>CM024334.1:22560506-22915686 GCA_014170255.2 Drosophila triauraria
TCAGCCACGTATTGGGCCACATCCAGGTGAAAAGATGTTCGTCCGGATAGTCCGCCCGCGAATCCTGGGCTGCCACGCCCACAGCCACTCAATTGCTGCCAGGAGTCAATCCATATTTGGGCAGTGGCAGCGGCCAATATCTTCGGGCGGGACAATTTCCCGACTGGAACGGCAAGAGTGATCTGGTAGTGGACCCTCTGGAAAAGATGTCCGATATTGTAAAGGGAGGAAGTGGTGGAGCAGGTGGCATGAGCAGCAAGGAGAAGATGCACTCGTCGTCCAAGGCCACGCCGCCACAATCAGCAGCAGCACCACCCCAAAGAGTCCGGTTCAGCCGGCTTCTAGCCACCAGAATTCGGAGTCCGGAGGGGCGGAAGTGCAGGCGGTGGAGTGACCAAGGCCAGGCACAACATTTGGCAGTCGCACTGGCAGAACAAGGGAGTGGCCAGCTCGGTGTTCAGGTGTGTGTGGTGCAAGCAGGCTTCCCACCCTGGAGGCCCTCACCACCGAAAGACAGCAAGCACTGTGGGGTCAATGTGCCACCCTTCGGAAATCTACCGAGCAATAATCCCCAGCCGCAGCACCACCAGCACCATCAGCATCCAGCTCCTCCGCCGCCACCGCAGAATCATAATCTGAGGAAGCAGGGTGGTTCCGGCAGCGGTTCGAATCACTCACCATCTGCGAACGTGAAGAACGCCTTCCAGTATCGAGGAGACCCGCCAACGCCGCTGCCCAGGAAATTGGTTCGAGGCCAGAATGTTTGGCTGGGCAAGGGTGTGGAGCAGGCCATGCAGATCCTCAAGTGCATGCGCTGGGAGAGCTTCCGTTCGCTCGGAGAAATGACCAAGCATATGCAGGAGACGCAGCACTACACGAATATCCTGTCTCAGGAACAGAGCATTTCCATAAAGTCAGCCAATTCCAACTCCAATTCGGACGCCAAGGAGAGCCAGAACAGCCTGAGTTCCGAGGAAAGTCGCACCCTGAGTGCTGTGCTCACCTGCAAGGTGTGCGACAAGGCCTTTAGTTCCCTCGGTGACTTGAGCAACCACATGGCCAAGAACAATCACTATGCCGAACCGCTCTTGCAGTCCGCTGGAGCTCGCAAGCGACCGGCTCCCCCCCAAAGAAGCGCGAAAGTCCGCTGCCGGTGAGGAAGCTCCTGGAAATGAAGGGAGGAGCATCGAACCAGGAGGCTGACCATCTGGCTGCCGAAAAGTCCGCAGTGCAGGGAAAGCCCGGCCTGGGACCCGGCGGCGGCGATAAGAACGATGCTGCTCTCTTTGCCGAACGCATGCGTCAGTACATTACGGGCGTGAAGTCCCCGAAGAAATGGCCAAATGGCGGCTGCTCAACTCCTGGCCAAAACAAGTCCCCGAGCTGGTGGAACAGAAGAACGGCGGTGCCAAGAGCGGCTCCCAGGGCGTCCTGCATGCTGAGTGCCATTGAGCAGATGTTCACCACCAGCTTCGACACACCGCCCAGACACGCCAGCCTGCCAGCCAGTAGTCCCTCCAACTCATCCACCAAAACACATCCCCGGTGGCCTCCAGCATACTGAAGCGCCTGGGCATCGATGAGACTGTGGACTACAACAAGCCGCTGATCGATACCAATGATCCGTACTACCAGCACTACAGGTACACCAGCAGCGAGGGCAGTGAGTGCAGTGCAGAGGCCAGGCCGCGACTGGACGCTCCTCCCACTCCCGAGAAACTCAGCACCAGGCGGCGCTGGAGAGGAGTCCTCCAAACCTGTGATCAAGCAAGAGAGAGAGCAGACAGAGCCCGCCGAGTCCATTAAAATGGAGATCAAGTCTGAGTTGGAAGGGACGAGCCCATTGAGGCTGACGAACCTTCAAAAATGGAGACCACCTTGGTAAATGGCACCGCTGCCGTCAACAATAACAATAACAACGTGGAGAGGAGCTCACCAAGACACCATCATCATCGGCAGCCAGTCCTCAAACACGGCTGCTGCTGCCACCCAGGAGTCCGGCCGAGAGCCAGCGATCCGTCACACCGAAGTCACCCGCCTCCAGTCACAAGTCCTATGATGGCTCCGAGGGCAACAATAAGAAGTATCCCAGTGATTCCCTCAACGCTCTGTCCTCCATGTTCGACTCCCTCGGCAGTAGTGGTGGGGCAGGAGGCGCTGCCAATACAAGGGCCAAGCTGGTGGCTGCCGCAGCTGCTGCTGGAGGATCCGAGTCTCCGGAGAATCTCAGCGGCAGCGGCGGCAACTCACTGGCGGCCCTGCGACAGTTCTGCGTGAAGAAGGAGAAGACCGCCTAAAAGTCCGCACAGTCGAGACGAAAAGCGAAATCGAATCGAATCGTTTGCCTTGTTTTCGTTGTTTCGAGAAAAACACATTTTCAACATTTTTGGTTTGCCAACGCCGCCGCCTCGCCTCCGCCCTATCGAATCCGCAAAACCCGTCATCTGCGTCCAGGGTTCAGGGTGTGTTTTGGGTTTGGCCTTGCGAACCGAGATTCACGTCGAAGTGTCACACGGCAGAGGCCATTAGATGGCCGCTAAGGCCATCCATCTCCTCATGTGACATGATGGCAGGCATGGACGACATTTTGTTAAAAACCAGACAAAGACACACCGAAAAGTGCAGAAGACTATGCCGGAGAATTGGCGAGAATCGGTGCTGAGATGAGAACGAAATAATCTGAGATTCGACGCCCGGCACAAGTGGGGGTGTTGTTACCCAAAACGATTCCTGCCGCGTCCTGTTCCCCGGCTCTTCAGCGAAGCGGCAAGGCCTACTTTTCAAGGTAACTATCGCCATATATTAAAACTGTATGTAACTTTAATTTTAAACTTTAATTTGTTCCAATAATCAAGATATTTTATGACGACGTATTAACACCTACTTCTAATTCTTTCCATTTCAGGACGCACCACCGTGGAATCCTTGAAAGACCAAGGCTTGGCAGGCTGATCGATCGATTGTGGAACAGAAAGACAAACAGAAGACGAATCCCTTAACCCGAAACACACACAAGCCCTTATCAGGGCTGCCACACGCCTAGGCAATGAGTTATGTAATTGGAAAAGAGAGACATTGTGATCAAATAAAGAATACCGTTTTATGGAATTAACAAAACTCTGATATTCTCTTTTTAATTAATTTTTCGGGGCCTCCCAGCGATTTCCTTTGGTTTTGGCTCAGCGGCGCCGGGTTTGCCCGAAAGGTAAGAGGACAACATGTCGCTAAAGTCCGGCATGTCCTTAATTTTCGGAAACTGAAGGCTGTCCAGCTCCTTCTTGGCTTCCGGATCACTGAACATCCACAGTATAATCCACATGAATACCATTGGCAGTACCATGGCAAGTACTAAGGGATTTAAAGGACATCGATGACGCGCCATTGCGCCCGAATTCTGAAGTATTTTCGCCGGACAAGTGGTTGCAGGCGCAATGGGTAAGGCACTTGATTGATCAGCGATGGCTGGACGTAGTTGACCTGGCGAGCGCGGAATTTTCCCACTCGGTGATCTCCACCTTTACGGCCTGGAAGTAGATGTCCGGATGGTGCACCTCCAGAATGTGGGTACCGTTCGACACGCCACTAATGGTGAAGCGCCCGTCCAGTCGCACGAATCCCTTGAACTCACCATTATTGATCGACAGTGTTATATTCCGCATATATGATTCCGGGAGGTCTAGGGCCTTATCCGGGGTTACGATGACTCCATCAATGGTGTAGAGAGTTTGATTAGATGCTACAGCCGTCGGCGAGTCCAAATCGTGGAGCGTATGAGCACTATCCATACATAATATAGATATTACAGTCACAATCAAAATAATTTTATACATTGTTGTAGGTTCAAAATGGGTAAACTTCGCCTTGAAAGTAGATATTACTCGGATGCATAGTTGAATTACGTTCTGATAGCTGTCAAAATTGAATTGTAAAGCAAGAATATGGTGTTCTTATTTTAAATTGACTTTCCATAAATTTTGTTTACTTTATCATACTGTCTTCTGAACACAATTTTTATTTAATTAGGGTGTTTTGTAACTCAAAATCTACAGAGGTTTGTTAAGTCTTGAGAAGAACGAAATGCCGGCGGCAAATGCGCATAGTCAGCAGTGCCGTGCATTGATCATGATAGAGGGCCAAGAATTTAAACAATTGATGCCTATTTAATGTGAGTCATAGGAAGGATAGAAACCCAAGCCTCCCTTGGAGGCTTCTCTTCTGCGAAGTCGTGACTCAAACGACTTTTGTTCGATCTTCGGCTGCCGCATGTGACTGTACATATGTGAAGCCGACCCTGGTAGCAAAGAGCCCAAAACCTGCCAGGAGCTGCCACAAATTTGCACTTTGATGAACGTTTTCGGCTCCGTGCTGCGCTGGAATCTCTGCCAAAGGCATGTGCAATAATTTTCAATGTGCCAATTTTCGCAAGTAGCTCGAGAGGCCTCAACAAGTGCTCAGCCATTTACCAATATAATTTCGGTCCGTCGAAAGGATCGCGCGTCGCAGGGCACCTTAGTGCCGTCATTATGGCAATTTCGTGTTCATCGTTTGATTTAGCGCCATCGCACCGGGCTCGGGCCCGGGCTCGTCTGTAGCCAGTTGTTTGTATTTAAATTAACCCGCCGCCGGATCGTTTTCCCCTATCCACGACCTCAAGGCAGCCATTAAACAGAGTCGCTGTTTAGATATTGCCTCCGCGCCGAATTGACAGGCGCATGCGCATGAAAATTTAAATTATGGTTAGCGACGACTCTCTGACCATATAGGTCATTCCGCGATCTAGATCGGCGGGATTGGAGCGGAAGGGGAGCATCTGGGTAATGTCGATGCAGATTGAGTTGCAAAGAGTCCAGTAAAAAATGTTTGGCGTCGCGTTGATTGGAGTTAGATGGAATTTATTAAGGTGATGAAGAAATGAAACGTTAATCACATCTTAAATTAAGATCGTTCATATGAAATGGAGCAACATTTCCCGGAGGATAAAAGTGAGTCACAAAAGTATTCGTTGCAAAGAGGGCTAAGACATAAATGCCATCTTTAGAAAAAGTAACCATTTTAAAGTGTTAAAAATTGTATATGTTTTCAATGATAAATATTTTGTGATTCGCAGATTTTTGCATCTAACTAGATTTAGCCAAAATCGACTTTATTTTGCGTATGTTCGCGACCGCAATTTTTTGTTATTATGAAAACGAAAACTCGATGAATAATCATTTACACTAAGCAAAAAAAGTTTTACAAAATGTTTGTTTTCAATTTTCTTTATGTATTAAACGCATACGAACGTACTGCCCATATCCCAATTATCCGTGACTAAAACTAAAAGCTTGCAGTGAGGCATATGTATATGAAGTTGGTTTGTTCTTGATTAACTTGAGCAAACGAGTGTACATTTTATGAAACACTTCGAACTAAACTTTTTCAGGGTTTATTTACTGCGTCTGAAGAAGCTCAGTGTAGTAATGCATATGTTACTATAGTGTAGCAACTATATCAATAAAAGGTACATGTAACAATGCTAAATAATTACATATCCGGAACTCAAAGCATTGTGAGTTAAATAATAAGTCAAACGCGTTCTTAGAAGTGAGCTTTACCTGAATGGCTATCTCAAGACTTTGGAATCTATAGTTTCCATCGAAACCTCAATCCAGTGTTGCTCTAGACCCGACTCGCGAGTCACCAAAATTCTTCTGCTCAGGCTCTTCCCGCACATGGACATCATATGCACAATGTTTACATTCCACCAGTGCAGACAAATTGTACATTTTAGCAGTATCTAGCCTTAGATAGGGTTGCTAAGATTGCTATTTGTATATATACAAATGCAATTCTAACATATCAATGTATCTTCAATGTAATCTATAATATGCCTGTACACCGCATGATTACCAGGTATAATTATGTTAGCAAAGCTGTTTTTATTAATAATCAAATATTTTATTAGTCCTAAGCCCTCATAAATATCAGGGTGAATTTTTATAGCCACAATACTATTTAGATATCTTCGCTGGCGGAATAAAACTAACCTGATTCAGGTGAGAAACACAGGCAAGTGTCACTGTTTTCTTACAAATGTTCTATAAATAATACTAATCTAATCAAGAAAAAAGGAACGAGAAAAAATGATCAATAGCGATCAAAACAAGGTATAAATCAATCACAGGAATTGATAGCTAATGACTGATTTACAATGCAAGACTCATGTCTGAGTCGTAAATTCCGCCAAAGCAATCATCATCATCATCACCACCGTTCTTGCCGCTATCAGAGGAAGAGTTTGGCATGACACAGAACTGGCTTATCCCTATCGCCATATCGCTTATGGCTATATGGCTCCATACTCACCCGTTCGTCGAGCTTTTAATAATAAAACAATTTGAGCGATTGCGAGATAATCGTTTAATGACTCCGCCGGCGATAAGGCACAGAGATTTACTATTCCGATTGCGATCGCTAAACGACTCTCGGCCTTATCAACGCAGCCGGATTACCATCTGCAGTAAATCACGGCGAACGTGCCAAGCTCTCAAGCAAAAGTCCTCGAATAAATGTATGTTACGTTGCCCCGAAGACCCTTCATAACTGATTTGCTAGGGAGCCGGGAAACGTTTTTGGTTTGTCCTTTGACCAGCAACAAGATATTCCACAAATCGAGGCCCTTTGACGGCCATAAATTTCAGCGAACCCACCTTTGTGTTTTATGCGGAAAAGGGAAACTTTTAAATATTCATGCGTGATATTTGTCGCAGCGACAGGATCGCCTTCATATCCAACGATCGATTGTTTCTTTCCAAAACCAAAATCGAAACCAGAACAACGACAGCATCCCCGAACCCGAGCCGATGTCAGTCGTCAGGCACAACAATTGTTTAGGAGCCAGCAACACAATGGGTCATTTAAGCCAGACTCTATGGATTCCCTGCCCCACCTTCGCTCAACTCAAGCCCCAAAACGTTGCCCATCCTGACAGCCAACAAGCTCTGCACGATCCTCGAATCCGTGGCGAATTCCTCCTCTCGGAGGATCGGGGGTGTTGTCCTTGTGAGTGATTTATTTAGTTTGTATCAATTCTTGAAATTATTGGCCCCAAATGCAAAATTGTTTCGGTCCAGGTTCCAGGTCGTGATGACATCTACCTGCATATCTTAACACATTTCGGTATTCCCTGAAGGATCATTTCACAGAAGGTGATCAAGTCCCAAAGACTGAGATCCGAAATTTGTATGCAAATTGCGACTTAGCTTGATTTTACTTGAGGAGGTTTTGACGGATCTTCGAAGTTGTTATTTGCTTTGTGAATTAGTATAAATCTTAGTTGCCAGATACCTTAATAAATATATTTAAACCTTTTATATAAGTAATGATTTTAGACATATTTTTTTATATTAGTTCGTTCTTAAAGCTGTTAATACTAGTAAATTCTTCTCTTTATATAATCTCCCATGAGACTAACCTTCTTTAAGTATTTACAAAAGATTTATTATAATTTGCTTAGAAATACCTTAAATTAAGCGAGCTGCTGTAAATGCCATTGGCCAAGTATTCTAGCCACAAATGGACGGGAGCTTTGACGGTGATGAGGCAGCCAGACGGCAAACAAGATGGAGTGGAGTGGAAATCGTGTGTGAGTGTGTGGACTGAGCGCTTTTTAAACAAGTTCAGGATGCAAACAATGGATCATTATCCCGGGACTGCGACTGAAAAAAGCTGAAAGAAAACGAAGATGAGAGCGAATCAGATACAATCGAGCGCAATCGCCACGGCATTTGCAAAGGTTACACCGGGGAGATGCAAGGTGCCACAGGTCCAGGCCGTCCCATCGAATCCCATCTCATCCAGTGATCCCAGGCAGTGCGACAGAGAAGAGAGGCCTCACTGGCGATGGCTCTTGTTGTTTATTGATTACACGCTTTTGGGGAATGCGCGATGCATTGGGCCTCGGTGGGTTGCAACTCGCCAGTGACTCGCCAGCGACTCGACTCTTGGCCATAATGGTGCGGATGCCAGCGGCTGCAACATGCGCCTGTCATGCGATCGCCGCCAAGAACATAACATCCATTACATAGCCATCGACCACAAGAGCGGCCAGCTATGGAGATGTGGCTCTGGTTGAGGCTGAGGCTGGGTCCGGACTCCGGAGGGGCGGCTATGAATGCGGATCGGCGGAGATCGCGACGGCCAGGCCCGAAACATCGGACTTGCTGTACGAAGGACAGCGGAGCACTGGGGCTATCGCCGGGGCAAGAGCAATATGAAATTCAATGCCACATTTGCAGCAAGAACTAGAAAAAATACTGAAAGGTTTGAGCTGGACTGTTGCAATGTTACAGAACATCGAATTCTCTACTAGCCGAGTCTAGAGAAAAATGTGGGTTGCTTTGTAAATTCTGATAAATAATAGGAATAATAATAAAAATAAATTAAAATCAAATTATTAATAAAAGGTAGTAAATTGTGTTGACTGTGTTACTATCGTATAAAGTCAGTTAACAGATTAGCCAAAAATGATAAAATGTTAAAAAGTATAAGTAGCACAAAGGTATCTTGTATCATTAGCTGATAAAGTTTTATAAGATAGTTTAGTAGTTAATAAAAATAAAAATATTTTTCTTTCTTAAGAAACTAAGTTTATTATTAAGTTACTGATTATTTTAGCTCGTTTAATATATTAAACATGTCTCTGCTAAATAAAGTATTGCATGGGAAACTAAATATACGCATTTCTAATTACTTTTAGAATTAAAAGAACCTAAAAGAATATTAGATTGTTTTTTTAATTTGACTGTTTAGTTTACATGATAACTTCCCCGTTTATTATAATCTTTCAGATACATTACATTATAGTTTTGCGAGAATATCTTAAGAACGGTTGCTTTCTATTCGAGTAATCCCCACATACCCTTTCCGTTTAGTCTAGATTTTAAAGGATAAACGCTGCACTGCTCCATAAAGTTATATTCTTGCTTCTGGCTGCAGCAGCTGCTGCTGCTGCTGATGTTGCAGTTGCAGTTGCAGTTACTGCTGGCTGTTTCTGTGTGGAATTTCAGCGTCCGCCTCCTTTGCATTTAAATACAAAATATCAAAATTAGCATTTGTAACAATGGCGAATTGGCCGGAAAATAATGGAACTGACCTGGCCAACGATGATCATGGCCGCGGCATCTCGGTATTGGCATCGCTGTCACCGCCGCAGCAGTTTCCACCTCTGCTCGTAAATCAGCCATTGGGCGAGGGAGGAGTCAGTCCAGGGGATCCGGGAGCCCGGGAACCCGGGAATCTGGGGACCAGCGCCATTTGGGGCGTGCAGACGGCCCCCACTGCACCCTGGTTCGATGGGGGCTGAAACGTAGACAGCGAAAATGTGTGATGTCGCCTACTATGATGGCAACAACATTTACAACGGGAGCAGCTACAGGTCGTCCGGCGACAGATCTTGGCCATTGGCAACCGGCTAAAGGCCAATCCGGGCCGTGACTACAACCACTGACATTAAGGCCCAGACGGCGATCAGCAATCGAAAATCGATTCTCGCAGAGCCTCACCATATTTGTAAGAGACGCAGCATCGATCTGGACAGAAGACATGCTTGGAGTTTGGGTTTCTTAGACTACATTTAAGGAATTTGGAAATTTACCTTTATCTTAATAATTTAAATTAAAAATGTTTACTTTCTCATGTCAAAATATATAATTATAATCAAAGATTAAAAGAGAAGAAGTAAGATACTTCTCACTATTATGGGTATTTTTTAAAGGAGAATATCCATATATAACTTTGATTATATCACGCTTAAGTTTCCATATTATTACATTGAAATATATACATATGTACATAGGTTCATCAATATGCGTTAGTTAAAGGTATTTATTTTCTTCAAAGCTTAAAAGAAAGGTTACATATATTTTTCTTTGAGTTTCCTTTATTTTAAAATACAAGAAAAATAATTCCCAAAATTAGTTTTATAATTGTTCTACTCCTTAGTGAGGTAATTCGAGCTAAAATAAACAATAAGTCAGCACTTTAGCCTAAGGAAACTTTTTGTGGAGAGCCAGCCAGCTGCAGCTGAGCGACTCAAAGAAGAATCCATAAATATTGGCATTATAAGCTGCCAATTTACGATCGCCCGATCGATAGCTTGATCTGAAGTTGGTGCACACATAGTACATGGGCGACCGGGACCCTCGGGCGGCCAAGGAACTCCATTCTGAGGCGGCTGCATATGGACTAACCGTTATGATTTCCACTGGCGCTCAAGCATTTTGCACTTCATTTAATTTATATGGCAAACAAGTGGGGCCAATATAGGAAGGAGGTGGGAGGTGGGGCGCCACATCAGGCGCACTGGCCGCTGGGGCGTGGCAGCCACAGCCACCGCCTCCAAGGCTGCTGCTGCTGCCGCCGCTCGGTATCAGTTTCATGGAACTATGGTCACGATTTGGCAATAATGTTGCTTAAATACGCTCGCCACTCGGACTGGAACGTCCACTCCAACTGCGACTGCGACTCCAGCTCCGACGCAGACTACAGTGAGACCCAGCTGGCTGGAAGCACCAATTGTAAAACATTCGACGGCAAGATTTGTTTGCGGGATAAAAATAAAATTGTTCATTTAAAGTAGCTGCTTCTGTGTTGGCTTTCTTGCCTCTCTGCCGAGTGGGCTGCTGCTGCTCCTGCTGCTGCTGCATATTTTGTTCGATCTCTCGCCGCCTCCAAATTGGCTTTGTTTATGGGATTGGGATCGGGATCGGGATGGTTCTTATCGTGGAGCGCAGGGACCTGCGGGTTAATTTCCTAGCGCTACTTAATTTTCGGCTATTCCGCGGCCTCGAGTTGCAGCCGAACGCTTATCAATCCGATTTTGATTTGGCCGCCACGATTAGATGTTTATGCTACTTCGGTTGTTCGATATTGTTTTGTGTGTTTCTGGAGGCCGAAACATGCATTGGATGTTGTCTTTTTGCGAGTGTCACGATCCAGAGCAGTTGTCGATACGCTCGATTGGCGATCGAGCCGATAGCGGATCGCGGGACAGATGGAAAATTGCTTAGAGAAAGGCATTTACATTCATTACAAATTGGTGAATGCGCTGTACGATTTAGTTGTATACACGGAATGTAATTGTCTCCGGCATGCGGCCAATAAAATACTACCGCTTTTACTAGCTGCAGGTGCTCCACAAAAATGTTAAAAACAACCAAGCTACAGTTTTTCTCATCTTTTCGGGTTTTTTACCTTTTTGACGCTTTAATTTTTAAATATCTTAGCCTGGCCTCTGACGGCACACGCACAGTGCAGTACCCCCAGAATACTATAATACTACAACAGTAAATTCCTCGACGTCCATATTAGGATAAATGAGCTTAAATTTTAGGCAATTTCGGTTTTTTTGAGTGTAGGAACGATCGGGAGATTAAAAAAAAAATATAGTTATTCTGTTTTCAACGTATGCCTATAAATTTCGAGATAAAGCTGTTTTTAACGGTTTAGGAATTGCGGTTTCAATTTCCTTATGATCGGACAACTATATAATATATCTTTCGTAGAAGCGATAGGTTAATTTATATGAAAATGTAAAATATACTACATGTATATTTAAACGTAAAAAGTAAAAAAAAAATGTGCATAACATATTTATTTGTTTAAATTTACCAAAATGGAACGTAGTAAATTAATTTTAAACTGTAAGAGTATACAAATTTCAACTTACCCATGTTAGATTCCTTTCTTATTTTGTGGCTAAATCTATACTTTTATACAGTTAGATAGAATTTATTTAGTCATAGCTACTTTTTATGCAATATTATAAAAAATGAAAGCTATTGTTTTGGACCAACCTCTTTGCTCTATTTCAAACTTACTCAAATGCAATTCTAGTATGTTAATTAATATAATTAGACTTGGACAATAAAGTTCAAATAAATATTTGCAGATCAACTAGTTCTACTGTTTTGTTTACCTATTACAACTATTAAATAATTCCGAGATTGTTTTCTATACTTCATAAATATCTACAATTAATTTAATAGTTCTGAACCCTGAATCTCTCGTAAAAGCTTCTTATTTTTTTATATATAACGCACTTCATAAAATCGACCATCAAAAATAGCCACACACGACTCAACATCCGCTAGGGACCCTCCAGGAATTAGGCAAAAAAAGGAGCGGCGTAAAAAAAAAATAATCAGAGAGTAGAATCGAGCAGAATAGCCAAAAACTGGCTTCATCCTGTCGTCCAGGTTCCACCTTCCACGCAGGCGACAGTCGAGGGCTGGAGCTGCCAAAAAGCAATCCGATTGTGTGTGTGTGTGTGTGCGGTGGACTGCTTGAGAACCGCAGGAGGCAGTTTTCCAAAACGGAAAACCATGCCGAACCTAAGCGAACCGCAGCGAAGTGAAGCGAGAGAAAAACGAATTTTTCGTCTATTTCGATGGCAATAATTCAAAATATGAAGACGGCTCGATAGTCATAAATCTGTCAAAAATCCATTTCTTTCATTTTACCCCCAAAAACAGCTACAGCTACAGCTACGCCTGGCGTTTCCTTGCTTCGATTGTGTGGTGTGTGCCCGCTGCTTGCTAAGCGTATCTTTCAGATACACAAGCTGGCACTTCAAAAACGAACAGAGAGCTCCGAAAATGAAATACTGTCCGCTTGTCGCCGTCTCCTTGGGTTCTGTTTTCAAGAGATCCACTCGAGTCAGCAGCCATTCTGCTCCTCAGCTCCCCAGCTACCCAGCTACCCAGTTCCCTCCTTCCGCTGCCTTTTCGGAAATAGCAAGACCAGACGTCAAGCCAAGCCAATCCAATCCTATCCAATCCAACTCGAGCTGAGGCGCAACTGAAACGAAAGTGAAGCAGAGTATCTGGTAAGATGCTCGTTTGCTCACTTCACTCCCCGGGACGCAGCCCCTCTCTTTGCCTTTTCTCAACCCCAAACAAGATCGAGATGATGGAAAGCAGCCATCGCACCATATTTCAGTCAATTAGAACTGTCATAATTCATTCTTCGGAGTTATTTAGTTTTTGCTGCTGGCTTCGCTCCTATGTCCGACGCCACATACAATTTATGGCTGCTCCGCATGATGAGTTCCAGAAAACTCAACAATTTTCCATGTTTTCCAACCCCGAAAAGTACATAGGGAAATGTTTTTTAAATGCCAATATATAAACACACACATATGCTGGCGGCTCACTCTTTGTGCGTATTGAAATTATAAAATTTGTCGAGTCAAGTGTGCCGTATAATTATCTGTAAGAGTTGAACCAATTGCTGGGTATTCAAGTTTTATAGGCGAACAATCGAGTGGAAAATAAAATGAAAACTACATTCAGTTATAATGGTAGACCTCATTTTATAATGGCCTCTGAATAGCTTTTTTTTTTATAAAAAGGAATACCTTTAAGCATTAGAAATATTAATTAATAACCATTTGTTATTAAAATTTGTTAAATCAGTTTAGGTTAGAATTTGGTATCAAGGTCCCTTGAACAGCAATACCAGGCTAGATCAGTGGTGAACATGTTAGAATTGCATTTGTGTGGGTAAGAAATATAGCGAAATGGCTAGATTTGAAAAAAAATTACTAACATCTTTGTAATATTGCATTAAAAATGCTATACTAAAAAAAAGCTATTTATCTTTAAAATTAAAATACATTAATTGGTTCGTTGTTTACATTCTGTGCATATTGTGCGTGTGCCGACAGAGGCCAGACATAGAAATTTGATGACCGGGAGCCTTGGACACCACTGCTATAGACATGTTAGACTGCATTTCTTAACGCACAGTTATCGACTTCAAGCTTTTCCATTATGACCCATTCAAATTCCTCTCAGTAACCATCATTCTCAATTTGGCCTTTGGTTAATAATTTACAAATAATTACATTTCCTTCTTTTCAAAATATAATAAATATATATAGCGCCTTGCTTAAAGCTATAACTGGATTACTCTGTTAACTTTGAGCACTATTTTATATGTCACTTTCATTATGCTCATAATAAGTTAATATTCAGCATATTATATGG
Source organism: Drosophila triauraria (assembly GCA_014170255.2). Classification (NCBI taxonomy): domain Eukaryota; kingdom Metazoa; phylum Arthropoda; class Insecta; order Diptera; family Drosophilidae; genus Drosophila; species Drosophila triauraria. The sequence goes on from CM024334.1 coordinate 22,574,534, forward strand.
CGCAAACCACATGGCTCCTCCATAACCATTTATCCATTTTTGTGCTCCAAACTCTCCTTCTCCATTTTCCGCGCAGCAACAAGAACTGGCTATCGAAATTGATGCCGCCAATTAACAGGCGTTGAAAAACATTTCGACCAAATTGCATAAGCCTCAGGACGCAGCATAAAGTGCTGCGAGCGGAGAGGATTTGGGCGAGAGTTGAATACCCCTCCGTCACGGGTTTCCATATCGGAGCCACGCACATATCGGCACTCAAACAAAACATCCGACACAGCCCGATGTTGATTACGACATAAAAATTGCACAGAAGGACCTAGGTCCTTCCTCCGCTGCTATGCCACCCCCGCGGCTCACTAGCCTGGGTCAACAGCACTTGATTGCCTCGCTCTGTGTGAGCGAGCGCGAAAATTATTCCTAAAAACAAATACAAATTAATTTGAGTGGATTTCTGCGCCACCAACGCCACCCACTCGACTCTAACTGCCCGCACGCATATCCTTTTAGTCCTTTTTGCAGTGCATTTTATGCGTTGCGCCAGCTAATGGTCAACGCTTTATGTCGACGCTGACGCTGATGATTGTCCTGCAATTTGTGTCCTGACTGAACTGGTCTGCCCAGGATTTGCGGGCTGGGAAGCGAGGGGAGCGGCGGAAATCTGCACTCTGCGTACGTGCTGGAAATTGGCGCTCTTATTGCCTTTTTCGGAAAATTATTTCGCGTTAATGGCAATTACCACTTATGTCCTGGCTGCGCTGCGCAGCGCTGCCGTTGATCCTCCTGCCGCGCTTCCTCGTCTTCGTCGTATGCACAAATGCAATTCGAAATTATTTTTAAACAAATGAATTTCAGTTAATTTATGTTAAGTGTAGTTAAGTGAAAATTGTGTTTGAAAATTAGCTAAACGCGGGGCGTGGTTTATGTGGCAACTCAAATGCCATTTCTGCTTAAATGTTGCCAATGCTCAAAGCCTCTGATGCTGGTTACCAGATGCCAAAAATTGGTATTCCGTTGAATGTGATAATCATTAATTAAAGAGTTTTGATAAGTGCCACTACAGAATTCCATTCTTTACTGTTTGTGTTCTATATTGCATCTCAGCTTGATCTTTTATTGCAGAGACATTACTTAAGGTTCAACATACATATTAATCTTAACTGAAGGAAAAGATATCACGGAAGAGCTAAAACGATAACGATTTTCTTTATAAGTGGCAGGGTAAAGATATGAAAAGTTAAGGGAAAATGAAGATAGCACCTGATATACATAATTAAAATATAAATTAAATTAAATAATCAGTAAGTCAGAGTTCATAATACTATACTGATAAAAAAATAAAATCTCCTTGTAAGATTTTATGCATTCTTAAATTATATTTTAATATTAGACCTAAAAATTTAAAAAAAATTAAATTTATCAGAACAAAATGAACTTATTTTATATTTTCCACAATCTTAAAATGAACGCTTAAAGTAATACCGAAAATTCTTGAAATAGGAAATTGAAATGGGAAACGTCTGATTCCCAACTGTGAAAAGTTATCTTTACGCAGAGACATAGCATATAAAGTCCTGCTGATGTAAAACACTAGCTTATGGCAATTAAGCCATAATTTTTGTCGCAATAAAAAAAAATAATATTAGGTGCAATTATCGCAAGATGAAAACTTAAAATAATTGTATTTTGTTTTAAGACAAGCATTTTAATTCCAGATAAAATCACAAGTAATTCTAAAACCAATTCAGAACTATTTTATTTTATTTAATAAAAGAAATCTGAATATAGGATTGTGGATAATGTTTTAAGATTTGTTCGACTTGAATCAAACATTTATCTTCTTCTTTCAAGATTTCTGTGGTATAAAATAAGAAAAAAATTTGGAGTATAGAATGTACAAAATCTGGAATCTAGAATATATGTTCTTAAAATAAGAACAAAATGTGATTACGCTACTTTTGTGACCAAATGGTCACGATTCTATGACCAACAAGTGGGAAAGCTACAGTCGAGTGTGACCGACTGTAAGATACCCGGTACGCAAAGCATTGTGGGTGAAATTAAACAGCACATGAGCATGAAAAAAAGTAAATTTTGACAAATGAAGACAAATATTGCTAGAAACATGTTGAGCAACACTCAAAAGAGACAAATGTTGCTAGGAATATGCTGAGCAACAACCAACAAACACAAATGCTGCTAGGAACATGTTGAGCAACACGCACGTGCGCGTTCTCTCTCTCTCTCTCTCTCTCTCAGAAACTTTTTCGTTTAATAACTTCTATGTTTATCATCCGATTTTACTCAAATTTTCAGAGACTATTTTTAAGACTATCTATTTACTTTACGCCGATTACGCATATGACTTATATAGCGTTTTTTATTATTTTCGAGGGCGGAAGTGGGAGTGGCCAGATTCCAATGTTGTCACCAAATTTGGTAACTCTAGCTCTTATAGTCTCTGAGATCTGTTGTTTCACACGGACGGACGGACGGACGTACGGACGGACAGACGGAAAGACGGACAGACGGACATGCCTAAATCGACTCGGCTGGTGATGCTGATTAAGAATATATATACTTTATGGGGTCGGAAATGCCTCCTTCTGCCTGTTACATACATTCTCCGTTGGCACTAACTTATAATACCCTTGTACCCTATGGGTACCGGGTATAAAAATCTTAAAATCAGACCATTCTTCTTATCTTACCAAAAGGTTTATAATAAAAATATTTGCCTATAAAAGTGGAGAGAGATTTGCAATCTTCAGGGCTGGACTCTGAACCCAGACTCAAAAAAAAAGTTCTAAAAGAATTTTAATAACTCATAACAATATTCGATCAATCTGAAATTTTGACCTAATAATAAATCGAAGACTTTTTCTGTACTGGAAAATTTGTACTTAAAATTCATGTCTGAAGGAGCTCGTAATTCTTACAAAAATTCTGGTACTTAAAAGATACTGTGCTTAAAAGATACAAATTTTGGTTTATTTATTGTATACAACAACATAACAGCATACTATTAACTTATTTAAAATTCTATCTACCACTGGATGTATCAACAAGCTTTATCTAAATAATGTAGAATTAATATATTTCTTATGACTAATATACTTAGGTAATTTGATATACTAGTTAGAAGTTTTAAAAATATTAATAACTGATGTATATAAAACGATGGAAACAATAGTTATTGGCTGATAAAAAGGACAACACTGATGAAAACTCATCAAGAAAAGTTAACAAGCAAATATGGGAACTCAATTGTTATCGAAAGCAAAAAAATATTGTTGATAACAAAAATCATCGATTTTAGCAAAAAAATGGAGCAAAGAAGCAAAATTAAATTAAGCTAACTTACTTTAACACCACGCCAACAACAGCACCCAACACTAAAGAAATAAAAGCATCAAATGTAGAATGCACAAGACCGAATGCAACAGCAGCTACAAGCGCAGCACAAATGGCTAGAAACAGAAGAAATAGCAGCTATAGCAACAATGGCAATAAACACAAAGGCAACATAACCCAACAGCAACAACTCAAGAAGCAAACCCTGCTAAAATATCATGTGTATGGATTTTTATACACGGTAAGCGTAGACCACAAGGGTATACATGACTTGAGGTAAAAATTGAAGGCTAAAAGCGTACACAGCATCAACACCCGAAATGATCTGATAGTTTTCGGATATGTGAATCTTGCAAAGAAAATATGTAGTTGCAAAACAACCAATTCTGCAGATAAAATTCTTTGACCGACCACTCTTGATGATAAAACAGTTAAATGTACATACAGTGGCTCACAGCTTATTTGACCCACACATAATTTCCAAAATAAAACAGGTATAACTTCTGAACCATAAGATATATTTACAAAAATTAAACGCAGAATGGTTAACTGATATTTAAACTTACAAAATATAATTTAATTTATTCATTTTACCAAACAACTTGAAAAAGTAGTACATCTTATTAAAAACGTTTTCAGTTGGGATTATATGCGAACATGCACTTTGTTGCTCAATATTTATAGTTACTTTACAGTTAATTTGCATAATTACAGTTACTTTAACTATTAGATAATGGGTATTTGGTTTTCGAGGCACTCGACTGTAGCGTTCTTTCTTGATGTTATTGCTGCTGTATGGAATCTTCGGTTGCTGCTTCTTCTGCTTTTGCTTCTTCTTCTGCTTGGCTCTTTTTTGATGGACAGAACAATGGGAAAAGGGGTGGAATCGTTGAGCCAACTCACACAGATACGCGAATTGCTCTGTGCGTGTGTGTGAGATATGAATTTCGATTTGCATTTTACGAGGCACACGCAGAAAGAGAAAGCCATAGAGGGATAGGGACAGGAAGAGGGAGAAAAAAAAGCACAGAGCAAGGCAGAATCGACAAAAATGTCGACCGAGGGCAACATAAAAGTTGATGGATTCTTCTTCAACGCTTCCAACGTGCTAAAGTGGGTGGCACGAGGACGAGGGGTGCCACACACAGGGGGTTGGGCGATTCAGTTCGTTCCTCTGAAGGGTTTGTGCCAAGGGAAGGGATCAATGGGGAGAGAAAGAGATGCGCGTTTTCGATTCCTTTGGACTTCGGCACTGGAACAGCAGACGGCCGATAAATGAGAACGGGGTAAGATGGTAAGATGGTGGTAGATATTGTTGAATCTGTCAAAGTGTAGTCACCACTCTTTCGACGTTGTTCAAGCTGTTAAAATTTATTCACCACTATTTCGGCTAATTGTTCTAATAGGTATTTATACCTTATGCCTTCCACCTTCAATATAATAAATCAATTAGTCCTATACACTATTTAAATGGATCTACTTTGATTGGCTTAACTTTGAAATACTTTTTAAATTGCTTACTTAACAATTTAATACTTTTTATTGACAAACTACACAGATTGGATCAACCTAATTTAAATTCTAAAAATAAATGCGAAGCAAAATAATTTTGTTGTTCAGTAAAGTAAAATTAAATAAAATAAATTCTTTAATATTACTTCACTGATATTATTTGCATTGGCTTACATTAAAAAAAGCATATGTGGGATGCAAATTGAAAATAGGAGCCGCGCAAAGCAAAGCTGGTGTGTTGCTGGAAATATATATTCTTTCACAGCCAATATCGAATGTGCTGACATAGTGGACTTAGCTTCCAGTGTAGACTTGGAACCCTGGTAGCATCGAAATGGGCGCAGCAGGTGAACCTAGAGCCTTGGCCCCAATTGTTTCTTCACCGATGCTGGCTGGCATTTTGCTGTGCACTCTTTGCAGTTCGCTTTGTTGCTCGGCTGCTGCGGGGCTCGTGTGTATTGGTGCCCCAACCTGCTCTCTCCGTCGCACTCTCGAGCGCCGTCCCTTTCTGGCTGTACTGTGGGCCAGAGCCAGAGTTTTGTTCGAGCGCATTGAGCTGTCAACTTCATGTCTCAGCATTTCGTTTTCGCTTGTCTTGTTGTTAGTTGCTGCCATTCTGTTGCTGTTGCTGCTGTTGTTGCTGCTGCGACTGCTGCTGTTGCCGGCTTGGTTGCTGATGGAATCTGGCCAGCGCACAGCAGTCAAGTCAACTACCAATCAGGTCGGTTGCTGCCTCTTTTTGGCCAAAAGGATTTCACGTGCAGCTCGCACACACAAAATGGCAGACGTCTTGCTCGGCTTGCTACTGCCACTTGCTGCAACCTGTATCTCTGCATCTCTGTATCTGGGTATCTTTGAGTGTCTGGGTATCTCGAGTAGCTGGGGTGCATCTTCGGGCTCCCACACTCCCGCTCCCTCTTCCACCGCATCTCCCGCGCTCATGAACATCGATTTCCCCCCAATTGAGTCACTTGAATATGCAATTTTTCAAAAGTGTTCGGCAAGTGGAAAACCCGCATCGCTAAGTGGCTGAGCGGAAGAAAACGAGCGGAGGGGAGCGGAGGCCATGATATGATTTAATTAGGAGTTTCCACGCGCAATTAATCTTGGGCCTTTCGTTTTTTTCAGGCAGCCAAGCTGCGGATACAGCACTCGAGAGCATGACAAGTCAATGCTTCTCGGACGGGGTCAACGTTTATGCGGAAAAAGAGAACGAGATGATAAAGTAAGACTCGAATATTGCATAAAATAAATACAAATTTTTGTATTATTTAAAAATAAATAAAATGATGTATTTGTTGCTTAACTATATCTAAGAGTATCCTCACAAAATGCATTCTAGTGTTCTTTATATTTTGGGAGACACCAAATATGTTATAAAGTGTATTTTTGCTGAAAACCTTAACGGTCGTAGTCTTGACTTCGATCTCAGATCTTTAAAAGGGCTAAAATAAAATTTTAAACAAGGGACTTTGTTTCATATGCAAACAGAATTACTACATTCCTAAAACTGTTTATTTTTTAATAAATTTATAATTTAATCTGTAATATTATAAATATAATATAGGCCTTTCTTGTTTATCTAGATTCTTTTAATGCAATTTATAGCATATCTTTTCAAAATAAGGATTCTAGGTGCAGACAGCCTCTCAGAATTTAAAATTAGGTTTCCCAATTCCCGAAAGTAAGCATTATTGCTTTTGACTTTGGCTAGGTCACGATCTTCTGCCGCATAAACGACCTTCAACACTTCCCCTTCGGCGAGAATTTTCCTACCTGTTTCTGCTTCATTGAGTGAGCCACTCAAGCGACTTTTTACCGTCACTATTTCCATCTCATCCCCTTGATCCTGCTCTCCCGCTCACTCTCACTGCGCCGCCATCTGACATTTCAATTACTCAAAAGAGAGAAGTGAGGAGACTTCGAGGAGTCCTGGGCCGAACACATGTTGGATCGACCTTTTCTTTTCCTTGGCTCTTCAGGGCGACATTTTGGGAGATTAATGCGCCAATTGTTGCCTCCATCATTTCATTTCCATTTCCCATTTTTCCCACTGACTCTCCCCCTCTCTCCGTTCGCCCGCGCCCAGCATTCGATAATAATGCAATTACAATTTGAGAAATGACGTCTGACAGTTTCGGATTTGTTATGGTATTTATCAAAGTCGTCTCCGTCCGCGCCATATGCAGCAAGCAGACCCTAAAGATGAAGATGGAGGTGAGCATGGAGGTGTGGTGGAGGCGGAGGTACCCCGAGCCAGAGAATCTCTGTGGAACTTGCAACTGGCCGCCGCAAGGGGTAAGAGAAAAAATTAACTTGTCACTGCCATCGCAGGTAAATCAGTTTCTTCTGGCTGAAGGATTTCCATTTGTATCTGGCATCGGCATCCCGGGCCATCTTTGCGCTCAAGGTTAACTCCGATATCGAGATCCTACAAAAGTCTTATTAATAGCTCTATTAATTCAGCGATAAAAGGGAGACATCTCTTTTGGTTCTCAGTGCCAGCTCTTATTCGATGTTGTTTTTGGCCCTTTATAAAGGATGGGGATCGGATGAAGTGGGTACACACACATGATAAATGGAAGTGCACGAATATGCTCCGTTCGAGAGCAAGGTTCCAAGGTGGACTCTGTAGAGCTAGAATTTATTTCAAAATAGAAACTATATATTCTATCAATATCAAATAAAATAAATTGTTCTTTTTTGTTCAACATTATAAAAGAAACCTAAAGGTAGAGGTAAAACTTAGTAAATAGAACTTAGAACAAATATTCCATTTAGAGTTCATACTTAGAGATACTCTTTTTATTTAAAAGCAAATATACATTTTATTTGCACAACATTAGGTGACATAAAATATGAAAATGCAGAAAACACAACAGTGACCGGAATGGACAAAAACAATGCTCTGCAAAAAATATAATGGCAAAAAACATATATAAAATCCAAAAGAAATAGTCGCATCCACAATGGCAGAATCATCTAAAAATCTGTGACGCAATAAAATAGAATTAATGGAACCGGAATTATGCGACTCATTTGGGGAGAGACAGACATAGACAGGCCGATTAGCAAAGGGATAGGGCTGGGCCTGGTCCTGGCTCTGGACCTGGGACCTGTGTCCAATGCTAAATATGTCCGTGTCTGTCGCATCTAATATTAATAAATATCTTCAATCTGCTGTCAGACAGTGCAAAATAGTTATGGCGCGATATGCAATTAAAATATAGCTAAAAACCAAACGGGAAAAAAGCGTGGACGAGCGGGGAGCTGAGGGACAAAGCGGCGGAGAGTACAAATACCCCTGACAGGTAATAAAAGTAATTTATGCGCGCTAAGGGTTGTAAATGCGACATCAGGAGGTGGTTGCAGATTGGAGTTGGAGATGAAAGTGGAACAGAACAGTCAGCGCTCGTTTAATGCTGATGACGATGACACGAAGCCGGCGCAGGACTAAGGACATTCCCCACCCAACTGACACATGCCCCGTTTCTATATTTCATCCACGCTATCAAAGATCACAAATCAAATTATTACGCCATGTGATGGCCGCCGTACCACACCGATATTGGTGTGGAATAAAATGGCTGCTTAATCGCAGAACAGACGAGAGATGGAAATGACAGGAAGAACGCAGTCGGAATCAAGAAATTGTTGCAAAAATTAAAAAAACCTTGCTTCACAATAAAGTCAAATAGATTTGAGGTAGTCTCCGACACACGCATCACACCAGTGCGGCCAAATTTTAACTTTTGGCTAAAATCTAGCAATTTCCAAAGATAAATAGTTATAGTTGTAGACATATCTATTTTTTATATATTATATATTATATACTTTTATTTGTTTTCATACCTAGACAATTCGATATATTTCTTACTCACATTCTTGCCTAGGCACCACCGCTAAATAAATAAATAAATAAAAAAAAAGTAAATAAAATTAAATTAATCAGAGGTTTCTCGCAATGACTATGACTTCTAAGCGTCAGGAAGGTTCCTTCTTATCACATATTTTCCAGAATAAATTAAACCATTTTAAAATTAAATAAATAATAAATATATTATTTTATACACTTACGTTTATGGTTTTTTGGTTTAATAAAAAAAGCTTAGCTTAATATTTGAACCCAGTTAACATTTATTGAAATATTTTTCAAGCCCCAAGATTCTTTCCAAGACTGTAAATCTTCTAAAATCGCTGCAAAAAAGGAAACTAGTTTTGTGCCAAATGCCTATTTGACTGCATGGGCGGAAAAAGTGGTGAAAATTACGAGTGCGATTTTTGCATCCAAAGGGCCAAGGACCGGGAAAACATCAAGCTGCCAAAGCCGGATCGAAGGACACACAAGCAAACGTTGAGGAAAAAGACGCGTCGAGCCAAACAGGATTTATTTTTATGATATCTGTGTCCAATCTCCTGGTTTATTCGGCCGCACGAATCAGAATTATTATATTCAAAGCGAGCAGCCCTAAATAACTGCGATCCCAGCCCGGCCCAGGCCCAGGCCGTCTGTCTGACTTAACTGACTGCCATTTTGGTCCTGTGTGCCCCTTTTTGCTTTTGGCAGTGTGGCGTCGTCCTTTTTGCGTTTAATTTTATACAATTGAGTGATTTATTCGTGTCACAAAATAAAAAAGAATTATGACTGCCCGCCCGGCCGGAGGAATAAGGGTCGTTTCTCGAGGACCGAAGGAAGTGTTTGCCAAAAACTCGACTTTGAATGGTGGATGAAAAACATCGCCCGAGCAGTGAAAGGGTCGCCGAGAAGCGACGGAGAGAGGGCGAGGCTGAGAGAGTGACAGAGCGAGAGAGAGAGAGAGAGAGAGAGAGAGAGAGAGGGAGAATAGCCCGCACATGCTACGTGGCCATTGCCCTGCCCCTGCCACGGCCCCTGGCCCCTTGGAATTTCCCAACTGACAGCCTGTCGCTTCTTCATCGTCGTTTTCCGTCAGTCGTCGTCGTCGTCGTCGGCCATGATGGAATCGTCTCGCTGCGCGTGTATCTGTGAGCACTCGCTCCGCTCTCTCCATCCCCTTCCGGCGTAGGAAAGGAAAACACACTTGGAAGTTTTCTCTTTTCGGAGGGGGGCGGTGGCGACCGATGCGGGTTTTTCATTAAAAACTTTTCTGCTGTTAATTTTGACGAAAGCAACAATGAATAAAATTCACCCCCACGCTACGGTCTTGAAGTGGGTGTTTTCGATTATCCATTTAAATGGTGTTGGATGCCAAGATGTTGCGAATTAATATTTAAATAGAACATTAAATACCTCTAATTAAATATTTAGTTGAAATAAATAATACTTGATTTGGTATTTAGGAAGTTAATTGAGAAATAGACTTTAATTGTTATATATTATTTTATTGAGGCATAGAATTATAAATTTAATTCATTAATATAAGATTGGCAAATGAAAAAAAAAAATAGTTTCGATATAAGACTTTAGTGTGCATTCCTATAATTTTGAAACACAAATTTCTGTACAGCATAACCAGATATCTGTTTAAAATTTTTTTCAGATGCTTTCTAAATTCTCTCTAAATATATTTCCTTTTATTATATATTTAAAAAATCACAAAACATATTGAGATTAACCGTCATGGTATTATAAGTATTTAAATAAATAATAAGATGAACAAATATTTATTTTAATCCTTTAAGACCAAATAAAAGGAATCTAAATAATGCAAAAGGCAATGTGCTGCATTCAAATGTACTTTTTAACTTTTTTCTTTGCCCTAAATATTACTTTTTTAGGCACTTGCAAGTTATATAGAAGATAATTGTGGCCCATCGATGAAATCCTTCCTAAAAGCATTACTTTATTTCTAGATTCGATCACCCAACGGAATATATATTTGTACAAACATATGACATAATCGTATTTCTTTAACTCACACAGAAGTTAATTTCACCCTAGTAGAGCTATAATTCTAGATCCAAACCAAATTCATCCTAAATACTCCTTACAACCATAGCCCTCAAAGAATAACCGTCATTAAGAAGAAACCCAAAAAAAGCTGATTGAAACCCATATAATCCAATAGTCTCAGGGCTGTCAGCGGCTAGCTTGAAATCTCCAAAATTATGACTAATAACTTAAAATTACAAACGAATTAAACATGAACAGATGCCATGCATTTCAACGAAATTTGTAAAAGATATACGCGGCGATATCTAGCCAATTTCGGTTTCGATGTGGGAACGAAAACCATTCAAAAAAATAAAAAAAGGAAAAGAAGAACTGCTGCGGAGAAAATCTCATGGACTGAAATCCATAAATTTGATAATTGACTTTCCACCAAAGGAAAGAAAAAAGAACCGAGGCTAGCCGACTGGCAGGGTAACAGAAGAACCCCCGATTGGCTTACATAATCGAAGAAACACATAAATCTTCGGCGGGGGCCCAGAAAACCCAGTCACTCACTTCACTCGACAACTGCGAAACGGAAATGTGCATCATAAAAATATTAAAAACCGGAGAAATTCTCCTCCGTTCTGTGTGAAGTGAAAGATAAAAGTCTGAGCCGTCGGGGCGTCGTTCCAGTGCATTAGAGATCGCATTCGAAAATGGCAGCTCGATGGGCTGCCAAGGTCGTAAATCTGGGATAGGGGCACACTTTGCTGCCCTCTTGTTTAGTTCTCGTAATTTTCATAATTTTCATATTTCCACATGGCCCGACAGCGACAGGCAGCTGCGCGCATGCGCAATAGTATCTGACGAATGCGTCGCGTTCGACTTCGTTCTGCTAAATTAGCCGGGTCCGGTGATTTATGTCGTCGTCCTGTCGTCCTGCTGCATCTTGGCCAGCACTCGTGCTCCTGCGGCGCGTCCTGTTTCGTAAATTTGCCCAACTCCCAAAAGATAGCGGGAGGCAGCGGAAAAGAAAGCGCAGCATGTGCTCAAGGGTCAAGGGTCAGGTCCAACCTCGCCGCTATCGGAGTCGCAGGCACGCAGCCACTGAGCCACTCTTTTCAACTTTCTAATCTTTCACTCACGCATCACAGCCAAACATATATTTTCGGAGCAAATTATGAACTCCTTTTACATTCTATTTTCATAGGAACCCGCTCCCGTAAATCACTCAAATTTTGACATTTTTCGTTCTTTTTATTTTAAATTGCGTGACATTGTTTTATGAAGGGATGCGGGGCGAGCATGTGTGCGAGTGTGTGCGTTAATTTCTTGATATGGAGGCATTTCATTAGATGAAACATTGCCACCGCCGCCATCGTCATCGTCATCGCCATCGCCACCGCCACCAAATGTGTGTGGCGACCGGCCACAAAAACTAAACACCGATGGCCCTCGAGGTGGATTTTCCACTGTCAAAACTTGATTAGTTGCTTTCGATTCTGCTTTGGCCTGTCTGCGTCTTTGTGCCAGCCGTCCCCTTTGTTCCTGCTGCCATTCCCTAAAGCAATTCCAATTCCGCCCATCATAAATCTAAACGAAAGGGGTTACTTTTTGTAAGATAGTCTCTGGCAGGGCCTTAAAATATATATTTTATATTCTGTCACTTAGGTGACACGCCTACAGGATTTCTCCTGCCGGGGGAGACTCGTATGTGTCTTGAGTTTTTAATATTAACCAAAGTTTAACAGAATATTCAATAAAATGTTAGAAAGATGTATCCATTCTAAGTGTTATTAATATTTTCTAATAAATATAAAATATTATTTAAAATTATTTTATTTTATTATATATTATTATTATTTAAATTATTATTTATTTATTATTTCTACTGCTTTGTATACATATTTTTGAACAATTCTTAATACAATCAGACTAGAATCGTCAAGACTTAACATATTTCATAACTAGTCTGGTATGCCAAATATAAACTGTTACTTTTAAGAAAATACAACAAAAGAGGATACTTACAAAACACCTTGTAAAAGAACTAAATTAGAAAGCCATTACAAAGATTACAAAGTGAGAATCGCCGGGCTATTTGCCATTGCATTAGTTGTTTAATTATGATAAGCCTCTGCTTTCTATAGACGTTGTGAGTAAAACTATTTAGCTGAACAAAGGTGAGCCAATTAGCTGATTGAACATTAAGTTTAGTTAAGCTCAGCGTCTGACTTTTGTTTGGGCCACATTGATATGCTAAGCAGCTGAGGCCATCCATGATGAGCAGGCACTCGCACAGAAGGCTTTTTGAGACCGGGACCGGGAGCGGGGGCAAGAAAGCAATTAACTAAATCCGAACAAGAGAAAGCCATCGGAGACTTGGACTTGGAACAACCCTGAGAACGAAGGACATCCGTTTGCGGTCTGGTCTCCGGGATGGCATTAAAATATAATTGCGACTATTTAATGCCATTAAAGTCACTGCAACGATTAATGACTAATGGAGGTCCGAGGGGTGCGTTTCCCAGTGGGTGCGCGTGGGGGTTCACTCGTGCCTGGGATTGATAGAATGATTTAACGTCGCCAATAAATAGACGGACGAACGGGGACGTGCGACACATTCGAAATGCTGGCCGACCCGCATGGCTATTCTGGAAAAGCCAAAGATGGCCGCCTCATTGCATGCTCAGCTGACATTTAATGTGTCAAATAAGGGTTTCCACCACCCCTTTTCAAGAAAAAAAAAAAGCAGAAGAGCCAACCAGTCGACTATTAAATACCCTTTTTAAGTTGAGACATGCTGAAGAGTTGCTCTCTGCGCTTCAAAGATTAAATATTGAATCAGTTGGAAGATTTCTTAAAAATAATGTGTTATTATTATTACCCATCGTAGACAGGCTAGGGAATATATTCTAGTGGCCCATAGTGCCGTGTATAATTACCGAAACCAAAGCCGAGAGAGGAGAGGAAACTCTGTCATCATCGTCATCCACTTTCTTGAGACGCGGACATTGGCCGGCCGCAAGTTTTATGGGAAATTGATATCACAGGCCTTGACGGGACGGTCCTTTCACTCCACATGCCCATATCTCTGTCACTCTCTGGGACTCTCCCCGTTTCACTCAGGATGCGTGTGCGTGTGTTTGTGCGTACACATAAATCTGTCAGTTGGCTTTTCTTTTTTGTCACTGCCTGACTGTCAATTCACAGAAAAATTATGATCCTGAAAAGTAGATTATCCTTGATTTATCGCCGCATCATTCGAAAGTTGAAATTGCCTTTCACACACACACACACACCCAGCGAGCGGCGTGGCATGTATGTATGTTATGTATCTCCGAATCTTTTGTTGCCAGCATGTGTCTGTCTGTCAGAGTTACAGCCTCAGAGCTCCGAGCCACACACTTTATTTGTTGACATTTCCCTGCGCCTTCTTTCTTTCGAGAACCTTTCTTCGGTCTCCGGGTTTATTTATTACCCTCAGATGTATCTCCCGGCACGGCTGTACGGCTCAGTAGATAACAGGACACATCAAAATCATTTTCTCCGTTTGAGTGAAAGTCGGGATGGATAGATATGGACGGCAAGTGGTTCATGGAGGACACAGCGCACACTCGCACAAAAGGATATGCCATCCCCGGCGATAATAAATAAAATTAAATGCGCTTTTGTGTGAACCAATTGAATTATGTGCGTGTGAATGCCTCGTTTTCGTTGCCGTCTCCCATTTCTTTTTCCTCTTTTTCTCATTTTGATATGCTGGCTTTAAACTCTCAATTCCCTTTCTCCCCGCCCTGATGGCCAGTCAAATTTTATTGCCTTTCCAAACAGTTTTAAACAGAAATGGCTCCGTCCTCAGCCATCAGTCCCCATGAGTTATTCTTATTTCATATGCGACACTTTTGTTGATGAAATTTCGCTTGTGTTTGTGTCTGTGATGAGAGCGTGGTAATGATTTTTTACGGCTTGAAATTCTCAAAAACCTATGAATTTAATAGATCTAATTTGTCCCAAGAGAATTAAGTTAGTTGACAGACAAATAATGGAAGCATCCCACGATTTCAATTGAAAGAAATAATTTGAGAACAAAGAATGATAAGGAATGAGATTGATTTATTTCGGTCTTGCTTTATATAAATAAATATTCTACATTTATTATTAAACTTTTTATTTGTCTGGCTTTTAAATAGTAACATTTTACAGAAGGTGCTTTAAGACGGATAGTAATCTGCTTAATTTTTTAATTTAATTTAATTCCACTGTTTAGATAACGTTCTTAGTAATACTAAAAAGACCATCAGCTCTGAGATCCTGAGTTCCCCCCTGTCCGGTCTGCCTTGAATTCAGTTGGCCTAAGACGCCTAAAGATATAAGAAAATATATTAGCCGATTTAAATTAGTTAAAAACGGAAATTGATGATCGCTCAATTATTATGATTATATCCACAACGATTTTTGCCAAGTTGCATCCTTTTAATAGCTTCCGGTTGCGGAAGACACCATTTCAGCCATTTCAATCATCATCCTATTACTGTCTCCCTCATTGTTGCTCGGCTGAAGGAAAATAAGAATTATTATACGCATTTGGTAATAAATACGCTGTCAGGCCTGCATCGATTATGAACACTCACGGATGCACTCGCATTCAGACTCACTCCTGGGCACCAGACACCGGCCAAGACAGCAGAGGAGCAGTGTGTGTGTGTGGATCCTGGATGATGGCGACGGCAGCTTCCAATAATGTGAGTCAATAAATCGCCAATCAAGCAATCATACACAATTTATTTCCCGTCATAATTATCGAGGAGCTGGAAGAGGGCTCCTAAGGCTCCCCGAGCACCCCCCCTGACCGCTCATTTACCCCACTCTGAATGCGAATGCAGCCGTGTGATTATGACGCTGCTGTTGGACGCCCTGCAGCGGATCGGTCTGTGGTCCCACCTCCGAGTGAGAAAGAGAGGGCGCACACCGTACCCCAAGTTAGAGACAGAGACCGAGACGACTGTGGGGCCGCGGCAGGGACAGAGATGGAGACAGTCGTCGGTCCAGTTTGCATCCTTCGTCTCGTTTGATTTGTGGCATAGACAGACAAAGCTGCGCTGAGGTGAGGAGCGTCACCTTGCTTTCGGCCCGTCCAGGGAGTTATTTGAATCGGTTGCCTTTATTTAGATACCCTTCCCGGAGAGTATAATCACTTAATGGAGAAACTGTATTTTATATGTTATCTCTATTTTACTAATTTACATACATAAGGTATGTTATATTTTTCAGTTCCAATTTACAATTAAATCAATACACACCAACCAACGCACTTCACGCAAAACGTCAAAATTTGCTTTGTAATTATTTGTCTTCCAGACATTGGTCCTTTGAGCCGGATACTGAGCCGTTCATTTTAATTTAATTTCATTTCACTGCTTAAAAAAGGTTTCCATTTTTAAACGTTGACTTTGAAATATAAATTACCACTCTTAAAATTACTTATGTAATCCCATATCTATACGAATTTTATGTATTTTTTATGTATTATTTATGTCAAAGTCAAAAAGTAATACAAATTTGTGGTAGTAGTTTTTTTAGATCATTAGTGTTTTTATGTATTATTGAATGTGTTTATGAGGATTTTGGTTTTTATTTAAATTAAATAAAATTAATAAAAATCCTTAAAGGTACTCAAATGGAAAATAAACTTACCAAATTTGTGCCTAAGTATTTGAAAAATAATAAACAGGCTTTTTATTGCTGTCTGACATATATACCTACATATAAAAATCGTCAACGTTTACTTTCATTGTGTAAAATGAATTTAATGATTATTGTTTTAAAGTAATGAAAAATGTTTTTCTGTATGATTATCTTTTTGCCAAAATTAGGGAAACGATATCGGTGTTTATAATTCTGACAAATGACAGAAATATCGGCTAGGGTATTTCGACATTCGGTGCTCAAGGGTTCTTTTGGTTTTATCATTTTTATGGCCGTTTCAAGTTCTGGTTTCGGGTCTCCATTTGACATTCCATTCGTCCATTTCGGTTCGTTTTAATCGATTTCTAGCCCCCTTTTACCCCGCCCACGACATCGCTCAATTTCCCCTCAAAAAATGCTTAATCTTCATGGTTCCTTAATGCCTTTTCGTTTGTTTTTGTTTGGTTACTTTTTTAATTTGAATTTTGTTTGTATTGTTCTCGCTCCAGCAGCCAGCTGCTTCCTCAATCCTGGCGGCTGTCCTTTTCGCTCGGCTCTTATTCTGTGCACTTTGTCGTTGGTCAATAAATTCGATTGTTTTATGGAGTTTGTGGTAATTTAAGCTCCAGACACTTCAAAATCGAAGTTTCTTCGTTGTTAAAAATGGATTCCTTTAAGCCTCGGTGCAAGCCCCATTGATCGAAAGCTCGTTGGCTACAAAAAATCGGCCTTTTTATTCTTAAGAAGATTTCAAAGCTCCATTAATTGTGGTAATTTTTCACATCCCCAAATAATTGAAAGTCTGCACAAAATTTCCACCACTAAAAAGCGTACAGTAAAAATAAATCAATCAATGGAATTAAATTAAACATAAAAAATGTGAGGAAAACGAAAAGTAAACAAGTTGGCTTGGCGGGTTATTAAGGACTGAGGCTCGGATGCTGGAGCTCTCACATGGGAGTGGAAATGAGTGGGAACCCGGCAGCTCATTGGGGCCTAATTCCGAATAACGAATTTAACCAATTTACTCAAATGCTAATTTATGGCCGATGGAGGCACAGGTAGAGTCATCGCTTTTGGACGCTTCTTCGGGACTGGACTTCGAGCACGCCATCGAAGAGAGCGGGACGGCGTGGACCGATCGGCATCATCATCGTCCGCATCGGCAACGTCATCATCATTGTTGTCGTCGTTGTCTGCGCTGTCAGTGGCAGCCACAAACATGGAAGCTGCATCACACAGAGATGCAGATACAAATGGAGAATCCCAGAACCGCTCAGAAGAGTGGGGGCGGGGACATGGCACCGCATGAATTACGACGAATCAACGCACCGCAGCCAGCCGGCGAAAGGGGTGGGTACCAGCCGATCATGACAGTTGAGCCACTGCTGCCACGAGGCCACCACTTGCCACCTTGGCCCAGGAGCGTCGAAGGTGCTCCTCGCAGTTGGAGACGGACATGATGGACATGGCGCATTCCACGGGCCCTTGGCTGGGATCCCATGCGGGGCTTTGCATTGGAGCACATAAATTCCCATCGCCAGCGGACTGATTGCCTGGCTGCATCCTGCGGATCGCACTTGGTGGCTGCTTGTAGCAGATACACTCGTCACTAAGATGCGTCCAGGTTTCAACTTGTGATTTCGGCGATCAGTTTATTCCTATTAAGAGTACCCCAAGCTGGGACACAATTGTATTTCAGATGCTCAGATACCTTGGGGAATCCAAGAGGGACATTCCATTTATTTAATATTATATTTCGTTATATTGGAAATGAAATAAATGTAATATTCTAAGCTTTCGAGCCCAAGGACTGCCTTCATTTCGTGAGTTTGGCTAAGTAAATACCTATAGTGAAGAATTTCCCACTTTAAATATCCTATCAGATCTCAATTACTAAATGATCTATATGGAAATGGTGGCAGAAATCGGTTGACGTAACATCTTAAGTTTGTGTGAAAGAAATTTGTGGGAAACCAAAATACTCTTTATCATCAAGCGCAAGTGGAACGTGTCTTATAATTCACATATTCAGACTTAACAATAACATAACAACTACACAAGGCAAATAACTACTCTGTGCGGAAATACAAGAACGCTAAATCTTTATTTGGGATGAACCCACCATGGCGCAGTACTTGATAAGCCAGAACTTTCGTCGCATAGTGTAAAGGTTTGTTTAATAGGTATCTAAGCCATTGAAAAATTTGCAATGATAGGCGGTTGTGCATCCAGAAACTGTTGAATAATAAGTATGATTTATCGCTTAAAATGTAAAAGGAAAATAATGGAATCCCAGTTCCTCGGACATGCAGGTGTATGTGGCCTATAGGCCACATGTTACTCACGTGTTACTCGAAAAACATTTTCAAAAAATCACACTGATAGTTCATTGATCTTTGTTATATTATAACTCTTGACTTTATTTGATAGTATTAAATTAGAGCAATACGAAGCCTGCCGTGTAGTATAATAGTATTAATAATAATCGATAACTGAGGCATCCAATTTACATTTCACTGATCTTCAAATTTAAAAAATAAAAAATGAAATATAATTTTTAATAGCTTTAGTTTTACATTGGTAATTTAAAATATAGCAATTAAATGCACCGTAACCTCCTTAAAATTAAACTAAAACTCAGTTGATGTCAGTCTTAACCATAAATATGTTAAGTCGCCTTTTAGGTACAACAATTTTAAAATAAAAATTAAAAATGTTGTTTCAAGACATTCAAAGCAGCTCTTATTGACAGAAAGCCGATATTAGCCCAGTTAGATAGGTGGTCCTCCCCGAAATCCTGCCCCTCAGCTGTTCAATAGCAGACAATGCAGCTGCTGTGATCCAAAAAGCGAAACGGAAGGGCTCCTCGAACCGTTGGTAGTCGAAGCGCATCTGAAGGATAGGGGATCGGGCATCGCGCATCGGAGACCGGGGACCGGACACCGGGGACAGGGGACAGGGGACAGGAGCAGCTGCTGTTGCTGTAACGTCGGTGAGTGTCAAAAAACGCCACCGAGGCATGGAAACTGGCACAGCCATCGACAGAGTCGTCGCTGCAACTGCAACTGCAACAACGACTGCAACTTGTGCAACAAGTTCCAGTTCCTGCAGTGTTGCAGCTCTAATTGACAGCGACAATCGTCGCGCGGCCAATGCCACCCACCCATCGTTGGAGCACCCACGTCGCATGCGGATAGCCCTACTCTCGGCCAGATTACTTCAATGCGTTTCCCACAATTGATTCGGACAATGCCACCGAAACAATGCGACGGACAAGGCAGCATCCCGTCCCGTCCGCCACGTCCAGCTTTGAACCGCAGATATTCACAGAGGCCTGTTGCGCGCCAGACTAAAGGTAAAGGTGCGTTAAGCACCCCGCAAGCTGGTCGAAGTAGGTTTGAAGAGACTTCTATTAAAAGTTACAAATATATATATATTGTATATTTAAGGGTTAAATTTACATAGAATTTACCGAAGAAAAAACTAAAGTTCAGAAACTGGCAATTTGCAGCCGGCAATGCCTGATCCTTTCCAGAAACTGGCCACTTACAGCCTCGATTTCTGAATCTTAAGAAATTTTTGTACTCAGTTTTAAGAAATTGAGAATGATTCGTTCTTAAATTAAGTAAATTTTGTACTTATTTTTTTATTTATTTATCTAATGCTAACATCTAGCATAAAAGTTCTCAAAAACGTAACAAAATTCTCAATATGAGTATTTATGTCTTTAAAAATTTTACTCAAGCTGAGTAAAAATCATCTCAAAGTAGGAAAAAATGGACTGGGTCATTATTAGAGTACATAGTTTCTCATTTTGAGTCAATTTTTTTCCTTAAAAATTGTAACTGTGCACGATTTTCTTTGAATTCAATATTTCCTTCTAATTATTTTCCCTTACTCGTAATCAAATTGTTGCCGAAAATGCTGTTGGTCCATTTTGTGTTTAATTAAACGCATTTCCGAAGATGTATGATGTATGTACGTTTAGATGCACATATCTGGCCGTTTGTGTGTGCTGCTCGGGGAGCAACAGGTTGCCTGACTCTGCCATGGCCGCTGGGGTGTTGATTTCCTGTGTGTGTGCTTCAACTCCTGCCCCCAAAAGCTATCGCCGTTCTCCGAGCCAGGCCAACTGCCTTCTTCTTGGTTGTGCTTTGATTTTACGGCATTCGATTGTCGCTTTTTGGAAGGCTGCAACGGCAGCAGCAGCAGCAGCAGCCACTCCAGCAAGCGCAGTTTGATGCATGTAACCTGTCGTGCATATTATTTTTTGAACATATCCAGCATTGGACGTGCTACATAATTTTGCCACAACATTCGAGCCGGACTGCAAGTGCAGGGGAGTGGTTAGGAGAGTTGGTTTATTGTTCAGACGAAAAAGCAGGGAAACCTGGCGGCATTATGCAAATCCTATGTCCGACCATGCTGCCAAACCCAACTTGTGTTGCTCATAATTAAGTGGGACTTTGTTTCGGGGACTAGGTTGGGAATTTTCCGAGGCTGTGGGAAATTATCCATGGGCCCCGATCTGTAAACAAGAAACCCACTTTACCGACTAGACTAAACAGTGACAAATCTAAACTTAATTTTCATGTCTTAAGTGCTCTGGCGTTGATTTCCAATATTGGAACAAAGGGAACAGCACTTGAATCGGAAGGGGCCCCAAATACTATTGTCGCCCCCTTTGATCTCGCCGAGAGTTATGGATGCCGGAGTGAATTTCCCAGACCTGTGATGATTACTTATGAAGTGAAACAAAATGAGTGCCAATGCTAATTCGTAATACATATTTAATTGTCAAGCGGAATTGAGGAAATGCGCGCAGCAATGCTTTTGAACTCAGAAGTTAATAAATTCTCATATTTGTTTGTGAAATTTCCTCGACGAGGAGCAAGCACAAATTCGGTATTGCGTTTCTCCCTCTTTCGCCCTGGCCTTTATCTGCCGGATACATTTTTATCTCCAGCACGAAGAAAAACGCAATTATTGTTTGTCTGCGGTGGCGGTGGCGGCGGCGGCGGCCGAACAATTAAGAAATGAACTATCGCTATCGCCATGGAGGTGATTTCAGGACGGGGATCGCTCGTTGGGGCCAACCAATTAGCCGGCCGCCAGTGTTTGCCGATCTGAGAGGGCCTGAAACTGAAACCCAAGTGGACTACTTCGTGATTTCGCAACGCTTTTGGTCTTTTTAATTAACTGAAAATCGGCCGGAGCGTGTGTGTTTACATTGGACCAGCGGCTGCTTGCGCTTTATGATCGCCTTCCGGTTCCAATATTTACACAGAATTTAGAAAATCATAAAGCTTCCATTATGGCCTATTTAAGCCTGCCATGTGTTCTCAAAAGCACTAGCACACTTGCTCAAATATGCGACTATATCAAAGGAAACCCGAGATAACCCAAATGAAATCGTAAAACGTCAGTCGGTCGATCATGATCCCATGAACAATATTTGATCGTGATTTTAATTAGTATGGGATCTTATCGTAGGGTCTATCTAATCCTATGACATAGGTAATTGTTCGGCACTTGATAAATATTTGCCGAAGATTCTTTTTAGAAAAAAGGAAAGACAGAACCGGACTTGTTGTTCTATCAAATTATTTTAGGATTCGTTTAAATTAAAACCAAAATATTGTTTCCAGTATTTACTTTCTGGACTAAACGATCACTGTCGCATTTCTAATAGTATATATTATATATTCCTTATAGTACGTTTCCAACCGGGTCGTTTAATTGGCCTCCGTGGAGTTTAGGGTAGTGTGCTACAACAATGAAAGTCATGGTCCCGAGTTCGACCCCGAGTTAGAATATTTCTAAAACATAATTGTTACGACTCGGACTTGAACTCGGGACCATTAGACTTAGACATTGTTTAGCTCACTTTCCATAACTCCACGAAGGCCACTTAAACAACCCGGTTAAAAACTCGAGTAAGTAGGGTCCTTCATAGAATTTTTTTTATATTATATTATATATTAAATAAATAGCTGAGCTTGTACTTAGTTTTATATAAATTAAAATTAAAAAATTTTCACTGTAGGACGTATCAAAATCGTCAATTTTATTTGCATTTGGTATATATGTACTCAAATTGAGAGTATGGGTGTATTTTAAAATACATGAGTCCGTTTAAGTAAACTTTTTCCCCTTCTGTCGCAACAAAATCCTTCAAGTCTCGTTTGGTAGTCACAGTTGCTCTCATTAAATAAAAGGCAATCAAAGTCCAATGGCCGACAGATGCTGTTTGAAACAAACAGGACAGAAATCGACTAAATTGCACCTGTCAGAAATCGAATTTTCCCCGACTCACTTTTGATGCAGTTCAGTTCCATTTGTGCCCTGCCCCGCATCGATCAGGTATACATATACATACATATACATATATGGTTGGTCGGTCGTCGCAAATCATGACATGAGTTCAATTTGTGACAATTATTATTGCAACATTTCAAATCGAAGCATTTTGCATTCGGCCTCAGGCGGCCTCCGGACAGTTGTGTGATTTTTATCGTTTTTCGTTCGATTTGATTTCAGCCTTTTTTTTCCGACTTTTTATATATTTCATTATTTTTTCCACTTGTTAAGCGCTTTTGTGTACACTTCGTTGCCGTTTCCACGGCTGCCTCTGTTGATATCTCCGTTCTATTCCAGCGTGGCACATATGCAAAACGTGGCTGAGTTGCCGCTGCCTTCCTTTTCATACCATGTCAATTTTTTATTGAATATTAATTGTTGTGCATTTTTCAAACACACGGATTGCCACTGCCGGAGTGAGTGTGTTTTCGTGTGTGTGCGCGCATTAAAATTGGGCGTTGACTAATAATTGCATTTTTATTTAATTTAATTTTATTAGCGCATTCATTTTTTGTCATCGAGCATTGAGCTCCACATGAAAAATGATTATTTCTATATTACGGTTCCGACGCGGTGTTCATTTAAGCTATAAATACCTCAGTTGCACAATCAGAACAATTGGCAGGCTTTCATTTATATAATTTAAAGGCAGTAATTTTCGAATTAAATTAAATGCAACTGCACTAAACGTACGGCTATTAATTGGAAGAATATTAATGCCAAACTGAAGCTGAAAGTTATCCCTGTCGGTAGCCCTCATAAGTTAAGATATTATGTTCTATCATAATAAAAATAAATCAGGAGGGTAACTTGAAAACTCTTTTTATTACTTTAGAATCCCATTTAAAATGTTGTCACATCGGCCGTCTTAAATTCATAGCTGGATGGATCGCATAATTTATTTAAGATTTTTAAGGTATTTAAGATTTATTATTAAGAAGAAGATAAAAATCTTTCTTTCAATTATGAATGTTTTATTCACCTCTAGTAATTTGTATCACTTGGGAACGAGCGTATAAAAATATTTCAGCAACCTATGTAAATGTTGTTCATCAAACGAGGGCGATATAAGCAAATTAGTTTCATATTTGGAACAGAAATTGGCCGGCATATACCACTTATGATATGGCTTAGTTATTAGACCATTTAAATTAATTTGAACTTTAATAAATATTAAAAAGTCCTGCGCTTTAAGTATGAAATCCACACTTCGATCGCTAGATCATATGTTAAAGTTAACTACTTTTGTTACAACTTTTTTTAAATATATTTTTTTAAATTAATGGAACATATATCATTTGGTGTTCGCTCAAGTGCCTGTGTTATTTATACTTTTCTCTTAGTCAGGTGCTATGTAAGTCCACGTATCATCGTCTCGCATTACAGCACCATACGTGGACACGATTTGTGTCGCACCTGTTTGCCAATTTGAAATGAGGTCGTGAACCCAACTGTAGTTTTTTAACCAGCCACAGCCAGAGCCAGAGCAACAGCAACAATAACAGCACAGCGATGGCCAAAACGCATTTGGCCACCTCTCAGCCGGTTTTCCCATCGCTCCCCTCGTCCCAGCGAATCGGCCTGGGACGCGGTCGCTTTTCCTTTTGTGGCCACCAAGAACTCGTTGGCCCAGACCAAATGGTTGCCATGTGGCTCGGATCGGATCGGGTCGGCTCGGTGGATCGGTGGATAGGTGGTTTGGCGGCTATAGCTGGCTGGCCAACACCGCTGGAGATTGATGTTCGGTGCCTCTGACATTTGTTTCGCGCGCGCAATCTCGACGGCCATCCCGCTCGCACTCGCTTGATTAATCACCAAACTGGTTTCCCGTCCACGTTTTTCCACCTTGTGATTTAAATGGTTTTTTCCTTCATACTTTTTGCATAAAGCTTTTCAGTAGATTTACTGGATTTTCCACTAAGATGAAAAATTGCACTGTGCGATCGTGTAAACAAATTCATTAGCCTGCACAAATATTTTAATTATTTTCCACAACACTGGCTTACAAATTTGAGTCCATTACGCGGATCTCTTCATACCAATTAATATATTATAAAAAGATCTAAAAGGGGACTTAATTTAATTTAATTTAATGCGGAACTAAACTCCCTAAGTCATAGCGATTTATTTACTATCCTATTTAGAGACTTAAGGATATTGTAATTAAAAGCATTTTAAAAATGCAACCACAAATCTTTTTCCGATACATTTTAGGTGTGCGGCTTAAGCTCCTGTTTTGACAGGGACATGCCCATATGTGCTCCATATATGCACATGACGCGTCAACGGGCGAGTGGCAACGCCAACGCAGAGCAGCTGCCGCCTGGTTTCCTTTTGGCCAGGAGTTGCACTCGGCCAAAAATCAACAGGTTAATTCGCGCTGGAGAGCGGGGAGCGGATTCATCACGGACCTGGACGACGGGCAGCCAAATGAGCAAAAGTTACGGCCTTAAAAGGCAGCGAGTAAAAAAGTTTTTATTTTCCTTTGGCCGAGAAACATGCAACTTCGCACATGGAGGAAGCATTGAAATGTCCGTTAAAGACAATGCGGTAACATTTTTCTGCCCGCTGCTGCCCGGGCATCCAAATTGGCAACGTGTTGGGGCCAACTCCGCTGGCCAAGCCGTGAGGCTGCAGAGTGTAGAGTGCGGAAAGGTGCGGCGAAGATCGCTGCCAATGCACATGAATGTGTCACTTGTTGGATGCCTGCATTTTCCGACTCGCCAATGCAACATCGACTCCGAAGTCCCATGCGAAAGTCTAATGATGTGGCACAGTGGGGAGCCACACAGTCACAAATTGGGTAAAGTAATGCAATCGTCTAATTATGTCTAATACAGAGCTGACTATATCACAAAGGGATGCTAGAGTGAGAGTGAATTGGTTGATCATGTTATGAGAGAATCAGAGAGATTTGTCTTTATTTTTTGACCAGAACCTATCGATTTTGTGGGACTTCCATTGAAGATGGATGAAATCGCGATTTAGAGTTTAGTGTATGGGTAGGCATGCCTAAAACTAAATTCTGGTTTGTCGATCGGAATATCTTTAATAAAAAGTGGATGCCTTATTTTATAATAGCAAATTGCATACCTCAAAAGGACTCAAAAGACTTTACTATACAATAGTTGACAAAAATGCAACCATATTATACAAGGATACCTTCACATTAGCAATTTTATTTAAAAGCTGATAATTTTTAAAGATATTTTTGAACAAACTTTAAATTACATTTTCTAGGAGAAGAACTTTGTCGATTAGTATTTTATTCGCAGTTTGATGTCGGACAATTGAATATAATTGGATCCATAGTAAAATCTGACACACAAGCACCGCAAAAATGTGCCCTGTTATACACCCTTTAAGTTTCACTTTCCCTTACTTTTCTACATCATATTTAAATACATTTTCCTTGCGCATTACAAATGTTCAATACACGTTTTTTCTTTGCCCTTTCCACTTGCAGACTTGTCAGTTTACCTTTTGCATGCGTTTTTTTTTTTTTTACCATTTTATGCCAAGCTTTGTGCAGTTCTGACACATTTTAAAAATTTATGAAGCGTTCAGATATCCCTATACCCCATTCAGCCGATCAGAGCTTTGACAACTAAATTCAAAGCAATTCATACATCAGCTGGTGGGGTCGCGGCACACCAGAATTCCCGCCAGTGATGAGATTCCCAGAGGTAGGTACTTGTGGGTTTTCACACAAATTATAACTGGCATTCAAGCTCTATGTGACTTGCTACGGAATTCCTTTGAATTTCACTTACAACCTTACTATAGAATGATCGAATCTAATTCGTTCCCTGCTTTACGACTTCCTTAATATTATTTCCTTACTAACTAATTATAATATGATTATAATATTATGTCCTTACTAACTAAATATAATATTTCTATGTATAAAGGTAAAATGGGAAATCGTCGAGCTTTATATTATCGAAAATTGCTCTAAAATAAAAATGTTGGAATTGAAATCCTTAGATTTCTGTCTGTGGAATCGATGATAATTAAAGTTGGGAATTAAAATAGATTGTGCCTAGGCAAGGATAAAGTGGCTCAAGCTACATATGTACTTTTGTACCCAGCAGGTACCCACATATGTATCACTTGTTCTCAGAAAGCTGCCCACCTGGCTTTTTACCTGTTTGGCATTGTGCGTGTGTCAAAGTGCGTGTTCGGTGTCGGCGACATTTGTATAGTACGATATGGCATAGTACAGTATGAAAGTGTGTGTCCGCATATAACGGTATCCGAGTCCGTGTCAGTTTCTCTGGCATTTGTCAGTTGCGCTTTGATAATTTCATGTTGTCCCAGTGGCCCCATGTGCGATTCAATAGAGAGTCTCTAGTTTATTCGCCTCAACTTCACCGCGGGATAAGTTTGATGGTTGGTTCGTTTCACTAGCTTGGGCCGGGTTTGGTTGGGTTGGTTCAATTTAGCGGCCTGGCAGCAGAAATCGCCAGGTCTGCGAGTGATGAAAGGAGCGCGGAATAGTTTTATTTATTGTTCAACCTCAGGAGGTCAGTTCGTTGATCCATAACGCGTTACTTATGGCATTGCAAAGTCAAATAATCGATTGACTTAATTGCCTTTCTGAAATTCAAGATATGGTAAAGACGCAATAGATATTTGGCCGAGAGTGCCGATTAGGATATGTCTAGTTGTATTCTTATTGGAGGAGTTTTTATTGGAATAAAATTTGAAGCCAACTAGTGCAGATATTAAGGAAGGATTTTCAGATGTTTTCTAAAACTTAATGGGAATGCATATTATTACTTTCCATGTTAAACATTATTCAACTTACTGATCAAACACGAGGCGATATTTATCGGTTGCAACTGACTTTTTATTTACAATATGTTGTTAAAGGTTTTTTTTTATTAAAAGGTAATGTAATTCTCACACTAAATAATTAAAGATTGTTTCTTTCCATTTCGAAACTAGCTAGATTGGGTGTTACAAATAATTTTATAAAATGTAATATATAAGTCCTAAATTTCAAAAACGAAATAACACTCCAATCGACAAAATTCAGCCATATAGGAAAAACACAAAATATTTAATGTGAAATCGGTCCGCAATTTTATAAAATTAAATTAATTAAAATTAAAATTGAAAATTATATAAATAACTAGGAAGAAAAGGTGAAAAGAATTTAAGCGCGCATCTTCCTAATGCTCTATCTTTAAGATTTACCTTTGATCGACTGAAGAAATAAAATAATATATTCTAAAAATGTAGAAATTCAGCCGGAACTCAAACTTACCATTTGCCGTTCAATATCCTTTTCTAGACATCTGAGACGGGTGCAAGAGTGATGCTTCCTTCTTCCCAA
This sequence comes from Drosophila triauraria, assembly GCA_014170255.2. Taxonomy (NCBI): domain Eukaryota; kingdom Metazoa; phylum Arthropoda; class Insecta; order Diptera; family Drosophilidae; genus Drosophila; species Drosophila triauraria. The sequence continues at coordinate 22,602,643 of CM024334.1, forward strand.
ACTTATAAAATTAGGGTATTACCCAAAAATATATTTATAGCTTTAAATATTAAATTAAAAGGAGCCGTCAAAATAAATATTAGCCTGGAGTCTGACATCCAATGACAACTCTGAGTCAACGACACACGGAATCAAAGCTTTTGGCGCTGAAACTCAACCCAGGGAATAAAGGCTGAGATACTTTTGAACCGAAACATTAACGAAACGAAACGAAGTGCATAACAGCCGCCAACAAACCTTCTCAGCCATCGACATTTTTTTGAAGTTGTATAAGTAAGTGTATATTTTTTCGTTTTTGTCTTTGCGTTAATTTATAGTCACTGATTGGGGCGTTATTCTTATTGATCCAGGCCATAAATTAAGAGAACCCCTGACTTGCCACATACATTACCGACATTTTAGCGTTTGATTTGTTATTTATCATACGAGCGTCAGAGCGAAAGAGATGCCGCCAGCGACCTGGGCAGCGGGAGCGTAAGAGAGGGCGCGAGCCCAATGACGATGGACGAATCTCGTCGCATCTGATCGGATCTCGGCTTCAGGCTTACCTGTAAAACTAGTTTCAATCTTTTTCTCCAACGTTTTCGTTCTTCGCTTTTAGCGCTCGGGTTGTTTTGTATTTTTTCTCGATTTTTTAATGATGAAATATACATTTTGAGTTTAATATATCAAACCGAATGGCGGGCAGGCGAATGTTAATTTGCCTCGATTTATTTTTTTTACTTTGTGAGTCTCTTTTGAGCGTTTCTTTTTGTGAGTTTTTTTTGCTTAATTTTGATTTATTTCATTTTGAAATTAAAAATCGATTGAGTAACGAACAATCCGTCGATCTTTCTCGGTGTTCAGCGAATTTTAATTTTCGTTTAAATACGGATTCGATTTCGATTCCGATTCGGATTCTGCCTCGGACTCCGATTTGTGTTTTAGGTAGCCAGTGGATCGTTTAATATGCAGGGGCACTCTGATAAGCCGGTCGAAACCCGTTTCTCGTTCTACTCGCATCTGTAGCGCTGAAGCGATCTCCGCGGTCTGGCCTGGGCCTGTGCGTGAGCGTGGATTTTTGAGTGATTAATTAAAATTATGCCCAGAAAGCAAACTAATGAGTTTAATACGACGGAGTCCATTTATTAACCGCGAAGACAACGCCGCCGACGACGACGACGACTACGTTGACAGTAGGGCATCATCAACGCAGCCGCATTGGCCGACCTCTATAATTAACGCTAGTCCAACCGCGAGGTCCAAAGAGGCCGACGAAATGGAGACAAGAACAATTAACCAAGTCAGGGAAAATCGAGAAAGTAAAGTTGCGGGTTGCCGAACTCTGTATGCCCTTGCAGTTTCATAAAAATTAATAGGTCAATGGAGTGTACCGATCGTGCGCTCAGCAGCCTTAGGATATAGCCATCAAATTACATGAAATTAAAAAGCAAAGCTGAGCTAGTGATATTAATATACCTAATAATAGAGCTTTCATTAGGATGTTAAGGAATTAAGATAAATTTTCTGACCAGACTAATTTACAATTTTCAAAAAAAAAAAAAAAAAATTATTTGGACCGATCTGTCTAATGCAAACTAAAAGGTTACATCTGACTAAACTTATAAGCAGGGACTGCAAATAATGATTATTTTTTTATCAATAAAATCAAACACTTATGGTATTTATAAAGGAGCAAGAAATCTACCATTCTTCTTCTCTAAGGGTAATATATGCATTGGCATCATGATCTTATAATTCTCCCTGCAGGATATATATATATCGTCAGATTTGTAAAAACAAGAGTCAGTCTATAATACATCCACAAACTGAGTTTCCAGTCTTGTAAATTGCTTAAATACCAATAGCCTAAAATGTATGCTTTTCATTGACTTATATTGTGATTCGATTTTTTGGGGATGATATTAAAATAAATTCATATTAAATATTGTAAATTAAGTTCTGCATTTCCTCAATAAGTATTTATTACTATAATTAATTCTCTGCAGGTATTAAAGCATTTCTTAAAGATCCTCGAAGAAGTATTTTTTATTAAATGGAGTTTTAAACATTTATATAAAATAGGATTACCTTTTTATTTTAAAATTATTTGAAACGATACTCGTGATAGCTTAAATATTATTATGTTAGCATATATATTTGTATATTTATAAGATTCGGTTAGTGTACATTCTATTTAGAAGGCCCCCATATGTATTTATTGAGAATAAAGGGAAAGACAAAAGACTGGAATCGACGCCTCAGCAGAGCTTCATCATCGCCATTATGGATGGAGTCGGGGACGGAGGCGGAGACGGAGACGGAGACAGTGACTGAGACACAGACCTACCAAATGAGCGTTGATGAGTTCCATTTAAATAAAATCTTGATCGGCAGGCAGTCAGAGCAGCGGCATCCGTTTTGGGACCCAGAGAGACCATGCTGAGGGAACGGCCGGAGCAACCAAAATTAATATCGTAAAAAGATACATCCGATAATTTATGAAACATAAATAACTAAAACAAAAATACAAATCATTTGTCCGATGACAGTTGCTGCGTCTGTTTTTCAATAGCTTTTTCAAATTGATTCCGTTGCTTGATGGCGTTCATCGTCGATTTTCGTTTCTCGGTGTGGTTTTTATGTTCGTTTTTTTTTTTCTCTCTGTTGGCCGAATCCAGCTGACATTTGATTATTATTATTGGTCAGTCCGGACTACGGACCGGGACCGTTTCATCTTGGGACTGTATCGATGAATCGTTGGTTCAATTTATGTAAATTGCGCTCTCTGAAGTAGGAAGTCACTTAGGGAGAGTTGGGACCTGGGACCTGCATTGAGTCGGCACCCCGACGAATTATTAATTTATTTTAGCTGTCCGGAGGATTTTTGTTTTATTGTTTTGTTACCAATCTTGAGAATCTGTTGGTTTGATTTAATTTCCCATGATGGCAATCTTTAGGCTGTAAATCTGGATTTTTCGGTTTTCGGATTAGTTGATCGTGTAAGGTTGAGAAAATAAGGTTAGGAATTTGTGGAACTGAATTTTTTAGTTTTTATATTGACTTTACTATGTATGTAGACAGTAACTTAGGGTATTTTGTTTATTATTCCATTGATATATGTTGAATTTTAAGGGAATGTGCGGGATATAAGCCAAACTATTTCAATAAAGGCTGAGTCAAACTCATATCCTTGTGTAACCAAGGTTCCTACATTTTTGCAATTATTGTGAAGGGTTCTAGCTAACTCGAGGTCATGGTAGGTGTAAGTGGTATGGCACTTGCTAGAGCCTCCAAGTAGAGCCAGAGCTCCATTAAGACTCGATTATATGCCAAGATCAATTTTCTGTAGCGAAGTTGTCTGGTATACTCCATCAAAATGAGAAATTAAAGGACGCTAAACATAAATATTGTTTTGTTATTATGATTTAAAATAATATTAAGTATTATAACAACACAGTCAATGAATTATAATTTATAGGCTCGGAAAGGCGGCTTTTCCCTTTATTTTCTTAAAAAAAACAAGAAGTAAGCTAACTTCGGTAAACCGAAGTTTGTATACCCTTGCAGTCTGCAATTGGTTCATTGAAAATCGATCCATTTTGGTAATATTGAAAAAATATTCAGTGTTGTACATTTTGTAAATTTAACATTTTACATGTAGAATTTTACATGTTTATATAAATCGACCTATCGCTTCTATGGCAGCTATATGATATAGGTGTCTGATCTTAATGAAATTATTCATTCATTAAAAACAGCTAGATCTAGAAATATTTAGAAATTCGTTGAAAAACAGAGAAGTTTAAATTTTGTTACATTAATATCGCAATAATTTCAATTTCAAAAAAGACTATGCTGATGTAATTTCAGCCCGATAGCTCAAAAACTGAGAGACCCTCTGCAAGGGTATAAAAAATAATACTGCAGAGGATATAATAAAAGTTTCCAGTCATAAAGGGGTTATTTCCCATACTATTTCCTAGCTAATTTTAAGTATTATAACAACACCGTCAATGCATTAATAAATATAGGCTCGGAGAGGTCGCCTTTCCCCTTTATTTTTTAATCAAAAAGAATAATACTGCTGAGGATATAGTGAAAGTTTCCAGTGATAAAGGAGTTATTCCCTTACTATTTCCGAGCTCCCTGAAAAAGAATCGATTGCTCGTTTGGGGCGCATTTTCCAGTTGCTCAGTCATCCTCTGCTTGAAACAAATGCGCTGTTAATTTGACCAAATTCTCAAGATCATCAGTCTAACACGGCAATAAAGACGACCTGTCCCGGCTCCTGCTGCTCCTTATTCGAAATTTCATGCATCTCTTCGGCTGAGGCCAGCGGTGCCTGTGCCTGTGTCAGTGCCAGTGCCTGTGCATTTAGTTCTGCCTGGCACAACCCACAAATCAAGGGTTAAATATATATTCAGGCGGCGATAAAAATTCAGCGAAGAGGGAACACAGAGCTTGGAGCGAAACACAGCAACTGCGTCGAGGAATTTATATACACGAAAATGAAGATGTAAATTGTATGAAATGTGAGGGACTGACCAACCAAAGAGCAGCCACAAAACATGGAAGACGGCGAACCAGAGCTGCAGAGCCGCAGAGCCACGGAGCCATTTCTGAACACCAGAGGCAGGTAATGCTATCAATCTACAAGCTGTATCTAACAGATGCGCGGCTCCTGCCTCGCTGCAGTGCGAGCGAGTCCGCAGCCACATAGAGCGAGAAGGGATGGAGCTCAGCGCGGCGGAATGGAATGGAATGGCAGCCGGCAATGGCAAGCTCGTACATAAGAAACACCCTCTCGGGCGAATGATTGATTGCTCATCATTTTTCATTCTTAATGAAAATGCACCCCGCTGGCAAGAGTTGAGTTCACTTTGGCTCACTGCTGGCTCGCTGGTTGGCTGCCTTGCTGCCTCGTAGATACATTCCGAAATGTATCTGTATCTGCAGCAACAGCCACAGCTACAGCTACCGCCGGGTGTGTGCTTGTGTGTGCTCATGGCACACCTGAGTCAGCCTGACAGCCTGGCAGAAAGGTGCAAAGGTGCGATTATCGCGACTGTTCGCCGGCCAGGGAAGGGGAATGGCAGAAACTTGGCCAAATTCGACGTTGGCCGCGCTCCGCTCAGAGGCATAAAAATGGCTGCCAAGAGAGAACATGGCCGTAATCGCTCCTCGGCCCTCCCTTGCCTCCTTCCGCCTCTGGTTCCTCCTCCTGGCTGCCAGTCAACTGTCAACCGCTTCATACCCGTGTCATGCTATGCATCATCTTCTGGCAGTTATTAACCTTTGTCCTCCCCTGCCTACTGCGCCAGGTCTGCGTTTCGCCTCTGCTCTCCCCGGCACTTGGCTGATTTAGTAGCTTGGCAGGGAGCAATTGCTGGAATTAAACAAAACTTTTAGCTACCCTTTCTAATGTATTTGCCCACCAATTTAGGTGCTGTTGATGAACCGCCCAGCGAGGATTGCTACAAGGTATCATATCCTGTTTAGGACATTACATTGTTTGCGGAAGGAGCAGGAGAAATTTAAATCACATATTAAACCATTTCATCTCAGTTCTGTGGGTAATGCAGGCTCTAAGGAATAATTTGAAGTTTAGTAATCGATTTTCCAATATTATTGTGTACAAAAATGCTTGAAAGAATGCTCGCAATAATAATATTATCCGCTAAAAATGAATAGGAATGAAGTAAGAATTAAATTAATAAAGACAAGCCATAAATATTTATATTTTTTTTTATCGTTACATTTGCTTAGTGACCGCTGTGTACAACCATATGAATTCAAAACTGGAACTAACTCTTTTAATTAAGAGAATAAAATATGTTTTTAGTCGCGTGTAATTAAAATTACTGAATTCATAAAGAATAAAAATGTTCGATACCAAATTCAACGGTTTAAACTAAGTTTAAGTTTCTGCATATTAAATCAGCCATAAATAATAATATATTATGATATCATGTTTTTTGTTAGTCTTATCTTCATGAAGGTTGTATTCGATTCAATTGTAGAATTAATATATGTTTTTATCAAAATAGTTTTTTAAAATTATATGAAGTTTGAATGTATTAATATCTCAATGATCCCTTGTAGGTTACTCTATAAGCTACATAATTTTTTTATAAATTTTCAAAAATCACATTTGAAACCAGGCATGTATTCGCCTTAGAACTTAAATGGATAATTCAGCGAAATCATTTAAATAAATCGTTAAACCCATACTTTTATTAATGTGAACTTAAATAATGACATCTTTGTTCAATTTTATACTGAGAATTTTTAAGCCATGCCCCTAATGTATCTTTCAAAGCTGTACCCAGGGACCAGGGACTACCTCTCTTTCTGGCCTTGGTAAATTACAAAACATTTCACCGAGCCGAGATGAGGTCAAAGTGGAAACTGACGCCTGCTCGGCGGCCATTGCCGCTGCTGATTCTGCCTCAGCTGAGCTGAGCTGAACTGCGGCAACGGGGCATCATCATTAATCATTTTTATTTGCACGCCGCCGCATTTGTGCTGGCATTCTGGGCCGCTGGAAATGCCCAGAAGTGGGTTGGCGGCGGCGGTGGCGGCCTCTTTTAATGGGCGGCCAGAGGTGGAGGTTGAGCCACCCTCGTCAAGGGCACAAATCCAGCAAGTTTGTCACATTGCCCTGACCACCCAGCCACCCACTCAGCCCAGCCACCCGCCGAGCTAGTCAGCCAGTCAGCCAGTCAGCCATCATCATCATCAGCATCGGAGTAAACAACAAAATGTGGACAGTAAATTGTAAACGTCATAATGTAGAGAGCGAGCAGCGGCAACAACATGAACAACGTTGACGGCAACTGTATAAATTATTACATTGTGTACTCTTAGCGCACATAAAAATACATTAATAAATTTTATTTATGTGTACTCGTTTGTGGAATACATTGCGCGCCATTCTTTACAACATCTTCCCCTCGAATTCACCCTTATAATTCCCACTTTTCCAGCCTGTTCATCATGGTATTCTAAACAGATATGGATAGATGAGGTAAATAATACACCGAACGGAGATTATTCGCGAGATACTAGCTGCGAGGAGATCTGAAAAAGTCAAGGAAATATATACTCTTTAAGGATATGGTCCTGAAACTTTAAAAATGTTTATATTTAAGTTATTTTTCTTTCTAGAAAATTAAACAACATTGTTTTTAAAAAAGAGTTTTTAAAATTCATGTATAAAAAATGTTCATATCTAGTAGGACTTTTGTATACTTTAAATTAATACTTTTAAATAATAAATAAATAAAATGAATTATAAATTGACTAGTTCAAAAGCGTTAATAATAATTTTAATATGGAAAATGGCACTTTCAATATTAAATTTAATATATTAAACCGATTTATCCCCAATGACATTTTTTCCAGTGGACTTTCATTAAAAACTTGTACATAAAGTCTCATTCTCATTTCATATTTTTTGACATTTGTTAAATCAAATAAATGTATTCGATTTCGCTTGGGCCTCGGTCTATATGTGCGCAAGCTCATATATAACCTCTTTTTTGTTTCTGTTTCAATTTTGCTGTTTGAATTTATTTGTTTGTTTTGCCATTCATGCAAATGCAAATTTGGTAATTGTCTCTGCCGCCGACTCACACTCTAATTTTTATATGGTTTTAAGTCTTTTTATACCCGGTACCCATAGGGTACAAGGGTATTATTTTGTTATTTATCTGAGTGAAAGATTTTATATTAATGCAAACGGAGCTTAAGTCGCATATATCCTCAATGTAAGTTATGCATTTGAGTAATGATTGTTTTCGTTCTAACGAATAGCTTTTGACGTTATGAATTTGTTTTTAAATAATAGCGTACACTATTTTTAACAGGAAGTTAGATGCAGATCCTTCCATTGTAAGGATCCCCTTAGTTAGTAAGCAATATGTATAAATTGGAGACAAGCTAGCTTTGAACTTGAGAAAAAGGGTTAACTTTTCTTAAACCTTCTCTTGGATCTTCTGTGATGTTCCTTATGCAGTTCATCATACGTGGAGCTCATACAGAAATCCTTAATCAATATCTGGGGCTTGGCATACCCATAAATCTCTCAAACATAACTTTGCCTTCTGCCTTGACCAACCAACCATCCATCCATCCACCCATCTTTCCGTCCGGCTGTCTGTCGTTATTCCTTTTAGCCTTTTAGGACTATTCAATCTGGGGCTGCGTGGAAAGGCCATTAAATTGATATATGCATGCCGGCCGCCTAATGATTGCCGAATTTCTAATTATACGCATAAGAAATTATATCTGTCAATAAATTTGCCACTGTGCTGGAGCCGAGTGCCCTGAGAGCCGAGCTCCGAGCTTCGAGCACCGAACTCCGAGGGTTGCGAGGGAGTGAAAAAGGACCAAAAGAAATCAGCAGAGGCCATAACTCACTCGCACACACAGCCACGCACACTCGCCCTCAGATAGACAGGACGTCTTGCCTCGGCGTAAATCCTTCTACAGCTGACAACGGGAATGGCTCGCTCAGTGCTTATATAAATGATGAGTCCAAAAGTCCAGGCCGAGTCCGAGTCGAGTTCGAATCCGAGTCCGAGGACGAGAGCGAGGCGAAATCGAGGGGAATAATGACCTAGGCAAGGGCGGAACAGGAAATATTTGGCTGAATGACGCATAAAACAAATCCAAGGAGCCCAAAGCCCTAAACCCCAAGGGTTGCTGTTGACTTGACGGACCTGACTTGATGAAGGAGGGTGAACGGCCGGAATGGGATGTCTCTGGTCTCCGGTCCCTGGTCTCTGGTACCGGGGGGAGGAGCTTTGCGGGCTGGCTCGTCATCATTATCATCAGCGGCAGTCATCATGCCCAAGACGAAAAGTCTTTTTCGCCAACCCGAAGACATTCGCAAGGAGCAAGTAGCAGGAGCTCTAGGAGGCGGAGACGCAGAAGGAGCAGCAGGGGCAGAAGTACGGGCACCACCAGCGCCGGCCCCATATATTTTCGCTCGTCTGACATTAACGGCTGCTATCGCAGAATGGAGCTATGCCCAGAGCTCTGCCAAGCTGGCATCATTACTGGCACTCCACGATTTATTGACGAGCAGGCCAAAGCAAACCAAACCAACAAAACAGGACAGAACAGAGCCGAGCCGAGGAGCAGCGAGCTGGCTGGCTGAGCAGCCGAAAATTTAGAATCGTCTTCTTGGCTAGGACAGCGCAAAAAGGATTGGCGCGGGGTGGGTGCCATGGGTGTGGCTCGGGTCTCCGACTCGGCCCCAAACTAAGCCCCATTAGTTTCTATGGCCCATTCCGTTGACTTGCCGCCTTGGCCTCCCAGGCAGTCAACGCAAGATGACGTTTTCGTTGGCGCTTGACGGCTCCTTGAGGTTTGTTGATTCAGTAAAAATGCCTCAATATCAAAGTTTGACGCTTTGTTCTTAACCAAATTGCATATTAGATGGCAGACCCTGGCTTAAATTGGATAGAGCCAGGGACAACCTTCTTGATTGTTGCGACAGAAGCGTGGTATTACTTGAACTTATCTAACTTGAACATCGTTTCTGTAAAACCCCCTCCGGTTTATGAAAGAACTTAACTTAGCCTTCGGGCATTGTTCTTTTAATAATATTTACGTAACCTTGATTATTTTTGTTAAACAAAACTTTTAATACAAAAGACAGATTTTATATGAGTCCACTTCCAAGGTAATAGGTTCGGTTCCACGTGAGATACACTGAGGGAAAAACCGTTCTCAACGTTATCGATATTATTATATTTCTTCTCAAAAGCAGGCCAAGAACAAAAATACCAAAAACAAAAAGAGGAATTCTCATATTGAGAACAGTTTTTTGAGAACGTGTATTCTTGATTTAAGAAGAAGTCTTCTCGTTTTCAAGTACGAATTGATCTCTATAAAAATAAAAATTTACTTAGGTATGCAATATTTTCTTAACTTAGGAAGAATAGATTAAATTTTAAATTTGATCTGTATTTTAATATGTAAAATTAAATTGAAGAAAATTATATTACTCACACGTTTTTAACACACAATTGTTATAACAATACGTAAACGGCTCAACTCGGACTCGAGCCTCGGACAGTCAGCACTTAAGTCAAGCACACTACCAAACTCTCCACTCAGCCATCAAAATAATGGAAACATACAAAAATATGTGTGGCAGTGGCCAAATAACTTTCCTGAGTACCAAGATAGCGGAGGTCGCTTCAACACGACTTCAGATCGTTTCTTCTCGAAAATACTAAATCCAGAACAATTTCGTCTCGATTTTTCTGGGTGTAGTTGTATCAGATACATTATATTTTAAAATAGTTGAGAAAACGCCTTATACATATTGTAAAAATATTATCCTATTACTAATAGATTAAGAAATATTTAATAGTGTGAATAAATTAAGAACTTCTCAACTCTCAAGATCAAGTAAGTGCGTTTTAGCCGAAAAAATGATTGCCTAGTTTTCTGCTCCGAATCGCTAAGCTCGCTCTGTACGAATTAGTGTACGAATTAGTTGTTTAATAAAGGTCCTATTTAGTTCGTGGATGATTGATATAGGGTTTTATTTTACTGATTTAGTGATACACTTAATTATCGGACATAATTCTTGGCTCTTCTAATTCTGAAAATGTACTGAAAATATTCACTGCGCACGACAGTCTTAGAGGTAGCCCACAAAACTTTGGCAATTTCCGCTTCCATCTGACGCCTTCACATGCAGCCAGTAAGCAAACATCCTTGAGCTGATGATTCATATGCTAAAGCAGCTCCGCCGCTTGCCAAATAGTCCCCGTCCCCCCAACACTAAGCTATCTTTAATGCCAAACGATGCTGTGTGTCTGCATCCTGCTCTGGCCCATCCCGTCCGCGATTTCCCTCCGCAGAACCATTCATTTGCCTGAGCGCGCCTTCGGCATATTTTTAATTGCCTAATTTTGCGACTTGAGTGATGGGCCCACTGAACGCTCCGAGGGTTGGTACCGCTTCTGCTCCTGCTCCGGCTTGCGCTGCTTCAAATGTTGTCATTCAGCTTGATAAACGCCCGCTTGCCGCCGTTTGGCATTTGAAAATTGTCGCCAAAAACATCCACCGAACCCTCACATCCACTCCGGCACACTGGCAAGTGGCTTCATTTGCCGGCGCTGAAATATTTCACCGCCAGTAGCTCCTGCCCCACTGTCCCAGTCCCATTCCAGCTCCAGCAACAACACCCACCATCCACTCACCAGAATTTGGACCCGGCATTGTCACCATCAACAGTGCTCGCGGCAAATTATGGGACAATATTTTAGGCTAATGTTAATGTTTTCCCAAAAATTTTCTCATTGTGCCAAGGAGGCAGCCACTTCCCCCTCCCATTTTCCCTTCGCCGCGCCACCGCCCCATTAGACACTCCTTGCCTCTGGCCAAAATCCGTTAAATTATTGAGCTGAAGGTACTTTTCAATGCGGTTCGCTGGCTTGGGTTACTCGACTAAACTTTCCAGACTGAGCCACAGAGTTTGGGGTTAAATGAGCAGCGACACTTTGGCCGTTCTTGCTGTGGCTGCCTGGCCGGGGGTATTCTTTATTTTCGTCGGGCATTGCACAACTCAGGTTCTCTTGTTAAATGTTTCGGAAATGTTGCTCCAAAATGAATGAACCCGAAGCCAAACCCAAGGCAAAGGAAGCCACCCCGCGAATGTATTAGACCAGTGGAGAACACACAAATTTTCCAGCGGGTTAAATTAGAAGATCCAGAGTGGGGATAGTCGAGTGAAGTATTTCTATATTCACACTGCATTATGCATTATGCATGAGATTGATTACTTGTATCTAAATTATTGATTCTTATTTATTCCGATCTCTACTTTAACGAGACACCTATTCAAGCCGTTCAGGTGGAATGGTATTTTCAATTAAGCCAGTGGAGGCACACAGATACACCAAGAGATGATGACAGCTTTTAATAATAAAAACAACCATGAAAAATAATTACAGAACTTTGCAGAAATTGCGTTACTTTCTGGGGAATTTGCTGTGGCCATGTTCAATATTAAGTGTGGAATTGGAAAATCCCGAAAACAATCTAATTCATGTCAGTTTCCTATCAAAATCAAAATACTGGGCTTATACATAGACTTGAATACCTGCATTCATATTGACCGATGAGATGCCAGACCTGTAAAATTAGTATATTGAGCGTTTATTAAATAGAGTTTAGCTCTTAGAGGCAAACCACTTAATGTTATAAATGCATGTATTCGGCCCTTATTAAACCCAGTATATTGCTGTCTAATAAACAGATAATAAAAATATTTATTTTGCAGGTCTGGTGTCTCATCTGTCAATATGAATACATTTATTCAGTATTCCAGTAACAGTCTAACACAGTTGTAGTATTTAAAATGGAACAGACATTTGAAGTATCCTTTAAAATCCTGTTGGTGTTATTAAGAAAGTATAATTTACATTATCAAATAAATTTAAATAAATTTTCTCAGTATGCCCTTCATCTATCCATATCCCAGCACAACCTATAACCATCATGACTGGTTGCCCAGACCTTTCATAAGCACTGAAAGCTTGTACCTAAATTCTAAATTGGAGTGAGGAAATGCAATCAGCCCACCCACTCATCAGTCTTCAGTCTGTCTTGGGCACACCTAAGAGATAAAGAAAGCCACAGAAAAACCCCCGAAAAGAAGAGAAATGCCGGGTAAAACCTCTAAATCTTGTTGGCTACGCTCGTCCAGGAGCGAGCCCTGTTGCAATTTATTTCTCCCCCAGCCATTTTTGCAACGTTCGCCTTGTCTCGGCCACCATAAAACACTTTAATAGTTCTCTTATGCCAACCCCCAAGACCGACTCACACCGTCGCACATACCCCTTCTTCTTCTTTCACCCCCACCCCCACCCTGGCACAAACAAAAGCCTACACTGACTGACGGCTACCAATATTTTCATTATTTGCTCCTGCAAACTGCTTCGCTGGCGCTGCCTTAAGAATCGATGCTCGAAAAGCTCGCGGTTTAAAATTATGGAGGGGCTGTCACTTAAATGGCGCCCAATGTGGGTACCCGGTACTGACTCGGTCCACATCAGCTCAGCCGTTGGCAATCCGACTCAATTGTTTTTGTAGCCTCTCTTCGGCAGCGCGGAGCTTTCTTTGTCCTTAATTTAAGGCCAGACAGCGCGGTGAACTTTTTTAATGATTTCTGTTATATGCCTTGGGGACTAATTCTCGGAAAGAGAGCAGGAGAAGGCCCGCCATATGCCGGGAGAAGCAACAAATTAACCCCGTTCACCTGCAGGTCGTCGCCCAACCCTTAACCTTAACCCCTTCCTGGCCAACGCCCCCGCACTGCTCGGCATCTTAGCCGCTTCAACACTTTGATTTGATTTTGTTCCTTTTTCGAGTGGCTTTCGCGTTTTTAACGCACGTTTAATCAATTGCCAGAAAACCCCCATTTGACCCCGCCAAAACCTGCGCGAAGTTGTGCGCGTGGCAGGCCCACCACCCAGATACCCCACAACCACCTACAGCCTCCCGACCTTGTCACATGACACCTGCAACCTTTTTCGCGTCGATTTCCGTTTCCGTTTCGCCGCCGTCGAGGTTGGTAAAAGTTTTTCGGTGGCTTTTTTTCGTTTTGCTGCATGGGGTGGTTGAGGATTGAACGGGATTTACCTCTGCCTCTTGGCGCACGAACATTTTTGATGCCTTTTGATCTTCGATTCTGCTGTTGTTGTGGACTTGGCGTGTTTTTAATTTAAATCCTGCTCCCGTCAGCGTAATACGACAAAAAATTCAACGCCATGTTTGATGTTTAATTTTATTAAAAGGATTTTGTTGTTGTTGTTGCTGCCTCAGCGACCGTTCATATTTGTTGAATTTGCTCAGTTCGCAGACTGCTGCTGTTTTTGTTGTCGGTATTTTGTCAGAATCCAATTAAAATTAACCGCCGGCAATTGTTTGTCAAAAATATTTAAGGCATAAAACCAAATCCAAAGCCCACACTGAACGCGAAAAAGAAAAACCGAACAACAGGTGCACGACAAAGCGAAAATTGAACACAAAAGGTTTTAGTTAGAAAATATTTATAATTTTATTACTAAACAGTTTTTGTTTAGAGGTTTTGAAAGACAATTAAATCGCTAAATTTAGAATTGAATTTCATTTTACTTTTCGTAAATAAAAATGAGAAATAAAAAGCCGCACACAAAAAACTCCTTCGCTAGAAGATTCGATTTATTTATTTCTATCCCAGCACTACAAGAGTAACCTATAATTTTTTTATAACATATTTTTATTTCTTTCTAAACACAACATTTTAAATACTAAAAATTATTATCCAATAAAATTCCGAGAAAGAGAAAGTAAGTAATTTGACATGCAGAAGCAAATTTTAAGGGGATACAATTGGTTGAATAATTAAAATTATTATTTAAAATTTCAAGACAAGAGTACTTAAAAACTAAGTTCTCTCATAATCAGAAAGTTTGTTTTTTTATGTGTGTCACCTATATAAGTCGAAATTTTAATCTATTGTGAACTTCAACCCAATACCGAACAAGAAAGATGCAAAATAGTTTTTCGGAAAATGCTCGTCTGTGTCCTATGCATACAATACTATTTATTTTATCGTCTGGAGGTTGTAAAGGTAAGCTGGTTCTTTAGTGTTCATTATTTTATGTTATGCCCCCAATGCCCTGATTTGCTTCACAATTGAAGATCAATGTCAAATATTCTGCACAATAAACGAATCCAAGGAAAGTATAATAAATAATGTAAAATAAGTAAGAGCTGGGAGCCTAAGAGTCAGCTTACTATCTTACTCTTAAATAGTTGAACTTTTAAATTTATTTTTGGTAATAAAGAGAACATCTTTTATTTCGATACTATCTGGGTATCTGGGTATCTAGGATAGCGATTAAAGAATACGACATTTTTTTTTTGGTATATTTGACCAACTTTTAGAGTAAGTAAGTACATTTATATGTAATTTTGGTTTGTGCTGTACTTTACTTTAATTTAACCACCCATTCACACATTTATTGTTCCTTCACTTACTATATAAGCAGTAAAAGTATCTGTAACTGAAACTGTAAATTACTATTTACTGAAAATTGCATGTGACAACTTAAGTTAGTGTTATATTTATAGGCAACACGTTAAGGGGCAAAGACCAGAAATCATCCGTAAGCAATGCCAAGTAATTTGTTGGTATCTAATTTACATAGGTTCCTCTTCTGAACTCAACCGTATAGAATCCTTCTGGTCTTACTCGCCTTATATACAAGCCAAAACAATTGTAATTACCCCCAAAGAAAAATAAAAACAAACAAAAGAATTTTCCGAAATTCGTCATGGGCTAGTCCGGCTCACTTTCACTTCGGTAGCCCTTCAGACTGACATAATTTCAACCTTTTCATTGTCTTGACGGACCAAGTGATTTACGAGGGAAAGCGGAAAGGCAGGCCCAGGAAACAGGCGAATCACAAAGGAACCAACTGTAAAACAACTGTAGATCAGGCCCTAAGCCCGTGTGTCAAACCAATTCCTGGTGATGGACTGCAACTGCATCGAAAGTGAAATTCTGCAGGCCATAAATCAGTTCGGTGGCCGGAGTTCGCCTCATTGTTGCCCATCGGATACGGGATGCAAATGTTCGACTGTTATGCCAACACACGTTCCTTGGCGGGGAATCGGCTTCGGAATCGTCGGGAAAATATTTTGACATTGATGCAGTTGCCGGGAAAATCGCATTTGCCAACATTACGTAGGCCCCTCTGATGGATTAGTGCGGATTAGCTTGCCTCGTAGCCTGGCGGCAGGTAGCTGAGATCAGTGTGACTTTCTGGGTGTGAGTCGTGTGCGTAATTAACTCCCTACTCCTTATAAAGGCCTGCCTGAAAGGAGGCGGTCTGTTGTACCAATTAACGACTATTTGCAAATAATACAATTTACCCATTTGATCTCGTACAAATATAATTTTATTTGCGTTAAAAGTAAGGAAATATTTATAAATATTTTTCCTGTTGTTAATTTTCATAACTTAATCTTATCGGTGGCTTTTCAAACCGGAATAGGGTAGAGATTTTATTAAATCTTACAGCTTACATTTTTGACATTGGCTCCAACATATTTACAATTTTATTGAGTGCAAAACTGCCGGGCGAATGTAGTGCAAATGTATGCATAACCAATTGTTAGATCCCTTTCCCCGCATTACTTGGCCACAACGATGCCGCTGCTGTTGCTATAATTTACTTTATGGCCGCGTGCAGATCGGAGGGTAAAGATTTTGAATTCAGGCGGCAGGCAATCGTTGGCCAATGGCTGCCAATGCCATAAACAAAACGCTGACTGAGCCAAAGCCCCAACACATGCAACGTGCAACGAGCAACGAGCAGCAACCAAGAGTGGCGGAGGCAACAAGGCAGTCAGAGCATTCCCGACATGAGCAGCTGATATTTCACATAAACGACATAAGCACGGCGAAGAGTCCTGGGCCCAGGCGATGACCGTCTGTTGCGAAGGTGTAGTCAGCAGCAGCAACAGTGGCAGTTGCAGCAGCCACAGCAAAATCAAAAGCAAATGCAAAAGCATCTCGCCAGCAGCAGCAGCAGCAGCAACAATCGCCAGCGGTTGGACAACAAAGCCACTGCAGGAGGAGGCCCAGACGGGGACGCCATTGCCACCACGTCCGAAACTGCAGTTGGCAAACAGTCGCAGAGCTCGAGGAGCAAATATATCAAATGCGATCGATCGCCAATGTCGGAGGCTGTTGTAGCCTCAGCCCAAAATGAAGGTGAAGATCGGGATGAAATGAATGCGGAATGCTCTGTACTCTTATCCTTTTGGAGGAACCTCAATATATGTTCCAGATCCTTTCCACATTAATTTTTCTGAATAAGTTTAGTTTTAATAATAAGTTTTAATAATAGCCTCTCATAAGTAGCTTTTCCTTCTAAAAAAATGTTCTTTTGATTATTGTTTATTGTTATGATTAAGAAAATAAAAATTAATTTAAAAATGTATTTACGGAAATTGGTAAAAATCTGCATGTATAGTAAATTTACAGATGGATTAACAGAATATTTTTTACAGTATATATTTACCTTAGATGAAAAGCACTTCCATAAATGCTTAAAAATTATATATATAAAAAACGAAAAGTTCCTACAACATTATAATGCCGCAATACCCTTTCCGATAGCGATATCGGGACCAGTCAGCAATGTAAATCCAATTTGATCGGTGCCGAACGCTTTTTGTTCAACGCGCTGCGACCGAGCGATGTTGATGGCCTCGAAGTGTAGGCAAAACAGTCGGCCGGCAGCAAAAACTTGCAGCTCTTTCGAGAGATCTGAGATCTGGACGTCGTCGTCGTTGTCGTCGTCATGGTTGTGCGGATCGAGGAGTTGCCGGTTTGGTTCTGTTTCCCTTGCTACCCGATACCGAGTGGCAGCGGCAGTGGCAGTGGCAGTGGGCCCTCAAAACTTTGAACTGCCACGCCGACGACTGCGGACTTGTGCCGGCTTTCAGCTCGGCCTGGCCATCAAAGGACGGACGGGGACAGCAGGATTACATTCGTATGGCATACTATATAGGCATTCATGTTTCAGGCCCCGATCAACTTTTACAAGTCCAAAATGGATGGCGACACTTTTTCTTGCGCTTTTGCCATTGTACAGAAGCCTTTGGGGCCCAGATCTGCGGACAGATACCCGGAAGATGTCCGCTCCAAATAGAGGATTGTGCTGCGGCGGAATTATGTGGAAGCAGCAGCAGCCGCCGGCCATGAGCCAGCCATCCCAGCGATCTCTAGTACTGTACTAGGCAAATTAACAGATTCATCATTTGATCGCCTCGAAGGCAGACGAAGAGTCTAGTTTACCAGTCCCTTCAGTCAAACTTCGGGCCATCACTGATGAAAATACAAGTAAAATAAAGTACGGGTGGTGCTTTAGAAGAAACTCTCAAGATATGGAACCTTGCAAGTCAGAACTAGCTAGGATATTAATTTAAAACACTCAAAGAGCAACTTGGTTTCATGGTGAAAGGGAATGTAAAAATATTTTATAAGACCCTCATTTGAAAAATAATGAAAATTACTTTAAAAAACTTTATATCTTAATTTGAGGAGGATCGAATATTTAGATCGAACATAAAAAGTAAGAATACTAGTCTCAAGAAGCTACTTGGCCTCAAAGTAAGAAACTCTCAAGATATGGAACCTTGCAAGTCAGAACTAGCAGGGATATAATTTATAAATAAAAACACTCAAAGAGCAACTAGGTTTCATAGTGAAAGAGAATCCAAAAATATTTTATAAGACCCTCATTTAAAAAATTATGAAAATAACTTTAAAAAACTTCATATCTTAATTTAAGGAGGATACCAATATTATTTAGATCGAAAATAACAAGTTTCCTTACTTCGAGAGACGACGGAAACACACATACATATTAAGGAAATTCCTTAGTGCATTTTAGACGCCCAAAAATTTCATTTGCAAAAAAAAGTCGGGTCTCTAAAAACAACGGATATAAAATATATATTCATAAAAATACATTATTTTAATGCAATTTGGTTAGATCCTTTTAAGCATCTAATAGATTTTATGTACGGCAAGCATACCTGACCTACTCCTGGCTACGCTTGGGAATTTTCTGGCAACAAAAATAGGGAAAACCCAATCACAAATGGTGAAATCAATATTCAACAAAAGGCGGCAAGATTTTATTTAATAAAGTATGCAATTGGATTATTGAATATCGATTCATTTTGGTTAGAGTTGAAAAAATATCTTAGTCTGTAAAAATTTTACATCTTACATATAGAATTTTACATTTTACATGTAGAATTTTACATTTTCATTTTAATCGACCTATCGTTTCTATAGCAGCTATATGATATAGTTGTACGATCTTGATGAAATTGAAACGGTAATTCAATAACCGTTAAAAACTGATATTATCTTGAAATTGATTCATATACGTTGAAAAACAAAAATTAAAAAAAAAATTTTACATTAATTTTGCCATCATTCCTATGGCAGCTATAGGATATAGTGGTCCGATTTCGGCCGTTCCGACATATATACTGCGTGCTATAGAAATAAGACTATGCTGGTGAAATTTCAGCCCGATAGCTCAAAAACTGGGAGACAAGTTCGCGTAGAAACCGACAGACGGACAGACAGACAGACGGACAGACAGACAGAAGGACAGACAGACGGACATGGCTAGATCGACTCGGTTGGTGATGCTGATCAAGAATATATATACTTTATGGGGTCGGAGATGCCTCCTTCACAAATATCATGGCAAAATTATAATACCCTCTGCAAGGGTATAGACTCCGTTCTGTCCTTATGTTTTCTTGGCCTCTGACTACGAATAAGAAACCAGTGCTCCATCACTTCAGGTTTTCAGTTATACCTAATTATTTAGGAATGTCTTTATTTTCCAGTTACTTGCGAACTTTGAGCCTATCCCTTAAGAAGCTAGATAGCTAAGGTCCAATTCCCAAACAAATTCTTTTCGCTAATCACATTGTCACATGGTCCTGCTGGCAATTCCCTGGCAGTTTTTTTGCGGGCTCGTTCTTTTTTCGCGAAAGGCTGTGAAACAAACTCATTACGCAGGCTGGTTGGGGCAAATAAGTGGCACGATCTTTATCAGCGTTTTCCACCAAACTCCGCTCGACTGATAAAATATTTAAAAAACTACTCTGCCCCTTGGATGCCTGAGCCGATGACAGCAGCCAGAATGGAGAGCCCAGTCCGGCCAGCAAAAACTAGCCACTTTGTGCTCTCCGTTGGCATTGCGATTGCTTCGTGAATCGATCGCATCAAAAGAGCCAAAAACAATGGACGCGAACGCTGGCTCTGGACCAGCTTCTGCATCGGTTTATGCCAAGCCAGCCAAAGGCCAAGCCAGCCAGCCAGCGAGTGACAGACAGACAGAGAACACAAGCCCAAAATTCCAGAGCAAAGACTCCAATAAATATCGTTAAATGCGCACGCGTGCGAGGAACAGCCGCTGCGACTGGGCCCCAAAGTCCTCCTGATCTTCGTCCTCATCTCCAACCACGTCCTCATCCTCGTAGCCGTTGTCGTTGTCGTTGTCGAGGATCGAACAGCAATCGGGTGAAGCGGACTTTCGGCGGCGACAGTGCTGGCTGAGCCAAGGGACCAGCTACTAACTCAGTTACCACCAGGCAATTGCGATGGACATCTCTCTCCTGCTACCTCTCCCTGTCTCTCTCGTATTCCGTTTATTTGGTCTCAATCGATCGGATTACTCGGGTTCTCTGCTAGAGATGGGCTCGAGAGAGATATTAGCTCGTGATTGAATTTTATTTTTATTTTTATATTTTAAGACTCTTGCGCAGTTATATGGAGACAATAAATTTGACAAAATCGTTTCATACTGCGGTAAGCAGCGCTTCCAGAGAAAATATAATATGTATATCTAATGAAAACTCTACTCTAAGAAGTTGTTCGTCTTAATGTCGGGTCAGACCAAGCTAAAACTTAATAAAAGATATTGCTAAAAAACGTTTTAATTTATTAACATACGGAGGTGCCTCCGAAAATTTCTAGAAGTTGCCGAAAAGTATGCTATAAATTGTTTGTCTCACCAAATAATTGCAAATTTCTTTTTTTACGATGATACATTTTGTAGCATAGTTTTCAACTACTTCTTAAGTGGTTTCAAAACGTTATTGATTTTGTGTAGCACCGCCGATATATAATTCATTATATTTCATATATTTTTTTTTAATTTCTTTTCCAAATCACAAATGATATCTTCTTAATTTTTTTAAAACTTTAAATAATTTGCTCTCCTCTAGGCCCGATACCCACAGGCTTGAGCAGAATGCAACTCCCTAACAAGCTGATGAGACATGAACGCGCGCGCTTAACAAATTCCAAAATGTCAGCGAAAAAATCACATTGTGCGCCATTATTTTTCTCCCTCGTGCAATGGCATCTGGAGCAGGCAGGAGTTGGACAAAAGAGGTCCCTGCCCTTGCCTCCACTTCCAGCTAATGCAATGCAGTGTCGTCGTGCCTCATAAGCTATAAATAAGGGCACCTACTCCTGACGTTCTAAGGGAATTGCTGGCCAAAAATGTCACAGAAAGCAGCGACCAGCGATGCCGGGCGAGATCTTCTATATTATGGATGGACAATCCGAAAGGGATTTGGAAATGATGGGACAATACACAGACCTAAAATCTTCCATGTACACAATGGCAGGGCAAGAGTTAAATCTGACTTTTAAAACGCTACTATAAGGTAAGAAAGGCAAATCCTTAATTTGTGAAACTAAGATAAAGTCAATATTTCTTAACATATTTAATTTACTTAGCTTGGTTGAATAAATAGTAATAATAGTAATAGTTAGCATCTCACTTTTAGCTTAACATTAATGTAATAAGATTTAATGTCAAAAGTGACTATCGCAGTAAAAATAAGTATTATACTTGTGACGCTATGATATAAAACAATAAACTAAACTAAACTAATATTTGTTTGCTAATAAATCAAACTTTCCAGTAAATAATTTTAGTAGATTTTTGTTCCGACTGTCGATAGGTGTCTAAGTTTTTCCTCCAAGTCCCTTTAAATTCCTTGTCAACAAAATGACTGAACCATTTTTTTTTAATCGACTATAGTGATCATTTTGACTGATATATAAGCCCAAACAAACTACTGTGCTTATCCAAATCATATCGAATTTCATACAATTTAATTTTTCTTTAGCTTCTGTTGCCTGTTGCGAATTCCCTTTTTAAGCGGAGGTTTTCTGTTCTTTTCCAAAAACTCAGTGAACCAAATTAAGTCGAACATATGTCTGGGAAACAAATTTGAAATGCCGCCACAGCAGCAGCAGCAGCCGCAGGAGCAACAAAAGCAAAAACAATAAAATTAGTAGTAAGAGTGAAAGGCAAATCAGATGAAGAAGTTGCTTAATACCCATGAATCTTCATCTCCGGTTGGAGCCCCAGAATCGGATCAACTCGACTGAAGTTGAGTCTTGTCTTCCAGACGAACTGACATTCAAATTAAATTGGATTAGCAGCGTTCCCTTGTCAATCTTCCCGAAAAGAGAAGATGAGCGACTGAGGAGCATCGGGTGAATTTCGCCCCGAAACTGAGCGGAATCTGCAGAAAAGCAGAAAAGCCCGCGATGAAGCGGAGAATTCTGCGCAAATCTTATTTGGACTGACAGTGACATATTTTGTGACAGCTGATGGAATATGCTTTGGAGTTGGGTCCCTCCAAAGGCCCCTGATCCATCAAGCCCGCAGCGCGAACTTTGCAGTGTCAACTTTATACTGGAAGCTGATGTGTCGGCACCATTTGATCGCATCCCAGCATCGCATCGGATCCCAGCACCGCATCCCGGAGCAGCGGCCTCGCACCGAACTAATCCTTTTCGCGATGACTTGACAGCAGCTGTGTTCTTGAATTTCGCGGTGCCATCAATCAAGGCGGATCGGATGCTGGCCACGTAGGCTCTCTGCTATCCGTGCTGGATCCGCTCCTCCTGTTCTCGTCGCGCTAATTAGTCACCCGGCCATTCAGTCAGTCAGTCGGACGACTGATATCAAATTCTCGTCCGCTACCGCAAAATCTCCGACTCTCTCTCCCTCCTCCTCTAGAGGCTTGTACTTAGCCAGGTCCAGCGATCAATCAATGATGATTAATGCAAATGCAAGGTCAACAAATTGCACAATCTTGCGCATTCATGCACTCAGAGAAGGAAAATGAAGGCAAGCTATATTTGATACCCTTAAAAAATACTTTATTTAATGGGCTACAACCACGGTATTTTCTAAAAGAAAATAACATATTTTTATAATTTAAAGACGTCTCGGTACGCTGTTAAGCTCAAAGAATTTTTAAAACTTTCATTAAAATATTCTAAGATTACCTTTATCTAATGCTGATTAATGGAATGTCCGATTGTTGCATGTAAATTGATATGCGTTTCTCTCTGTGCACCCATCGTTCCACTATATCCAACATTTTTTTCGCAATCGCCACACACATCAATCATTCATTAGCAGCTCAAGCTGTCAGGTTTTGTCGCTCCGACCGTGATGCGTGATTATAAATCGTGAGATCGCTAGGTGCTGTCGGTTCGATTGCACTTTTGATGGAGCTCAGAGCCCCAGAACCCCCTGCTCCAAGTAATCCTTCCTTCTTTCTCCGCAGTTGCTTCAATCATCTGGTGCACTTGATTTGAGGCCACTTCCACATCGAAGAGACCATCTACTGGGACGCTCATGTGGCAATTGCCATTAGCAACGCGCACTTGAGTGACTCTTAAATAGGCTTCGTTAATTAGTTAATCAATTAATTTGATAATTGATTAGGAAGCTTGTCGGCATCTTATGATGGACGGGTTTGACTGGAGACTGTATAGAGTTACATTAGAATAAACTTTCGAAAAACTATAAGATAAATATATTTTTGAAATAATTTAGATTTATTTAAAATTCAAAATTTCAAACTTGCGGTGTTTCTTTTGAATTGTTTTGTACTTATTATAACATTTATTCTGCCGCCTGGTTGCCTGAAAGTTTCTTAACATGGCTGGTATCAATTCTTATACACCTGACACGCTTAAATATAATTTAAAAGCTTTATAAAGCATTCTATTTAATTGAGACTGAAGATAAATATATTTAATTCATGATTATATTTACTAAAATCAAGAAGCCTAGCCGTAGCTTATATGCCCTCGCAAATTAAATTATAGGAGCACATATTTAGTTTCAATCCGATATTCTTAAAAACAACGAAAATCGGCTTATTTAGTCGGATCGTTCCTATGACGGCTATATTATATATTGACTCGATTTGCATGATAGTTAAGATCTGCTGTTATAACCATATTAAAGAAGCATATATGAAGTTTGAAAATATAGAAAATATTCAATTTTGGACGGATCGTTTCTTTGGCAGCTATACGATATAGTGGTCCAATTTCGGGCATATACTGCTTGCAAAGAAATAAGACAGTGCTGAAAATTTCAGTACGATACCTAAACAAGTAGGAAAGCTACAGTCGGGTGTGACCGACTGTGAGATAACCGGTCCCAAAGCGTTATCGGTAAAATTAAACTGCACATGGAAACGAGAAAGAAAGCTAACTTCGGTAAACCGAAGTTTATATACCCTTGCAGTCAGCAATTGGATCATAGAAAATCGATCCATTTTGGTTATGTAAAAAAAAATGTCAAATTATGTAAATTTTGTAAATTTTACATTTTACATGTAGAATTTTACATTTTACATGTAGAATTTTACATTTTCATATAAATCGACCGATCCCTTCTATGGCAGCTATATGATATAGTTGTCCGATCTTAATGAAATTAAAACCGTAATTCTAGAACTATAAAAAATGACTATATCTATATAAATTTATAGAAATTCGTTGAAAAACAGGGAAATTAAAAATTTTTGTACATTAATTTCGCCATCATTCCTATGGCAGCTATAGGATATAGTGGTCCGATTTCGACCGTTCCAACATATATACTGCGTGCTAAAGAAATAAGACTATGCTGAATATTTCAGCCCGATAGCTCAAAACTGAGAGACTAGTTCGCGTAGAAACCGACAGACAGACAGACGGACAGACAGACGGACAGACAGACGGACAGACAGACAGACGGACTAGACTGGCTAGATCGACTCGGCTGGTGATGCTGATCAAGAATATATATACTTTATGGGGTCTGAGAAGCCTCCTTCACTGCGTTGCAAATATCATGGCAAAATTATAATACCCTCTGCAAGGGTATAAAAAGAAAATGTTGACGTATGAAGACAAATGTTGCTAGAGCTAGAAACATGTAGAGCAACACCTAAAGAAGACAAATGTTGCACGTGCGCTCTCAACATAGAAGAAGAATAGCATCCACAGAAACTTTATTGTTTAATATTTTTGACCAAATGTTTGATCTGCGTGCAACAGATTCCAATGTTGTCTCTGTGATCTGTTTAGCAACACGGACAGACGGACATGGCTAAATCGACTCGGCTGGTGATGCTGATCAAGAATATATATACTTTATGCTGTCGGAGACGCCTCCTTCTGCCTGTTACATACATTCTCGGTTGGTACTATATAAAAACTAGCATAAAATTATTTTGATGCCTTTAAGATTTCCTCATCTTTAATAAGGAATACGTCAAGCTTGATACTGAGCAGATTAAGAATTAATTGTATGTGAAAATAAATGTTTTCATACTCGGCATTTTGTGTATTTATAATATTTGTGTTTTGCTCCTTTCCTTTTCGAATATAAATACACAGATCGTGAAACAAAATCACCCCTTACTCAATCCAAAAAAATATTTCCAAAGATATTTTCAACATTTTGATGAATTCTTAAAAGCAAAAGCATCATTATTTATGAGTTGTTTTAATTTCAACAAAAATTGTGTCGTCGCATTCATTTTTTGGCGATTATTTATGGAGAATAAAATTAGGGGCAAGAGCAAGGCAGAGGCAGAGCAGCGACAATCGAAAGAAATAAATGCTCAGCGGAGTCGACCATGTCAGAGATGACTTTACCTCCGATCTCCTGGATCTGCAGGCATGCCTCCTCCACACCCAATCAATCTGAATCTGAAAATTGTATCCGCCGCCAGAAGATACTGTCTTGGATGCTATAACTAATTG
Source organism: Drosophila triauraria (assembly GCA_014170255.2). Classification (NCBI taxonomy): domain Eukaryota; kingdom Metazoa; phylum Arthropoda; class Insecta; order Diptera; family Drosophilidae; genus Drosophila; species Drosophila triauraria. Next base: position 22,628,324 of record CM024334.1, read on the forward strand.
CCGAAGCCGTTTGTGTGTCGATGGTGCTGGGCTGGGTTTTCTAGATTGTTTCGTGCTCTCTTTGCCATAATGAAATGTTTTTCGGTCAATTTGATAATGCTGCCTTCTATAAAAGAAATTTATGACAGATTCGCGGCCATAAATATGCTAAGTTTTAGTTTTATTTCGGCCCCAAAGCAGAAGACCCCATGACGAAATCCGAGGCAGAGACGGCCAGCGACAAGCGGCGGCGACAACTCGTCGAGAGATATTTTATAAATAGTGGGTGTCCCGCTCAACCGATTCGATTGGCTTGATTGTGATTTACAGCAGTTCGGTCGGATATTTATTCAAATTTCTCCCCGCCGCATACATATGAGCAATCTGTAGTCGGATGGGCCGATCTGTTTATGTTCGTTTTATTATGTAAAATGCCTTTCACGGCCCATCAACGCGGGCTCATCAGCATTCAAATATGCGGCAATCAAACATCGAAGCCTCGACACGAGTGCAGAGTCGGCGCCTCTTGCAGTCGGCAGGGCCGGTTCGCCTCTCATGCTCCGCCTGCACGGTTCTCTGGCTGGCAGGTCCCTTCCATACCATGTTGCACTAATAAAGCCATTCACGATATTTTCCTCAATTGCATGCAAAATTAATTGTGAAGAAAGCGAAAAGAAAATGTTTGCACTAGTGTCAACAGTGGGACAAGAACATGAGTTCACGGATTAAAAAGAGAATTAGGGGTAATATAATTCGGCAGCTGTCAAAGTTTGGAAATTTAATTTATTTGTAGTATTAAAAAATTTTTAAGTGGTGCCCGCAGCCGTAACCTTCCTCTGCCGGCACACGGACAGCATGCACGACAGAACAGTGCGAACAAATTGTAATTTATTTATTTATTTAGATAGTTTTTTTCTTCAATATCAATTACTGATTTGCATATATATTAGCTATTTTTTCTCATATCATAATCTTCTAGGTGTCATTTTATTGCCTGGGCTCCAATGATATATATTCATTTTTATTAAGTATGTAAATATACCTACAGCATCAACAGTCCGGACGATCCAGCCATGTCCGTTTGTCCGTCAATATGTCAGTCCGTCCGAATGAAAATCTTTAAATCTGAGACAATCTGACAGACTTGTACAAGGGATATTTTAAATAAATTCTCACAGTTTGAATACTAACATGATAATTTTGTTAATGAAACAAATTTCAAGTCAGCTTCAAAGTTTTAGCTCCACTGTGCAATGGGTGGCACAGCTTGTTCTCATTTGTCTGTGGCCTGGGTGCCTCGTCCGCTTTTGTTTTATGCCCCGTCCCCTGCCCCTAATGCCTAGTGCCACCTCCCAGCCCAATGGAGTCTGCCTCCGCGCCCCGACTGCCACCGAATACGCGACACTGACAAACGTATGCATCCGTCAGTTTTTAATATTTTCCATTTATAAAACCCAAAGTCCCAAGAGTAAAGTATATTTGGGTATATTGTAGTCGTTCAAATTTATAAAACATAATTTTATACATAAATAGGATATATGATCAGGATCCAAGTTACTCTAGAATTATTATACCCTACATAATTCATAGCAAAACCCAATATGAAGAGAGAACAAATGTAAATAATTTTGGTAATTTGCTGTGAGTAACATGCTATCAAAGCCTATAACCACTAATAAGGGAGCATATTTTTAGAGAGTATGTGAGGGTATCTAATAGTCGAGGCCTTTCCAGGCTACCTTCCTTCATGCTCTACACTTCTTATTTATTGGCCCACTCGGCGACAGAAGTGCTTCTTCTCGTCGCAGATCCTTGGGCTGAATTTCTAGTTGACAAGCACTTGTCACTGACTGGGCGAAATTAGCATATGTTCCCTGACCCCTCACGATCATGCCGCTGTTGCTGCTGCTGCTGTTGGTGCTGCTGTTGCAGTTGCAAGAATATTTTTTGTCGCTCGGCTGCAATTAATAAAAAGTTCGCGCTGTTGTTGTATCTTGTTGCTGTTTCATGTTGTTAATATTTTGTAAATTAATGTTCGATGCCGGAATGCGGACGTTGCAGAAAAATGCGACTGCTCTCGCACACATGCCGGTGCTGGCGGCGCTCGCTGCAACATGTTCCCACTTTCCCCAAACAGGCCACCGTCTGACGCCGAGAAGTTTTTATTGAAGTATAACATTAAATTTGGCATTTCCACATGTAGAATTTAGCACATAAAAACCCTGCCCTTCTTGAATGGAGAAAAGACCATTCTGCAGTTTGAATTGCAGGCACTAAAAGAGGATAATGACAGAATTCAGGATAGCTAGGGGAAATATTTTGTATGCTTTATTCTAGTTTGTCTTAAAAGTTATAGGAAAGCCATTTACTTAACTATGGATAGAGAGAAATTCTCCACTTAATTTATACGTTTTCATAACAGAGCCTATGGTATTTATTATTTCAAACACAGTCGCATTTGGTAGCTATTTTTCGAAATATTTTCATGAGATCCACCATAGTCAGCTGTCTATCCAATGAAGCTCATGTAAACTTTAAACAGACTGACAGTTAAACATGCCATGAGCATTTCCCACATAACACATGTTAGCATTCTTTTTGAATATGGGGAGCGCAAGCCGACAAAATCAAGGCAATAATATAAGTGTTATGCCAATTTGACATCATGATTTATTAGTTTATTTATCTTCCAAAGATTTTCCTCCTTAGCGAAGATCTTTCACAACACAGACGAAAGCTGAGGCGGCCCACGCATCGGATGAGCAATGAGACGGGGGCCCCGAGGAACGGCAAATCCGCGATGTCAACGGAAAGTGGAAAGTGCCTTCGGAACGTTTGACCAGCGACAAACAGCGGCAGAATATACCGCGACGATGCAGCTGCTGGCCTGGTCCGATTTATGAAGGCGAGGACAGAGATATTGACGAATGCCGTTGGTCCCGAACTCAGACCCGAACCCAAGATGCGGAAATTCAAAGGCGTGGGCTGGGGCTGAGAGTTATGTTAATTGTTGACGCGTCAGTTTGAATCACGACTTACACTTGTCTCCCTCGCATGCGTGGCATTAATTTACAGCTTGTCGGGTGAAAATCGCAATTATAATTTTTTATGATGATTTAATGGCAGGTCCGCCGAAAATAAAACACAGCAAGTAGCGAAAACGCCCGGCCGAGTGGCCGAGTACGTATGTATTTTCCAGAAAATCACACATCTCTTTTGTATAATTTTTAACAATTTTCACGCATCATCGGAAAATATTTTATGATGATGGAAGCGTTCTTTTCACTCGTCCGTAATTGTTGTCGCTAAGAACAACAAGTTAATTAATTTGAATTCTCTTAATGGGGTACAACATGTTTAATGGGATTTTCGGCGCTTTTGTCAAAATGATCTTAACTTATCAGTGAAACCAACACAAAGAGAAAATGTCATTTAAGATAAAGTGATGCAAATAATACCCTTTCAGATCATATTATAAAATACAAAGAATTAAAATAAAACAAGTGAGAAAGCTACAGTCGAGTGACCGACTGTGAGATACCCGGTACCCAAAGTAATGCCCGTGAAATTAAATATCACACGGACATGAAAAAACAAAAAGTTGACAAATAAAGTCAAATGTTACTAAAAACATGTTGAGCAACGTTCAAAAGACTAATTCTGCAGCTGTACGCAGCTGCATTACAATAATACTGCTCTCGAAGCACGCAACACTTTTTTTCGCTACTGCCACCCAAAAACTAACTGCTCAGACACGCGAAATTATTCCTAAGCGGTGAGCTCTCTCCCTCTCTTTCTCAGAAACTTTATTGTTTAATAACTTCTATGTTTATCATCCGATTTTACTCAAATTTTCAGAACACGTCCCCGATTGCCTACTTATTAAGTCCATCTATTTACTTTAAGTCGAAAATCACGCCTTTAGCTAATATACCGTTTTTATTATTTACGGGGCGGAAGTGGGCGTGGCAAATTTTAAAACAAACTTGATCTGCGTGCAATAGATTCCAATGTTGTCACCAAATTTTGTAACTCTAGCTCTTATAGTCTCTGAGATCTGTTGTTTCACACGGACGGACAGACGGACGGACGGACGGACGATCAGACGGACAGACGGACATGGCTAAATCGACTCGGCTGGTGATGCTGATCAAGAATATATATACTTTATGGGGTCGGAGATGCCTCCTTCTGCCTGTTACATACATTCTCGATTGGCACTAACTTATAATACCCTTGTACCCTATGGGTACCGGGTATAATCAGCAAAAACAAAATAAATAAATGCTCATTTTACCATTTTAATAAGACACAACTTCAGGCTTTTGAATTAAGTTCAGTGACATGTTGACTTTTATTATCAACTTATTTCGTCAAGGAAAATTATTAGTATATTAATAAATCTACCGTTGTTTATATAAAGAGTAAACGAGCTTCGGTTCGGTTCCCCAATATTTCACAATATTTCATTACACTTTTTGGCTGCAACTGTCAAATATTTTCAGCTGCGGCTAAATGTTGAAACTCATTAAGCAAAACGAACATATCGAGACCGGCAACAACAACTAAAAATCGTCTCTAATTAGAAATAAATCGGAAATGTTTGCCATTCGTAGATTGTTTTGATGGCAATGCCCCTCAAATTCAAATTCAAAATCCTTTCCCCTTCCCATTTGGCTTTTCATTTCAGTTTCATTTCGTTTTTTGTTCCGATCTGTTTCCTGGCAGACAATTTTCAAAATATCAAGTGTCAAATTTTTGCTGCAGAACATCTGCCGTGACACATACGAAAATGTGGCCGCAGGGGCGGGATGGGATGGGGATGGTGTTGCTTTCGGAAGGGCAGTTCAACATAGACTGCCATTTACTCTGTGCTGACAATTCCTTGACACAGCTGAAAAATCTGCACGAATTTCGAGTTTTTTGCGTTTTGTTTCTAAAATAGCAATTCCGTTGTTGGCCGCATTGAAGGGGATTTCATTTTCGGGCCTTCAACTTTTGTTTAGTCATGCGAGTGGGCGTGGCACGTGTAATTACGGTCGACACTTCATGTTTTACCCCCTTTCCAGTGCTAGGCTCCCCTTTTGTTCCAGGCCACTTTAGCGGGTAGGGGTGGGTGGATAATTCGCATTGTTGTTGAAGGATTTTCGGTTTTTAATTTGACACTTCATCTGGGTTGGTTTGAAAATGGGAAGGCTGTCCTGAAATGTAAGCTAAGAGTTTAACTGAAACAGGACTGGAAGTTATTAAAAAGTTCTGACGAATTGGGAAACGAAATCGTTTTTAATATCTCCCTTCTAGATCTGTATTTTAAATATATATTTTATTATAAGTATATATATAAGTAATATATATATATATAATAATATATTTATATAATAATATATTTAGTTATAAGTAACTAAATAGTAAAGTCCCTTTTCACTTTTTCTCGATGAGGCATTCTTGATATCCAAACGAAATTGTTATCGATTTGGTTTTTTTTTTTTAAAAAATCGGTCTTGAAGTCGAGAAGAAGTTACTCGTAATTTTAAGCTTTTAGAGGAGGGAGAAAGAGAGGACGATTATTGAGAACGATTTGTCTTCTTAAATCAGGAAAACTCAATCTCAAAAAACCGTTCTCAATATGAGAATTCTTCTTTCCGTTTCTATCATTTCTGCTCTTGGCTTGCTTTTGAGAGGAAAACAAGTGGGAAAGCTAAAGTCGGCAGTGTCCGACTGTTAGATACCCGGTACCAATAGCATTGCGGGTGAAATTAAAGGTACATGGTACCTTGTACCTTTGTACCCTTGTACCCTCTGGGTACCGGTTATAAAAACCAATATCCAGAACGTTGAGAACGGTTTTTCCGTCAGTGTAAGGAGGTGTTATAGTCTCACAAAGAATCCCATTTTTAAGTGAACTCTTTCTTAAAGTTTTTTGTTTTCCTATTTCCTATATTGATAGGAGCTACCCGGTGTCCTGCCATCCCAATAACCTACTCCCGATGTCTGATGTACAGATGTATTTATATATAGCATGCCCGCCCTTTTGGGCAAAGAAAAGGATACGAGTGCGCGCAATATTCCCGGATTTTCCGTCTCGCTCTCGGACGCTGTCCATTATCCTTGTGGCAAGTGTTTGTCTTTCATCATTCTTTTTGTCCTTTTTCTGTGTGTGTGGACTTTATGTGTGTAACGCTTTGCTTTTCATCTATTTTTCTACATTTTCTGCTGACCGCAGAGGGCAGGCATCGGGTGGGGATAGAGGAAGCGCAGAGGAGCAATCCTTGTTGTTGTCCTGTGGCCACTTTTACTACGTTCACAGCTCGCCTGGCCTGCCAAGTCCTCCTCGCTCTGAAGCTTTCCACTCAGCCCGCTTACACTTCTGTCTATCTGTTGGTTTTCCCACCAGCACCAGCGCCATCTCCCTCCCTCTCTCGCCCTCTCTCTTGCTCTCTCTCAGTCTCATTGCGTCTCTGTCCGTCTATCGGTTGGCGGACATTTTTCTTATTTGCAATAAATTTGGTTATGAATGTTCTCGGTCTGCCCTCGTTGCTGTTCCTGGGAATTGTACATAATTTTCACAATTTTGATGTTAACTTGGAAATTTACGATACGTTATTTTGAAATGATGGTTGGCCTGGTCCAAGTCCTGGTCCCTCCTCTCTATCTGCTTCCGTGGGGATATCTCCTCCAATATCCACATGTATTTCCGTCTATCGCTCCGGTCTGGTCTGCCCAGCTATGTCAGGCATTAAAAATTCATTTTTACGATTTCAGTTTGCGGATTTAAGCGAATCGCTTTGGTGTGGGGGTTCGTCTTCAGAGAAAACAAACAAGATTGGTAACCAAATGGGGATTTAGGTTGTCACCTAATCCTGGCGAATGACTATGTAATACAAACACAGACAAAACTGATTCCCTGCCCAACATTCATAGTTTAAAATGTTTAAACAGCTTGACTATGTTAAGAGCCCGAAATGTTTGGTAAACCATTTTACGACCTTCTTATTCTTGTAAAGGAAAATAATGCAAATATTTTAGAATAGTACGTGCCATACAACAAGTTACAATAATAAATTCTTAAAGAAATTAAATTAATAAAACAATTGATAACAAGTTATAACATCAAATGAATTTGTTCAGTTTGAGAGCATTTCCAACTTTAATCCCAAGTAATGTTTTCAATCTCTATTCTAATCCCGAAAATTCTTAAGTTCAGACGTAATAATTATAACGAAAATTTTTTTAAATTTAGCACAGAGTAGACTTTAAATTCTCAATTAAAAGCTTTATTAAATTAATATTTTATAATACCTTAAGTTTGTTGTAAAATAATATTTCTAATAATCTATATTTATAGCGTCACAAATTTTTATAAAATCATATAAAAAATCGGGATAACTTAATTTTTAAGAAATCGCATGCTTAAATAAATCCAAATATTCTAGATTTTTTCAAGAATCTTTTAAACCCACTCCCTACAAATTTTTATTATGTTAAAATTTACAAAACACCGAGTTCGACGAAACTAAGTCGATAATTAAACAAAAAATACTGACTTCAGAACCAGACATGCTGTAGATAAAAATCATTCCCAAAACATAATCTCATATTTACCAAACGTTCCCTGCTACTTATATCATTCCCTATACCATGAATATAAATATTTATGGATTTGCGATACAAGTTTCGATCCCCAAATCGTTGCAAATCGTCGCAAAGTGGTGTAATTTACGTCCACTTTTGCCAAGAAGACGAAACGAAACGAAAATGTCGCACAATTAGGAAAGAAATATGTAACTGTCTGGAAATTGGACGCAGGACGAAGGTTCTCCGCCAACGAAATAAAATTAATTTATGAAAACTATTTGCACAGTCCAACGATAAAGACAACAACAACAATAAGAACAGCAACAACAACAAAAAAGTCGATTTGAGTCCACCCCAATCTGAAGGCGGCATTCGTCCATTGTCCTGCTCGATGGATAGACACGCTCGTCATAATTCTGTATAATCTATGTACGATTTGAGTAAAAACAAAGGAAAGCCAAAGCATAAATTTCACATTTTATGAGTGCTCTCCTTGGCCTGGCCACTTTGGCTTGGCTTCTGTTTCTTCTTCTGCTTCTGTTTTGGGTCTGGTCCTTGGTGCCAGGTCCTTGGAGACATTTTGTGCGCGCTGTCATTAGGGGAAATAAAATATGCTGCTGCTTTCACTTTGCGAGTCCTCCGTTTCGGTCATGTCCTGCGGAATGTCAAACAAACGAGCCAACCATCAACTTTATGTGCAAATAAAAAAAATTACACAAGCCAAAACAAGGGAAATTCAAGAAAATTGGCTGGAACACAAGCGTATCTTGTCAAATTCCGTTAGGGAAAGGTTTAACAAATTTTGTTGATGCGATTGCATGAGATAAGTTGGAATGGTGAACTCGCTTAGAGAGAAAATAAATTGGAATTTAATAACCATTAGCTTTGTCAGTAGCTTGAAAAGTTGAAAAATTGCTATGTTTTCCCTAAAAGGTGTACAGTTTTAATTCAAATTGCCAATAAATGATCTTAAATGTTATCTCAATATTACGGCAAGGTTTAAAAAATATTAAAAATACCCCCGGCAAGGGTATAAAAATGTTAAAGTCTTTTGTCGAACTACCAGATTTGGAATCGATTTTTTATTAATAATATATTTTAACATTTGAGGGTTTGCATTGTTACTTTTACGATTTACGCCAAACAAACAAAACTTTGCCCCTTCTATAGCTAGAAAAATATTACGTTAATTCAAAAACGCATACTAAAAAATATAATAATATTTCTTAAGCAGTAGGCTATCTAAGAAAGAAACCAATACTTTTTTAGTTTTTGAGTCCGCTAATTTAAGTTCACCTTTTGAAGCAAGAACAGTAATAGATTTTTCCCCATACCCTTCGCCCATTAGAGAACCCGCTCTTGCTGTACATGAGGCAGCTCATCATATTCAAATATGATTCCGCATGGGCAACTGTTGCTGTCATTCTGGTTCCTCTGCGAACATATCTGTCCCCAGTCCCTGCCATTTAGCACGGCGTGACAGCCAGAGAACCCCACGTTGATGTAATTTTCGCCTTCCTGTCCAATGTCCAAAAATACCGCGCCAAGACCAATTATGAATAGAACAATTAATCTCTAATTATGCCTGAATATCTGCCAAGCGAATTATTAGCGAGAATGAAATGAAAATCAACGCGAAGCCTTACCGGATCAGCGTGGAGGAATGGAGGAATAGGGGAGATGGACTTCGTGCTGTCGACCTCACAGATCATATCTTAGGTGCCGGCCGGCGCGGAATCGCGGGGCTCCTCGTGGCTTCTGCTCATGGGATCTGCTGGGGCCTTGGCTCTCGGATTCGCCTACTGATCGGATTATGACAGCCAACGACACACAACACACCGCAGCACAACACAAGGCATGAGTTTTACTTGGCTGACGATGTCAACAGATGCAAACGGATGCCGCATCTTGATCGCCACTTTTGATTTGGATTAAGTGAAAATTCATTAGATAATTTCAGGCCGTGTCGCATCTTGATGGGAGCTTGTGAGGCGCACTACCGCACACTATCGCACTCATCGCGGGCTAAGTATGCTAATTAGTTTATATTAGCAGCGATTAAGATCGTCCCAAAACCCGTCGCCCCGATTAGCGTCAGGAAGTCGACTGACATAAGCCGCCGTCTTGCGGAATAGCATTCAATCGCTGGGAGCACTGTAAGCTCCTTAAGTGTGCAAGATAGTTGCCAATATTTCCGTTTTCGCGTCGATCAAGGCTGGGAATATATTTATGGGGCTTGGTGCCTTGAAGAGTCTTGATAGCTTATCATTAATTCATTAAATAATAATAATTAATAGTCGCAAAGAGTTTACAAAGAGCACAACTGAGTTAGGGACTTGATATAGATATATTCCTATTAGGCTGTTTAACTTTGTTGGCTTTTTCCCAAGTCCTGGAAAATGGTAAAAGCGGAAAAATATTTCTATGTATATAGAAATATTACTTATTCAATTTAAGAAAAGCTAAGTCTTGTACATATAGGAACATAAGATTACATGGAACTTTTCTTGAGAAGAATCCATATGTTGTAAGACATGTGAGAAACTTACAGCACAGATTATTACACCCTTAGAAAGCTCAGGGGTCTGACCATCAATATAAATATTTTAAGATTATCGAAAATTTCCCAAAAGTTCGACTTTGTGATGTCAATCGTTTTGTTTTTATCCTGATGATGGCTTTTCTTTCCTCTTTTTAAAGATTCTCTGTGTGGTCGACAAGCCACTGTCAAGGCGAAAGATAAATACGCTTCTGCCTCAAATAAAGATGCAAATGACTCCGAGCTGGGCTGCAATAAAAAAGTTCTCATTCCGACGGACAAACTCGGCTGCCAACACGTAGACAAACAATGCAGCAAGAGGACGTGGGACTGAACTGGACCTTGCCCTGGACTCTGGAGTCCTGTGATCAAGGCAGACAAGTGGAGTCCATTAAAACACTAACGTCACGTCAGGCGCCGAGTGATGGATGTGGCCTAAGGACGAAGACAAGAGCGCAGTCGAAAATCACCCAAAAATGGTTGGCGAGAGCCCGGAAGGACGGGAGAATGGGGTCTGTCGGCTGCACCAACTGGCCGTGGATGAATACCAATCAGAGAAACAATTGGCGAGCCGTCGTCCTCTGGCAAACAGGATGCGATGGCAATTTAAGTCAGACAGTCACTCAAAATGGTTTTTGCCCGGGTTTTCCATCTGCTTTTCGCCATGGTGCCCATGGTGGGTGCCCAGGGTGGGCGTGGCAAGCACACCCGCCTCCCGCCAACGGGGCCAAATACTGCAACATGGCCAATTGTCCGTGCGTGTTGCGAGGAAGTGAGGAAGTGCGCCCCTTTTGCATCGCCATCATGAAGTCATTCACTCAATTTATCGTTTGATGAATGTCCTGGCAGATAGTCCTGGCATCCCACTGCTGTTTTGGGGCGTTGATGTCGGTGCACACACACGTTTAATGGCCATTTGAGCAGTTGATAAACGTTTCGCTCGTTTGCGTTGATGAAATGTTGTCGTTGTCGTTGTCATCCTCGTCCTCGTCCTGGTCCTGGTCCTGGTCCTGGTCGGTGCCCTTGTTTGTCCTGCTTGTCCTGGCCTGCATTGTTTATTTATTCCCCGCATATGGTGCACATCCTCTGGATCCGTTTAGTTTTTGCGCTTATTTCTAATTGTTTTTGTTTGTTTAGCTCGTCATGCGGCGCTTTTGATTTATGACTCTGGTGCTTTGGCCTCGCTCTTGGCTTTCTTTTTCGGCATTTTGAAATCCATGCCCCGGGCGAAATTGGCCTGATGACAATGACACTATTATGATGTCAGTGTCTGACATGGGACATACTCATTCACATTCTGGATAGCAGTGGCTCCTTGCCGTGCTTTATGGCCTTGTTTTACCTGGTACCTATCCGGTTCAAGTGCTTTATAATCAATGCTAACCGAGAAATGCATGTAAGAGACAGAAGGAAGCATCTCCGGTCCCAGCCTAATGAGCAGACTTGACTAAATTCGTCTGTATGTATAATATAATTCTTAATTGTTTTTTTTTTGTCTTAATATTTTTTATAGCATTGTAATTTGTTTTACTATATTCTAATATTAATTAACTTAATTTTATAAATATATGTAGTATGTGGTAAATTCACAGGAGCAAATCTGATAAGCTGACGCTTAAAATAAAATACATCAAAATAAATATTTTCCTTATTCCGCAAGACTGAACCGGAACCGATTTATTTCGTACAAACTACTTAACCCGGTAAACATACCGGGTTAAGTAGTTTGTACGAAATAAATCGGTTCCGGTTGTAAGCCTTGCTTACAAGGTTTTTAAATATTATGCTTTATTGTACAAGCCGATCGGAATTATAGATAATCAGCTTTGGGAAGGTGAGCACTCAAGGCATATAACGTTTATATATAATTTTAAAGGATCCTGTTTATACTTTTCCTTATTTTTATACAAATATTAATGATTGAAATTGGAAGATCTGAAGATCCTAGACGCCTGCCTAGAAGTACTGCTATGAGAACTAGTTTCTTAGGAGATACTTGAGCTAAAAGCTATTGAGCCTTATAGACCACTTGTTCTTATCAAACTATTGAATTCCACAGTTGATCAAAATACTTGTTTTTAACAAAATATATAATATTTTTAATTTCACATGGTGTTAGGGATAGTTTTTCACTCTAACCACAATACCAGTCCTATCCTTCTCATACAGAGGAGGATTCAGAGAAATGACTCTTACCCAGTACTGGTTCCATTAAAGCCATTAATCAAATGTCGCTATTCTTGAAATATGAGAGCCATAATAGATATGTATTTATATTCATAAACAACAGATCACCAATTAAAAAAAAAGGCAACTCACAAAAGAGGAAAACGTAGAGCTTACTGAAAAGCCACACATATACAATATACAAATCGGTGAAAAAGAAAGCCCTACTATAAAGTGTTGTTGGCTTTACATTTTTGTAATAAAAATGAATTTACACCTCAGCCAGAAAAAAATATAATGAAGAGCAGCAAAAGCTCAAAAAAGACGAACAAAATATGGAATAGAATTCGAAGAGCGAGCCAGCGTACGAAAACAAAAAACAGCAATCCAACACTAATAATTCGCTTTTATTGAGTGTTTCTGGTGCAATAAAAAACATTTCGGTTGGATTTCCCTTCTGCTGGTCGTAAAAAATGTGGAATTTTATTGGGCAGAGAGTCCGGTAAAATGCAAGATAATTTCGATACGCACTGAACGGGTTGCATCGCTTCCAATCTCTTCCCTCCATCGCCCGAAAGGGAGGCCTATTAAAGAAACTTAACGAGCCAACAAATTATTACACGCCGTAAAAATCAAATCACAAAAGTATACCAAAACACGGAGCGACTCGACGACGTGGCGGTCTAAAAATAATACTCCTGTAGCGCCCTCGAATAGGGCCTGGGGACCACTGCCATCGGGTGTCATTATCAAAATGATTTAAAAGCACAGTTGCGGCGGCATTAGGCGGATATTCCAATGCCAATGCTCGGGGTAAGTCGATTGTCGTTCGGTGCATATTTACATAAGGATGTAAAAAAAGAATAAGCTAAGAAATTCGACAATTTATAAATCTTACTCTGCAAGATAATAAATAGATATTTGCACAAATAAAAAACACTGGTTTTTAGGTTGAAAAATATGTTAAGGGTTAGGACTAAATCAATAAGCTTTAGTTTAAGAGATTTTTATGATAAAACTCGCTTGGACTTTAATGATTCTAATTTAATTTTGATATTCTTCTGCATGACCTTGACATGTTGGGTTACTTAAGGATTATCAGCTTGCACCGGCCGGGGGGGAATGTGGCCCCCGAGTGACCATAGTCTTGCCGAGGGAGCTTCTCTGTGCTGGTTTCTGGTCTGGCTTTTGGCCGAATATCGGGAGGGTACTTGAGCTGGCGTCGTCTTCCTCTCCCAGGGAATAGACTGTGTAGACTGAGTCGCGGGTCCTGGCCTTCTGCATTTCCAGATCGACGGTTTCTCGCCGGTAGCGACGAATGTTTTTGTTGCTCACCATTTCGCCCTTGTCGTCCATTCGCTCCGGGTTCGGATGCCGCCGAAGCCAGGTCCAGGGCTTGTCCCGATCGTAGGGCTCGTGCATGAGCACCGGGATCGGTTCACCGTAGTACATTTTGCCAGTGGAAGCCCGCTGATCTTCGGCTTCTAGTTTCTGCTTTCCTTGCTTCTGCTTTTTCTGCGTATCGTGCGAGGCGTTTTTCCTACTAAAGTTATATACTGAGGGCTTCTTCGGGTGTAATTGTGAGTCCCTGACCTTTTCATAATAGCTATCGGCGATTATCTTGGCGGCGGTGCTATCGTGAGTAAAGTCATCCGCAGACTTTCTTGAATTTCGTTTCGGTTTTTCCAATTTAATGTGCTTGATTGCTCTGATCAGCTTATCCATATCTCGGGTAAGGAAGGTCTTCTGATTGAGCTGAAACAGCAGGTCCTCGAGACGTCTGGAACGCTCTGCTGCCAGCTCATCGTAGTCTCCGAGTTCTCCTAGGCCGCCGGGAGCAGAGTGCAATCGTCCGAACCTTTTATCGTCAGGATCTGAGCCTTTTGTTTCTTGCATATCAGAGTCCTCTTCGATTTCGTTGGGATCAAAGTTCATGCCGAAAACATAGCCAGGATCGCCGTTTCTGAATGTACCTTGAAAAGGGCTTAATCGAGCCCTCATTTCCGATTCTGTCAGTCGACTTGTCATCAAGCCATTGTCATGATCCCTGTCATTGGGCTTCTCCGCCTGATAGTCATTCCATTTCGCGGGGGGAAAGTTTAATCCGTAAATATGGCGCTGACCGCCATTTAAGTTAGTTGGATCCCTTAAGCGACTACGGTTTAAGTGAGCTCTCGCATCCGCCTCCCGCAGTCGTCGTTGGCCATTTTGACGAGCGACAGAGTCACGGTCGATGCCCGCTTTCTTGGCCTTGATCTCCTTGTCCTTACTCTTACATCGTGCCTCTGCGAAACAGGCCTTCAAGGGCTGTCCGTTCTTATGGGAGCCATTTTTTAGCCAAGTCTGTATGACACGCATCAGAAGCTTCAGGGAGTCTTGGCTGAAGCGACTCCTGATGTTTCCGTGCGTGTCAAAGAGACTCATGTAGTCGTCGCAAGCGTTTGAAAAAACAAAGGGCACTTTGCAATAACTTCCAGGTGAGACCCCGGGATTCAAGATTTTGCTAAAATTCTGCAGTGTCAGCGAGTACAGAAAGTCCGAGACCACGTTCGGTGGGCGCTCCAGGACTGCGGCTAAGGCAAAAATGATGTGCTGGTTGGTGTGGAACCAACGCTCCTTGACCGTGATTTTTGGGCAGTGACACCCCAACTTCATCAAGTCCAATAGGCGATTCTTCTTTTCCGAACTCTTGCCCAAGTCGCCTGCGAATGGGTTCTTCGAATAGTCCCTCGGCGGAGTCTTTTGCGATGACCGACATTTGCATGCGGAAAGTCGTTCAAAGCAAAAGTCCACGCTGTGCAGCCTATTGGCGAAGATCCCATTCATTAAACGAAACATTCTCGATAATTAAGCAAGAAAAATATATTTTTACCAAATTTAAATACAACTGTCATATGAAATTTTTAAATGGCATCTCAAGCAACACATCACAGGACTCCTTCCGGTTGTCTTCCGAAAAACCATACAATACTCAATCGACTGCGGTTCCCAGATTCAGGGAATGGGCAACTTCATCGCAGGTCACCACGCCCTCGTCCTGGTCCTCCGAGTCTTCGTCCTGCAACATGTTCCAGGAATGCCCAAACGGACTTAGAATTTTGAGCACGGTCTGTAGCGGTACGGGGCACAGCATCTTTCCAATCAAATGGCGCAGACTCTTCTCGATCTTAAGAATAGCACTGGGGCCGGAGGACCAATTCTCCCCGTGGTTCATCCTTGAAACGCTCTGCTGGCAAATGGGCTCCACAAATAGAATTCTGTTCCTCAGCCAAGCGCTGCCAAGCAAGAATTTCTCCACATTGCTCACAGTGCTCAGGTTGCAGGCATTCGGGATCGAGTTCCGGCAAGCACAGGCCACCAGCCGGTAGAGGCACTTTCCAGAATGGAAGACACACGTCGTAAGCTGCCTGACCTTCATCGTGAGGAATACAAGTACAAAATGGCAACTTACAAGAATTTATAACAAAATATATCAGGATTTTGAATTTGTTAAAACCAGTAAGACTGATTGCCAGGCGGATGCCCATAAAACAATGGACAGGAAAAGGAAAACTATAGTGATTGATTTTTTGAATGGACATATGTCAATTGGATGCATGCTTTGGATGTATGCTCAAAGTAAAGTATTTTAAATTATTTAGTAATTTTTTACATTACAAATGACAGATTATAATAATAAAAAAGGTCGAAAAAAACATTGCATGGATGATTCACTTGGTGGCGAAATATTAATAGTGACGAAATAATAATATCATCAAATTTGGAAAAACAGTTTTCTAATCACGGTCATCACTATGCAACAAGACGAATATCAAAAGCATATATGGGGCTGTCCATATATTACGTAATCACCAGTGTAACCGTTTATGGAATTTTTTAAAGTGTAAAAAACGCTCTCGCTTTCCATAAACGCATTATTTTGTTTAAAATTTAACTTCATTTAGTTCGGCACTATGCTACTGACAAAATTAAGTAAAATTCTGGACAAAATAGTTCGCCTTTGGGCAGCGAGAGCGTTTTTTACATTGTAAAAAATACCATAAACGGTCACACTGGTGATTATGTAATATATGGACAGCCCCTATTGTAATAATAAATAACAATTTTAAAGTTATTGTAGGACCAAAAACAAAATAAAAATGTCTATTATTGTGCTATTATTTTTTGCTATTTTTTTCTGTCTTTTCTAAAAACATAACACTTTTCTGGCTAATTGGGAATACTAAATAAAAAAACAAAAGTCTAAAGTAACCTTTTTATAAAGAGCAATAAGTACAGCAGTGGTCCTATTATTTTGTTAGAGACTGCATATGATAAACTCGTTCGATTTTGATAAAATAAAAAAAAAACGAGCTTTCTAAATAGTAAAAAATATGTACATATTCATATTTATATTGAGCTTTATGGGTACTTTAACATACGATTCTTTAAATGGCTGTTTCTGATGAAAAGCGTAACAGTAACGTTACGTTTTTGTTTTGATTTAAGCTTTACTTAATATTTAGCTTTGGTTTTATTGCACATCATTATTAAAAAGCGCTACAAACGCGCAACATGCTTCCAAAGGACATTCCTGTGAGTTTCGATCCCATGGGGCCACATACCAATCGTGCCACGGAGGCAAACAAGTGTTTGTTGTACATACATTTGTCAAAAACTCAAGTATTAATAATTCCCCAAACCTTCTCGCTCTTAGCTAAAAAAACAAACGCTTTAAAAAAAATTTAGGCTTAAATCAAGAATGTTTCGGCTTATTTTGTAATTTTAATCGCAAATCGGATGGTTGAATCAATCGAAATATTCTTGATTTTTTCAAGAATCTCTTTTATCTGTGTAGAAGTGAGCGAAAACCCCAAGATACATACATATGTAACATACATACATATGTACATACATGCTCCGGTACCTCCTATGAGCAAGAAAATCGTTCAGTTTGCTTGGGGCTTGCAAAAAAAAAATTTAAGAAGGGTATTGAGCTCTGGAAAAGGTACACCGTATTTAAATATGCTATATTTGTTACCATTATCCGATCGCCCGCACAGTGCAAAAGATCCAAGCTGTAAATTTATATGAAAAAAAGTTAGGACTAATGTTCATTGTCGCATATCGTACTATTTATGTATAAATCTTACTTAAAATATACATACAAAAAAAAATTAAAAAAACAAGTTGTTTAATTTATTAAATTAAATATTTTTAAAAAGGCGGGACCACGAGTTTTTTTTTTAATACCTCCCTTCTGTTATAAAAAATGTATTTAAAAAAACAGAGCCTAAAAATATTGCTTCGTTTTTAAGTTATTAATTAATGCCACAAAAGTGGTCGTTCAGCCCATAGTAGATCGGGTTCGCTGTAAATGTTCAAAATGTCTCCTTCACTGCGTTGCAAACTTCTGACCAAAGCTTTAACACTGTCTGCAAGGGCATACAAAACGGTTAATCGTTGTGTGATGACCAATTGACTAAAGAGACTTATTTAGTGAGAGCCGAACAAGGACAAGTGTCAATAGCAAGCTCTATACATATTAATTGACCGAATAATCGATTTCAGAATCGGCTTTATTTCCACCCCCTTTTTTACAAATAAAAATTCAGAAAACTGATTTCTTTCAAATTTTATTTTTAGTTTCTGTAATTAATGTGTTCCTACGTTGGCGCTATGCATTTTATAGATTCTTTCTTGATTGATTTAATTTAATCAGATTTTGGTGAATTTTTCAATCCCCCCCAACAACAGCTATAATTGTTCCACGAACCCCGCACCCATAAGTGGCTCGAGCTGAATGAGAGGCAAACACAATGACGCGGGGCAAGGAGGACGGAAAGAAAAATAAACGTCAAGTTGAAGATTGCGAAAATAAAGCGAAATGGAATATGACAATACACCCTCACCTTTGCTTCAGCACTTTACATTGGCGCAACAACAATTAACACTCACACACGCACATGCACATGCATAAAGGTAAAAAGAAACAAAGCAAGCCCAAAACTTAAAGCGAATTTGGAGCGGAAAAAAAGCAAGACCTCTAACTAGCCCACTTCGATTGGGTGCAGAAGCGAGATAGCACAATGCGCTGCTACTCAGAAAAAGGGGAAATCGCAAATAAACTAAAAGGGAACAAAAAGAGACAGACATAGCGGGAGAACGGCCGCTCTGTTTAAGGGGAAATGGCGGGGCAATACGGGACGCTTGAAATGGAACGCCACCGCAGCTGTCTCTGCAAACGAGGGGAATCGATTGAGAGAAGAGCCAATTTGCAGAGCTCTCTCTCTCTCTCTCTGATTGGAACCGAAGCAGACTGCGAGGAGAGAGCGTAAGGTCGAGAGAAGCAAATCACAGCGAGAGAAGAGAAACAGAGAGCACATTATTTCGTTTTCACACACACACACACTTATAGGCAGCGCTGCATGTGCAAATCTTTACCGGCACTTCTCCGGGCAGCGACGTCGCCACACGACCTCCAAACCCCCCTCCCTCCGAGCAGCAAACCTAAAGAAAAACAACCGCGCTGAACTGAACACCGTTATTAGGAAAGCGGAAAACATCGAGGAAACTAAGCCAGATCTTTGAAATGTTACCAATTGGAAATACCCACAAGTGGAATGTTCCATTCTAATTAGGGCAGGTTTCTCAAGGTAAAGAATACAAATGCCAATTAGACTTTCTATTAGCTCAAACCAATTTTGACAGCCCCGATTTCCTTATATTTTGCAAATTTTAGTTAAAAATAAACCAAAACAAAAAACCGATAAGCATTAAAATCGCCGAAAAATTATTGCAGTAAGAAAATAAAGTTTTCGATGATTTTAAGGTATAAGATTTTCTAACGGAGTTTGCACATAGTTAGTTTTTAATTGTTTTCATAAATTTAGTTAAGTTTAATGAAATTCGGGCTACCATACCTTATAAGGCGCATTTCTATAATAAAAGAGATTAAAGAAATTAAACTTTTATGTCTATAACTAAATAAAATAGGATAAATGTCAAGTCCTGACTTAGGTCCTGCGAAAGAATTTTTCATTTTACCTTTAAGTTTTTTTATAATGATACCAAAATATAGTTTCAAATTAGTTTTTATGCCAACAACAAGGTAACCGATGGTTCAATCAATCAGACTGGATATATAGGGGAACCCGCCCAACTTAGTAATATTGTCCCTTGCATAATTCCTTTTTTGAGCTATAAAGATCTCGTTTATGCGCCATTGTGCATTTATCCCATCTGCACTGTGCACGTTGTCTGCAACAGCAAACGCTACTTGAGATCTTGACCGACTTGTTGCAAGAATCAAGGAAATCTAAACGTGGCGAGTCCGAAACTGTGCGGCCTCGAGGAATTCGAATATTATGAGCAACCAAGGAAGAGTGGTAAGAGTGTGGAGTTCATACAAGCGAAAGCGAGGCTTAATTGTCGGGACTGTTGATGTTGATAAATTTACTTAGACAGGATTATTTATAACATTTATATTTCCTTCTTTTGTCTAAGCTACTTATATTATACTTAGGATTTGGCTTCCAGGATCCGGTCTTCCAGTCGGTGCCCATCCATGCTCTATAGGGCACGAAAAGATCCCTTTCGCTTAGGTAAAGATCTGGAATTAATCGAATTTTCATTGTTGTCTGTTCCGATTTAAAAAGTTCACATCTTTTATTATTTATACTTCTCAGCGCTTTGATAACATCACACCAGCAAAAGACCTGATAAAGAACGTGTAAATGGCAGTCCGAGAAAAATGGATTCTTAGGCAAAATCGATAGATCAGAGCATACTGGCGAATAGCTCATTGGATTTTATAGGGTCAAGAAGGGAGATACGTCTTTGATCTGAGGCAATTTCGAAAATATGCCTAACGATTCGCGGATGATTAACACCTAGAGTATCCCCTCGCAAGCCCGAAGGTTTGTAAATACGGAGGGGTGGGTACATACTATGCCTAGTTGATCCGTCAGGTCGCACCTGAGTTCGATAGAGTCGGTGGCTTCAAAGGAATGCTGCAGCCACTGCACACAACAAATAAACAAATTGGAACTCTTTCGATTGTTGGAATTATGATGAGAGCCAACTAGCATGGCTGCTCCGTTTGAAGTTCGTTTGACCTGGCCCACGGAAGCAGCCGCCTTTAATCTTCGACGCGGCTAATGGCACCCAAAATGGTTCCAGGAGAAAGACACTTCCGCGTCGGCTTTTTTGTGCTCCATTGTGGGTGGCAACCACTGCTGCCACTCAGCCACTTCAGACACAACCTACATTGGCGCCTGCAAGTATTAGTTATATTTGTATCAGCTAATTGTTTAATATTTTATTGACTGTGGGGCACCGTAAAACGCTTTGAACTCGTCTCGATCCCCCCTGCCCACTGCCATGTGAAGAGCCCAAATTGATGTGTGTAGAAGCCGAATACCTGGCTCATAAATTGTACGAAATTATGCGTAAATAAAGCAAAACTGCGTGTACGGACCGTTTGATGTTGGCCGGTTCTCTTGCCCGGATTAGTCGGATGATTTCGGTTGGTGCGAGGTGTGGTGGGGCCATAGCGCAACCTAAATCATACTTGGTATTTCCTCAAGAATCGAAATGATTCAAATAGTGTCTATAAATATATATATATGTACATATATATACAAATATGCAATACCGATGGAGGAACATGGAAACATTAAATATTATCCGATCGAAAAGTTTTCTACACCCAAAAAAAAGAGTTTAACCTTTCTACGCGTTGTCTTAAAAATATACTGAGGCAGTATAACGAGTTTAGTACATATTTAATACTTCAAAATATAAATTTTATACTAAGAAGTATAGTCCTTATACTCTTTTTAGTTTTTTTTAGTTTTTATTGTGTATTTTCGAGTATTATTTTTATATGAACTTACATCGAAAATTCGAAAACATATCGCGTTAGCTGGAATTTAGTGCTTTTCGGTATCACATTAATAAGCATCTAATTAAGAAAAGTTTAATACTCAGAATTATAGAATTGCTGTTTTTATGGCAATTTTTTCATGCAGGTCTAAAGGTTCGTAATTATTTTAGTCCCAATTATCGTATAAATAAAAGCTTTCTCGTTTTTCAAAGAGTTCATCGGTTTGGGCGTGGAAAACGGGCAGCACCGCTTTTCTAAATGTGTCAAAATTAAATATGGTATTATGCTGTCAGTATCAACTAACAAAATTTCATCGAACCTCGCACGGCAAAATTAAATAAATACCTGCAATCGGACGAGATGAACCTCACCACAGGTTATCGGAAGGACTCCCACCAGCGGTGGCTGACCACTGATCCTGACGATGACTCCCTGCCGGAATACTTGTGTGAAAATTTAGTTGAGGCGTATAGGGAAGAGTTTCGAAGGGAGACCCAAAAAGTTGTTATCGAGGATGGTTACAACCATTTCGTTAAACAGACTGATGTGATTACAAAAAATACATCATCTCAGGAGGCGTTGATCCAGATTATAGTGGAAGAAAATAAAAGACAGGATAAAGATCAGGACCCTAGAAACACATTTTGGATAACAGTGAGCGGCTTTAAATATGAGAAGACCTATATTGTTTATAGATTCTTTTGCGACATCGGGCCCCTTGTGGGCAAATGCTTTACCAAGACCAACCTTATGTATCTGAAGTACTTCAGCATGCTGGACTGCCAGATCGCTCTGAGTTATAATGGCCAAAGAATAGGGTACGGCGGCGATATAAGTGTGAACGTTAAGCCTGAAAATCCCGTGACCGAGAGCGCCACTATTGAAGCTCTGGAACAACGCTTAGAGAACACTGTCAGCGCAACAGAAACGGATAGCACAAGCACCATAACTGTGACCATAGATGTCGGACAAAATAAGGCCCTGAATGAAATCAATCCACATAAACCAGAGACTGGACAGTCTGAAGGCGAGGATTCGGAGATTACGCACAAAAGAGTCAGCATTCTGCAATGGTTAAAGGAGAAGCTGTCCTATATGTTCTATTTTTATTAAATTTTTTCTTATTCGTTCTTCATTCATGTACAGTGACAGTTGCCAAATAAAATGTTTAATAATTATTAACAAATTTTGTAGTTTAATATAAACAGAAAAGGAAGACTAGTATTAAGATTTTAGCTATATTGTCTAAATTAAAGTTTATATTAATATAGAGTTTATGTTTTTAACTAAAAACTTGATGCCCTTTATGCCATACATAACATACAGTGGCTCGCCAGATTATTTCGTGCAGAGGTACAACCAAACTTTAAAGTCGTGTAGCACATAAACCATAGAAGATATCAACAAAATTTGAATGCAGTTTCTTAAAGTAGTATTCAAATATATATAGAAATTCGTTATTGTTTTTCAGCTCCATTTAATAATATTTAATTTTACAAAAATTAAAAATATTGACTTCTTCAATGTCGCAGCTTATTTTGTGCAAGAACTTTGGGTATATCCATTTCGTGAATTGTGATCCCTGACAAATTTGTTCTTATGTAATCTTTTTAAACACAATATCAGCGAATTTTTTTTAACTATTAACTTTTTGTTGGATACACTGAAAAAAAAGTTTTTTTGATTTTAGAAGAATCAGCCCCTAATGTACCTCTGCACGAAATAAGCTGCGAGCCACTGTATGTAGGTAAAAGTTCTAACACTTTGGTCGGTTTTATGACATTTGTGTCTGGTCTATATTTATAGGAAGTTGAATGAAGTAAAAATGCTATTTTTTATAAACAGCTAGATTTAGCCACAAAATTACATTTGGCCGCACGCCTAACATTCTGTTTTTACTGTGCGTATGCCGGCAGAGGACTGGCAGAAAAGTTGACTCGAGAGTCAAAACGTTGGTTACCACCGATCTAGACTATTCCATGTATTAACAGTAAAGCATGCCATTAATTTTAATGTTTTCTTTTCTTTTATTTCTCACTATTTTGTCAACATGTCGTTAAATTATATATAGATTAAAAAGTACACCCAAATAAAAAGAAAAGAAATGGGTAAGCTACAGTTGAGTGTGACCGACTATGAGATACCCGGTACCCAAAGCTTTGTGGGTGAATTTGAATAGCACGTGAACATGGAGAAAAGAAAATGTTAACAAATGAAGACAAATGTTGTTAGAAACATGTTGAGGAACACTTAAAAGATACAAATGTTGCTAGGAACATGTTCAGCAACACCCAACAAAGACAAATACTGCTATGAACATGGTGCGCTCTCAATGTCTCTCTCTCTCTCTCTCTCTCTCAAGAAGAAGAAGAAGTATACACAGAAACTTTATTGTTTAATAACTTCTATGTTTATCATCCAATTTTACTCAAATTTTCCGAACACGTCCGCGATGCTTACTTCTTAAGTCTATCTATTTACTTTAAGTCGAAAATCACGGCTATACCTAATATAGCGTTTTTTATGATTTTCGGGGGCGGAAAATGAAAAAAAAAAAATTGATCTTCGTGCAACAGATTCCAAGTTGTCACCAAATTTGGTGGCTCTAGGTCTTATCAAACAAAAAACACCTCTTAACGAGGTGAGATAAAAGTGACGATGGCACATTTAACTCAAAAAATTTCTGATATAAAATTTTGTGACGATTAATAGTTATTTAAACAAAAGTATTACAAATTTTTTTTATTAGTTTCAAAATCAAATTCTTAGCTGAAAAATTAAAAAAGGCAAAACAGGCAAAACAAAATTTTTAAATATTTTTGTTTAAATAACTATTAATCGTCACAAAAATCGTAACCTTTCCAACGACATATATCCCGTTTCAGTAACTTTAGTTGATCAGAAGTTATGGGCGCGAGAAATAGATTTTTTTCCTGTCTTCCCGCCAAAGTAGCGGGAAAAGCAAAAAGTGGATCAAGTTAAAAACAAACATTTTTAAAGGTTTTTTCAAATTTAAAATATTTTACGTTTTGTTTAATGGTGTTAAAGTTTATTGCACTTGTGCACGTCTCTATATGACTACATGTTTTTTTACATAAATGTATGTATAGAGCATTTAAAAGGTTAGGTATATGGGATCTTCCTACTAATTTTAATGGGTAATATCTCTAGAAAGCAAATTTTTCCAGATATGTGTTATATACCAAAAGTTGAGCCATCTCAAGGGCTATATGGCCTTGAGTGACTATCAAAATCGTTAGAGCCTCTTTTAAAAAATTACAAAACTTCAAAAAGACATTAATTTTATTATAAATTCTTAAATATTATATTTAGATAAATTATGTCCAGACAAAGCTATTATCATATTAAAATACCTTTCCAACGACATATAGCACGTTTAGAAGTTATGGGCGCGGTAAATCTAGCTTTTTTAGCTGTTTTCCGGCCAAACTAGCGGGAAACCCACAAAATCGTAGAACAAAAAATGTTTATCTCGAGCTGTTTAATAAAAAAAAAGTGGTTCCAGGACTCTAAATCAAAAAAAATCGACACACAGACAGACAAACAACAGGACAAACGTACTGATTTTGGAAAGGCCATTTAGATCTTGTTTATTGAATACCTTTTGAACGGAGTATCGGATCAGGATAATCGAGGTGTCATTCGACGCGTATTTAAAGCTAGATCACAACAACCTTAAAAATTTGGGGATTTTTGCTCCACCGGCCACCAATAGCTAAAATTTTCAAAACTTTTAGTTTCGCACTTTCCCTCCCATTTCTCCAAAGTTTTTGAAAAATCTTAGTATGCAGTTTCAAAGAGGTTTACAATACCTTTCGATCAAGATATAATGGTTCTGATCGGACTATCGTAGCAGATTTTCAATTCTACGGCTGTATATAGTAATCTCCTTGCGCACCACAGTCTCGGTGCTCATCGTCACTACGTGGACTACCGTCCACAGTGATAGTCTCTGAGATCTGTTTACCAACACGGACAGACGGACGGGCAGATAGACGGACGGACACGGCTAGATCGACTCGGCTGGTGGTGCTGATCAAGAATACATATACTTTATGAGGTCGGAGATGCCTCCTTCACTGCGATGCAAATATCATGGCAAAATTATAATACCCTCTGCAAGGGTATAAACAGAAGTTTAACCGGTCTACTCGTTGTCTTAAAAATATACTCAACGGGTTTAGTATATATTTAATACTTCATAATATCAAACGTTTACTCAATGGTATAGTTTTTATACCCTACAGTTTTAATTGTGTATTTTGGAGTATAATTTTATACCAATTTTTATGGAATTTAGTGCCTTTATTTATCGCGTTAGTGATTTTTTTCAAGTCTTGGTGCAGAGTGTACAAGTATGGAATATCTTAGTTACCAAAAATAGTGGTTTGCTTCCTTCCAAGAAATTCTCCTTTACATTTCGACCTCGTTGAATTAATAATAGTGAATATTTTAAATGTATCGGTATTATCTATTGTGCCAGAAAACATTCTTATTTGTAATGCGAAAGGAAAGGCACCATATAATTTGATTACAATGCTTTTGCTAATTATTTGAATACTTTTGTTGAACTAATCAGTGGTAAAATCATCCAATAACCGACCGTGTTCAGCGATGATAAAATTAAATTCGCATTGTTCGCAAATGTACATATTTCTGGCATGCACCGCCAACTCGGACCCTGGTTGCCATTATAGAATTTTTAATTACAATAAATCAATTTAAATAAAATGTAATTTTTCAATTTTATCAAATTGTCATTATGCGTAATTAATTCCTATGCACAAATGCACTTTTAGTGCAACAACGCGGCGCAGCGCACAGCTCGCCCAAACTGGCGCCATCTAGCGCCGTGGGGCCGCACTGGTGTGCTCCCCCGATAACCACCGCCTCCCAATTTCGTGCCCATCCAGGGGTTAGATGAGATGTGGGATTGTGTATGCATTTATTTTGTCAAAAATAATGCTGCTTAATTATTATATTTGTAATTTATTTGCCCCGCAGTTATCAGATCCAAATGCTAAAAAGTGTGCGCGGCGCTTTAATGCCACATTAATCCCGCACAAAAACAATGCGAATGAATGCCAGATACAACAGCGGCAGCAGCAGCAGCAGCAGCAACAGCAACAACAACGATAATTACAACAATGCCACAACAATCGCACTCAAAATGGGAATGACAGTAACAAACAACAAAAGCAATTCAAATGCAGCGCATAGAATGCATAATTAATTTTTATTTTGATGACAACGTCAACGCACCATCACCATGCTCTAAGCCGTCTCCTCCAAACACACTCTCTGGGGTGCTCCCTGGCATGTCCTCTGCAATTATGTATATTGGATTGGATGCATTCGAATGTGCAAAGTTCGCGCCTATGGATATGTTAAATATCAGACAACAAATTGGGGTCCTTGCCGCCCCAACTGAACTATGTATTCCTTAGTTTACTGGTAACGTTCATATGCAGGACTGAAATTATTTCCCGTATCTCACAGTCCGTATTTAAAAAAACATAAACTTACCAACCTTATCTGATTTAAGGAAATACATATTGCGAGTATTCTTTTAATATTTTTTGTTAATAAAAAAGCATTAAGACTTTAATCATTGATTCTGTCAGTTTTTAAAACTAAATTATACCAAAATATAAGACTCTATTATTTTTATAATAACTTCTTATAGTAGGTACTTACCCCGTAAAAGTGTGATGAGCTCAGAGAAGCCGCCCGTAACTCGTTCCCTGAATTGGGTTTACCGACCGTGATGCTAACAATTTGTTAAAGGTCGCTATGTTGACACATCTTACTGGATTGGCCCACACATATAGCCAGCTAACTGGGCTTACCCACACTTGAGGACAGCCAGAGGCTGGGGCCTGCACACGTGAGGTTAAACACAAATTAACCTCATTTGACAAAACAAAGCGAGCAGTGCTAAAATGGATAATTTGTTAAATAAATTGCTAGATTTTTATACAAACCATTCCCAATATTTGGCGGTATTGGCTGGAATTTGTAAACTGCTTATTTGCATGCAATAATAAATAAAAATAAAAATCCTTTGTTATGCTGTTCCATAATCTCTTTTGTTTTGTTTCAGCCATCGATAAATACGAATCCGTTTTATTTGTTTTTTGAAAATGTTTTATTTTTATGCTGTCTGCTGGTCACTTTTTACTTTTCGCCCGCGCTCTTGTGGGCTGTCGCCAATTACCAGCCTGAATTGCCCCTGCTGCTGCCCCTAGATGTGGATAGAAATCCTCTAAAATTATTGCGTTCATTAAATTTTAAACAAAGGTGATTAGATTTTATAATTTAAATGGACACACGCACACATTTACATCACTAAGCCGAGTTTGGCAGTACAGTTGTGCTCATTATTTATTTAGAACAATGGCAAAAAGTATTTTGGAATTGTATTTTGTTATTTCCTTATTTATTAGTGGCTTTATTTTAATTTGGATTTTTTATTTTGGCTCTGGCGTTATCAAAATGTGGGATCAACAATCGCCAGCATATTCGATTTATTTATTCTTTATTCTACCCTTGCAGAGGGTATTATAATTTTGCCATAATATTTGCAACGCAGTGAAGGAGTCATCTACGACCCCATGTCCGTCTGTCTGTCCGTCTGTCGGTTTCTACGCGAAACTGAGAAGTTTTTGAGCTATCGGGCTGAAATTTTCAGCATAGTCTTATTTCTTTAGCACACAGAACGGCCGAAATCGGACCATAATATCCTATAGCCGCCATAGGAATTGGCAAAATTAATGTAAACAATTTTTTAACTTTTTTGTTTTTCAACGTATATCAATCCATTTCAAGATATAGCAGTATTTTATGGTTATATAATTATGGTTTTAGTTTTATTAAGATCAGACAGCTATATCATATAGCTGCCATAGAAAAGATCGGTCGATTTAAATGAAAATGTAAAGTTCTACGTGTAAAATGTAAAATTCTACATGTAAAATGTTAAATTCTATATTTAAGATGCAAAATGTTTACAAACTAAGATATTTTTTCAACTGTTACCAAAATAAATCGATTTTCAATAATCCAATGGCAGACTGCAAGGGTATATATATTTCGGTTTACCGAAGATAGCTTTCTTTCTTGTTTTTTATTCATTCTGTTGTTTTCCCCTTTTAATTAATTTCCCTAACAGGGCGGAAGTGCGGGATAAAATTAGAAAATATTTTAATGTTATCCAGCTTCTTTTGATATTATTAATTCAGTGCCAGCAGAAACAATTGAACAATTAAAAATATTGTAATTAATTTTAGGCAGTCCTAGTAGGCCGGCGACGGCATGACATGAGTTTGAAGGAACACTTCAACTTTCGGAAACCTTATTCTGAGTAAAAGCCACTAGGAGAAATTGTACCATTAAGGGAACAAGATGTTGTGGGTTATGCGAATACTGACGCTTTTAACCGGGATATTCTTTCCTGATGTACTTCAGCCTTCAGCCCGTGGTGGATATGTTCGAGAAAAAGCCTGTAGTCGCGACAACCGGAGACATTGTATTCGTCAATAACTCGGGATGTTTCTTGAGGGGCCGACAAAGCCCAGCCAGATACACCCTAGCGGTCGAGCCGATCAACTCTTTGGGATGCCAGAGGCCCCAGCTACTTTTTGCGGAAACCAAGATGACCGGCAACTTCCTGGTGTCCAAGAAAATATGGGAGGACCTGCAGTGCAAGTATTGGCTGCTGGCTGCCAGAGACTTCCAAACCAACGAGGTGCTGCTAGAAGGACACTTTAATCTGAGGAGGGGAGCGAGTGCGGAGATTCAGATCGGCGTCGGTCAGCAGATAGTGCGCGTCGAGTGCCATAACAAGGCGAATGTGACTAAGTACCACGATGTTCACTTCTTCCTGCCACCTCCGGCTCCAGCGTCGAAACAAGGATCCGAAAAATTGTCTGTGATGGTTCTAGGCATCGATTCAATTTCCCACATGCACTTTGTGCGCAGCTTCCCCTATCTGAATGGCTTCCTCGAGAATATGCCCACCAAGTTCTTCGGCTATAGTCGAGTGGGCCTAGATGCCCACGCCAATGTGATGCCCTTATTGAGTGGATTGAGCGGCGGTGAAGCGGACTCCGAGTCGCTATTCTCGACGGGAGCCTGGTTGTGGAAGAGCTTCAAGGCAGTAGGCTACAGCACCGCCTTCGGCGAGGACAATGCTGAGGGTGTCCTTACCAAAAGGAATGGAAAGTGGGAGCTCCCCAGACAGCCAACCGATTTCTATTTGGCTCCAGTACTGCTCGAGATGAACAATCACACGCGATATAGCCTCGATCTTAGGGAGATGGTGCATTGCTCCGCTGGACGTCAGTTCCAAGAAGTCCTGAGAGAGTTCATTGTCAAGCTAGAGCCCCATATGCAGCAGAGGCCCTTTTTCTCCTTCTTCTGGCAATCGCAGGGCGTTCAGGAGTACTACGAATTTGCGAGGAATTTGGACATGCCCTATATGATGCTCCTGAAGAGCCTGCAGGACTCTGATATACTAAACAATACCATCCTATTTCTCGTGTCCGATCACGGACTCCGTGCTGGTGACTATCGCTCGAGTTTTCAGGGCATGAGGGAGGAGTCACAGCCCCTACTGCTGGCCATATATCCCGACTGGCTGAGGGACAAATACCCCATGGCCATGCAGAACTTCGAGAGGAACTCGCGTAGACTGACCACGCCCTACGACCTTCACGAAACCCTGAGGGATTTGAGTCGTCTTGACCAGCTGCAGAACTCCCAGATAGTGGCTCGGACCAACACACTCCAGTTGTATTCTCCCAAGAAATTGCCCCGAGGAATAAGTCTCTTCCTGCCGATTCCAGATTCCAGAACCTGCGAGCTGGCCCACATCCCCTCACTCTTCTGTTTCTGTCGTCCGCACACCGAAATGCCCACCGACGATGGATTGGTCCTTCGATGCAGTCGCTTTCTGGTGGAGTCCATCAACCAGCTAACGAAAAAACACGTTCTATGTCGCAAAACTGATGCTTCCAAACTGTGCTACTGGCCTACTTCGTGGACTTTGGCGAGGAGTCGTTCATCTACGAGTTGAGGCTGCGCGTGAGGACGCTTCCTGGGAACGGGGAGTTCGAGGCCACAGTTCGCCTGTCGAACGTTATGCTCCTGACCAGCCCCATAGACCGTGTCAACCGATACCTAGCTCAGTCCTACTGCGTCAACGATTCCCATATCAAGCCTTTGTGCTTTTGTTAATGAAATGTGGATGGAACATATAAAGAAATTGGGATTTTTTAAATAAATATTCTAAGACTTGAACTAAGTCGTTTACTTAGGACTAGAAAACAATGCAGCTTCCTGCTCCACCATATTGGCCAATTAACTTTTAGGAAGCCCCAGTATGAACACCTCTTATGTTTAACACGAAAACCAATTGCAACTGACTCCGAACGAAATGCAAGCTTAAAGTGTACTCACTAATAAAACCGGCCTGTGAAGGAGTGAAAACAGTGCGAAAATCCTTTTCATTAATCAAACAAATAAGCTCAAAGACAATCAGCTCTAGCCTTTGGGCTCACAGGAGATAATTTGCGTCAAAATGTCAGTTTATTTGGAGAGTCAGTGCAATTGAATTAAAATTAAAAAATATGTGAACGCCACAGCAAAAAAAAAAATCGTAATAATTTGCAATTTATTCGCATGTGTGTGTGATGCTACTGGCCGGACTGGAACGGGGACCAGTGCCACAGTTATAAATTTTAAAAAATAATTAAAAACCATTTGTCGCTTTCAATTATTGCAAAGTGTCCTAAAATGAATGCATTTCCCGCTGATTGTTGGCGATTGTTGTCAGGCCTCAGGTTGCGACAGGTCCAAAACCTTCTCCGCTGTCAGCGGCGCAATGAGTAAATTGAAATGTGTGATCACCCCGAAAGCCCACTCCACTCCACCTACTGCCCATCCAGCAGCCAGACGAAAATACTGCACCATGGTGCCGAATATGCAAAAACATTTCCATATGAATATATTTTGAGGCACAGTTTGCACTTTGCAATTGATCATTGCTTTTTTCAAGCTCTCCCACGTGGACAATGTTCAAAATAGTATATAAGTATATTTCTATATTGTATCAGTAGGAAGCTTCTGATTAAAATTATAAAAGGGTACACAAAAAACAATGTATACCAAAGAGCACAATAAAAAGTTTCTAACCCGGCCAGGGTTTAACCTATTTTAACTCAATAATTAGGCTTGTAAATTATGGGTTTACTTGGTACTAGGAGATTTTTTCGTACAAGAAATTTCTTAGTCATATAAAAACGTTGCTTTATTTTATGAATTAATTCAGCAAGAGAGGAACCTAGCGTTATGTAGATACAAAAACCCACAACGGCCTATTTTTGGTTAAGTTCTAGCATGATTCAGGTATTTTTAAATACACCAGATTTACTGCAGATATAAATATCCAGCTTGAAACATTCTTATCGGACACAGCGTGTAGATTAGATTTTCAGTTGGGACAACAACATCTATTCCGTTTGGGAGCATAAATCTTAAATTGGTCACATTGGTAATCACTCAAATCGCTCTGATTTGGTTTGAATTGGAAACGGCCATAAATAAGCTGGTCGGTACGGATTGCTGGAAAGGTAAAGCTCATAAATTAATTCAATCAATGTCAAAATGAAATTGATATTTTCACAGCCAGAGGACTGAAGGTGATCTTATCGCTAATTAATGTGCACGGCCAAGCTGAAAGAGTGGGCGCTCATAATGGGGTTTGTAATCGATATTGAGAACGCTGTGACATACATATTGATGGTTATAAATTTACATGGACTAGATTTTTCTCATTGTCAACTAATGGATGAAACAATTCGTGATTATCAGCTATGAGTTATTATGGCTCATTATTAAAAGTAAGGTAAGAAAAAGAATGGGATTATTCAATGTTAATTTATTTTATTATTTGTTGTTATTGTTTGGCACTAGTCTCTATTTGACTTGAAGATTTTTCCGGCTTCTTATTTTTTAGCCATAGAAATATACACCGCGCCCAAAAAAAAAAAAATCGTCATAGAATTTATACAATTGTTACATGAATTCTATACTTTCGAGTATTAAAAATTTCTTAATAAGATGCTTATTAATTTTATACTTTCGAAAGTATTGAGTTGTAAAAGTTATACTTTCTAGTATTTTTCCTTAGTATATTTGTAATACTATACTATTATAAATTCTATAAAAATATAAACATAAACTGAAAAATTTGACTTACCAAGGGCTCGAGCTCTCAACCTAATGCATGGCAGGCGAACTTCTTACCACTGCAGTCAATCGGTATCACAAAAGAAAGCGTCATAAAAAGCCATATAAGGATGCCATTTGCAGGGCGAGGAACATTAACCATACAAAAATCTATTTGGATTCACCAAGACTTGTCAAAAATCCCTAACGCGACAAACAGAATAGCACTAAATACCTGCTAACGCTACATGTTATCGAATTTTCGATGTAGGTTCGTATAAAAATTATACTCGAAAATATACAATTGAAACTATAGAGTATTAAATTTATATTTTTATGTATGAAATCTATACTAAGCTCGTTATACTGCTTGCAGTATAATTTTAAGACAACGCGTATTAACTTTTTTTTTTTTGGGTGTACTTAGGATGATTCTTGAACTGAATACATATATATATACATACCGAGTTGTTTTTTGAACTGGACTCTTGTGTCAAATTTTCTCAAGCCTCTCCTGGAATGAATTCATAGCCATCGAAGTCAATCAAACGCTCATCTGTCAAATGACAAATGATTTTAAAAATCACTTCGAAAGAGCCTTGCCATCCGCACTCAAAGTCACTTTCCACTTGCAAGGAAAAGAGGCAAAAAATATTCATAGAACACGGAAAGCGGAAACAGACACGTTAAATGCTTGCGATATTGTCAATCAAAATTCAATCGAAGCCATGAATCATGTCGGCCAGAGGAGTCTGGCGAAAGGTTATGCTGATGGCTTCGAGAGCAGCTCTGACTCACTCAGTTGACGGATAGATGGATGGCTGAATGCAGTGCCGCCCGTAGAAAAAACACCACGATGGGAGAAAGATGAAATGGAATCACTCAACATGAGGATGCGTGCTGACTGATGGCATGGATATGTGACAAGTGGAGGAGCCGAGGCATTTAACATTGGCATCCTGCGCACAAGGAGCCCAAGTGGAATGCCACTCTGCGAGCTCTTCTCGCCGCTCCACGGTCGCTCCAGTCGTGGCCGTCATCAGTCAATGTCAGCGTGATAGTTTTGACATTTTTATGAGCGAATGATAAGTCCCGCTCTGATGGCTGTCTGTCTGGGCGATGGCCAATGTTTGACACTTGCCAGCCACAAAATATTTTGCAAACACCCCATCCCGATACCCATCCACAGCCGGGAATTTCGAACAGGTCATAAGAAATTCCTTCGTTGGTGTCGAGTATTTATGACACGGTGCCCGGTACCCGGCACTCCGGCTCCTACTTATCGCACACGATGTGTGTATATTTTTAAATTCAACACTGACAGAGTTAACAAGCGTGCGGTCCTCCTATCGTCGTCAATTCGGGAAAGGCAATCAATCAAAGCGATTTCATAGCCACCACACGTCACACTCACCCACAGTCGTTAAAGTTTCTCTGTATCGTTCACATGTTTAATGACTGACTTTGACTTTGGATCCCGCGCACCGATTGCGAGAGTGTCAAGAGGAGTTTAATATGACTTTATTTAGGGTTTAAGAATCAGAGTGTATTCAGCGTGGGTTGAAGAAGACTTAAAGTTTGACTAAAGGCACAGTTTTAAAAGTTTTGTGCACAAAAAATGCACATCATCAAACTCTACATAAACCAAGTTGGAAAGCTCCACTCGAGTCTGATCGACTGATCGTGAATATATACACTTTATGGGGTCCGGAGATTCCTCCTTCTGCCTGTTACATGCATTCCAGTTCGGCACTATGTTACAATACCGTTTTCCATTTTACAGGGTATATTTATATTCAAATAAATATATAAATAAATATAAGTTCTGATTTAAAGTATGTAAAAAAGTCCTTGCGAAAGTGTAAAATATTTAATTAAAAAACTTAAAACCCGATGAACATATTTTCGCCTAACCTGTTTACCAACTGTTAGTCTAATCGAAAGCAGTTTTCATTTATCTACCTTAGAACACAGCAAAGCGGCAGAGCCTGACTTTTTGGTCATAAATTTCCCAAAATTGATTTCCTGATATCATCTATATAAATAAATTTGCAGTTGAAAAAAACAGCGGCAATAATTCGGGGTAGCAAAACGCGACAGAATCTGACCATTAATAATTGTGCGCAATTGTCAAAAATTTGTGCGTTTTGCTTAATGTGAATTGTTTCGAGATTGTGAATATTCATTTTTGCCTACTAATATTGACTTCCGTTTCCGCTATGCGAGTCCAAAGTGTGCTTCCGCCGTTCTTTCACCTCACTCACCCGGCGTTTCCCATTTTTATGTTTGGCGCCAGGGAAGTTTGTTATCGTCGCAATTACAACAACAAATTCAATTTCCATGAAATGCCACAGCAGACACAAGTGGCAGAAAGAGAAAAAATTGTAATTTATAAATCGGACAAATAAACGTACAAATAAATACCCATATGCAAAATATTTGACATTTATTAATTAAAATTGTGAGAAAATGTTTATTAATTTTATTCAAATTGTCAACAGCAACAAAAGGAAGCTAATTTCAATTTATTTCATAGGTCCCATTGAAGTTTGTCATCGGCATGTTATACGCGGCTAAGTGGAATAGATAAATACCGTCTATGATCGACACAGCTTTTAATGAAACCATAAATGGAATTATTCAATATAGAAACACGACAAATAAAAAACCATTTCAACTGGATTTAGTTACCGATGACTTAGAAACTCTCTTCTGATACAATCCAGCAATCAAGCCGACCAGCTTTTTGCACACTATAAATCCCTGAAAGAACAGCAGGCATAGTTCCGTAAATAGTGTAATAATGCGCAAAAAGTGTCCGAACACTCGCATCTGATAAAATGTATCTCTAAATAATTGGTGACAACCCAAAGTGATAAGTTTGGGGGTATAGCAGTGCCCTGGGACTTTTTGCATATATTCCATGTAGGTGCGAGGGCCATCATAACCACAGCAGTGCAGCTACGGAATTATAGAAGCGTTAGGGGAATAACTAAATAAAATCAGAAATCATACCTTCTTTTCAAGATCAGGCCAATAGGTTTCGTGGTGACTTTGGTAGCTCACCCAGTGTGGTTTAAGATCAATATCTATGAAGGCGGTGTAACTTCTTAGCATGTCTGATAATTGCTTTATAGTTGCATAGAAAGTCCATCGAATCATAATTATCAGCAGCGGTATATACTAATTAGAAATTGCACTTGGTTACTATTTTCAGATTAATTTACAGGTTTTACCGCTAATGAAATTAAATCGGCAATCGGATCAGCTAACCTAATACTCAGTAAAAGCAGAGTTGCAGTGATAAACAAGATACTACTGATCGTTGAATAGTACGTAAGTATAGCCTTAGTACACTTTGGGCATTCCTTCAATACTTCGGATCCTGATGAAAAAGGAATTATAATTCGCAGTACAATTGCCAATACCAGCTGAAAGATAGATCTGGGTTAAAGTAGCTTAAGGGAGAGGTTTTGCTTGCGTTTACCCCATATACTAGGAAAACTTTCTGGATTATGTTTCCACCGAATCTCGCTCCAAAAGAAATTATAATTCGCAGCACGGGTCCCAGTACCAACTGAAATAACCGGTATACTATGCGAAATATTTTGACTATATTCTTGATTCCACCCATTTTAGAGTTCTCAGGTAAACCGATATATAGTATATTTCAGAGCTTGACAGATTAATCCAAGCTAACATTAAGGTTAATGCTTGGGGTGATAATCGCCTAGACCATAGTTTCGTAAATCTGCCTGTGATTTGTTTTGGTCAAAAGCAATATTTACATAGAAAATAAATTTAAATTTATTTGTCTTTGGTTATGTATACAGAATCAGGCCTGTTTCTGTGTTCTTTTTTATTTGTATTTTCATAACTTTTTTTTGTGGGAATATGGTCATTGTTGATTTATGGGATTTGCTATTTTTGACAGTCGTTGTTACAACATTGGAATGTGTGTGAGAGTGGGCGCAATATCTGTTTGTAAAAACGGGGTTTTATAATCGGCTTTCTATATTAATTTTAATTTTATTTTCGGCATTTTATTATAATTAGTACTGATATATGCAAATGGTCGTCGTTAGCAGAATTATCGTTTAGCTATATGCGTTTTCCCCCGTTGCTTCTGCACTTGATGTCCACATGCATGTCCCTCAACTAGTTAGGGAATTTACTATTCAATTTCTGCGGTGGCTCGACTCCTCACCCTTCCGCCAAACAAAAAATATTTCTGTGGTTTTCTATGTTTTTAATTGTCGCTGTTAGTTCTGTTTTGTTGTTTCATAATCGTATGCTCTTTGCAGTTGTTGTTGTTACTGCTGTTGTGCAAAAAATGAGAGCCATTGTAAATGCCAGGGAAAAAGATTGTTATATTTTGGCAAATATTTATAATATTTTAATTCTAATTTCAACAAATCCTAATTCGCTTTCGCCGGCTTCTGTGTGGGCGGCGCCTAAGCACTTTGTTCATTTTGGGCTTTTTGTATCTGTTTGTGATATTTTAATTTTACTGTCACATTTGATCATAAATTTAGCGATTAACAAATAGAAAGCATTGTGGGTTTTGGTTAACTAAATTCTGTTTTTCCCGCAGCTCCCACACGGCTGGGTTGCATTTGAGCTCTACTGAAAGGACTTTCTAAGCCCGTGGGGGATGATTAGTTATGTTAAATAATTAAAATTAAATGGCTTTATATATGCCCAGATAATTAGGTATCCTAGACTAATGCGCGAGGCTACCGGGCATTGCGTTTGTATTCATTGCGCTCAATTGGTATCCCAAATATAATACTCAAATGTGTTTTTAAAAGATACCACCTTCCAATGATTTATTTAGGAAAATATACGATCGCTCGTGCTTTTCTAACAGTGCTTGTCTGTAGTCATTTCAAATCGCGTCGAACTCTATAACAGCAAAATTATTATAAGGAGTAAAAAGTATAGGAAATTTTTGTGAAAACCATGTTTGATGCTTCAGAGTATTTTCCGCGTTCCATCGATTCGGATCACCCATCCCAATCCGTGGCAACTGAGCCAACTCCACCGGATAATGCAGTTAGTTACAATATGGTCCATAGCCTGACGGTCGATGTCCCGAAAATCTTTTTGGGAGAAAATGTTGGAGTCAAGTCTGCCGTGCCCAGTGAGGGGGATACTCGGGATGCTGGAACACTCTCTTCTTTATCTCCCCAGCTGATGATTATTTTCGAGGACGGGGACATCGACAGCGCCCTTCATTTCTTGATCGAGTCGGTCCATAATCCCTTTGCCCCGAACCCAGTGGCTATGGTGCTAGTTGAGGAGAAAGTTCGCGAGGAGATTGTGCAGCGCATCCTGCCAAAACTTCAGCCTCTCAGCGAGTTGGTGGCCGAGCATCCCAGCTTCCAGGAGTCACTGGAAAAGGCCAGGGCCTTGAACTTGGAGCTAATTAGGGCTGCCGACACCGAAGCCTCCCCGACTTTCGTCTGCGAGTGCAACCACGATGTGCTAGGAAAATACCCAACTGGGGTCACAACCCTTTACACCTTCCGCAACAACCGCGAGGCCATCGATATATGTCACAGGGAAGCCCTGACCTTCGCATCCGTCTCCGTTTGGAACGAAAACCTGGATGGCTGCTACGAGATTGTGGTGGCCCTCAGTTGCCCACACTTTTTCCTGAACTGCATCAACGTGGATCTGACGCCGATTTCGAAGCAGCTCAAGGCCGAGAGGAACTACGTAGCCGTTGACAATGGATATCACTTCGAGACTTTACACATCTATAATCAGTTTAAGTCTATTGTGTTTCCCATAGGCGAGTTGATTTGGCCCTGCACAAAGACTGAGGCGGCAGAGCCGAAGCCCATCTCCTTTTTGGAGCCTTAAGTTTTGCCTGACGTTGCACTGTTTGCTTCCTTCATGCCGGTGTTTTGGTTAAATACAAATTTAAAAAGTTATTTTTGGATTTTTATGATAATTGACATTGACGATACGATCGAATATGATGGCAGCTGTCAGAGGTAATAACAATATTTCTTCTGATTCGGGTATCGGGTATTTTTTGGGTCGCTTTATGAATCCGCATTATGTAAATTCAGGTTTCAAAACGAGTCGCCTGGTGCATGACTAAATACAGTTGAAAACAGGTAGTCGGCTTTATTCGCTGGATTACCTAGCACATAAACGCAAGTAATATTACATTTTGTCAAGCCTTTGAAAAGTTTTATTTATTTTTACCCATTATAGATCCATTCTTTGGCGAAACTAAACATATCCCTGTAATACGTTTAAATTTATGACCGCGAAGTATTCAAGAGTCGCCAAGAGCCGGACCCTCTACGCGCCTTCATGCATCTGGCCAATAAAACAATCTCTTTATGGGCGGCTGATGTGTGTCTGAGTGACGCCAGCTCATCGCTTTCTGGCACTTAAGGCCCGAATCCAAAAATAAAGCAACGCTAATAAATGTGATAATCAGCATTTTCGCCGGAGGAGTATCCCACAAATCTTCCTCAGAACTTGGGAGGGGACTAATCAGGTGCATCCTTACTGCATCAGTCAGTCCCGGGTGTCCGTTCTCCCATCCTGCTCCGTTGGTGGCCAAGGGAAATTCATTATAAAATGTGGTTTGAATTATTTGTCAAAATGTCTGGTCCAGGACGCTGTGACATTGATGTTGACATTGACAGACACACTGCCTCGAATGTCCCCGACAGTCCAGCCGTCCAGCCCTGCACAGTTATTCGATGCGACAAAATAAATGAAATTGTTAATGGCCAGTGAGTCACCGATCCAATGAGTTGGGAGCCCCGTCATCGTCATCCGCATTGGCATCCGTTTGCCGCTGAATGCAGCCCTTATTAAGTATGACATTTACGGGTGAAAAAATGTTAATTTTAAAGCGAGAATAGCAGCGGATTTGAGAGCTTCACTTAAGATACAGGAATTATTTCTAAGTCGTTACTACTTAATTTAGTTTTTGGTTTAACATATATTGTATGAATGTGACTGATTAACTTTTTAAAGAAAATGCAATACTTTAATTTTATTATGGGCTTTTATGAGTAACCGTTAGAACATGAATATTTTACATTAAAGCACTTTCAAGTGTAAAATATTCAGTGATCTCTGGTGGGTCTTATTGGGACTGTTGAAGATGTGCCCGAATGCATGTGTATTTGCACATTCAGTGCAAGTCACTCCTTGCCGAGTCTCGAGTTAACTGTCAGTTTCAATCGTGTCTGCAGAACTTGTCACTCATTCAATAGTTTTGAAAATTGCAAATGTCACTTACAACCCAACAACAAGAGCCACCGGCTTCCAGCTACCCACATACAGCCACATGCTCAGGCTCAGGCACATGCACATGCACTTCTACTTTCACATGTGCCTGTGTGTGCGTCTGCGGCTGAACATCCTTGGCAAGGATGCGAACTGAGACAATGTTGCCGAGACGAAGCAGGAGACTGCCACGAAGACAAAGTCGGCCCAGAAGAATGCCAGGAGGATGACGCGGCAGGCAGACGCTGTGAATTAAAATAAGGCCAGGGAATAAAATAATAAAAGGACACACAGACAAAAGCATAAGAAAACTCGAGCGTCCCCACACCTACCCAGCCGCCTCTCGCATATGTGTGTGAGGTTGACCCACAGTAGGGGCGGAGTTTGGGGCCAGTGCCACGGAAAATAAAGCTATCCAATAAAATAATACTAATTTATTTTTAAAGATTTTTTATAATCTCTTTTCTTTATTTGGAATTTATAATAATTTTCAAAATACTTTCTTTTCAATATAAACTTTGCCTTTCGACCCGACATCGTCTAAGAAATATGTGGCTGAACATATAGTGGCCAATTAAACATTGCAATAATTTAATAAGTAAAATAAAAATAACAATTTTGTTTATAAGTAAGTAGGGTTAAAGAGCAAATGAGTTGATGCATTTTCTTTCAGTGCCTTGGCAAGTGCAATGTGTACTTCCCCATCCTCCAATCCGAGAGCGGGACAAACATGTACGCATCAAAATCAGACTTGTAATCCAAGTGCAAGTTGCGAATCCAAAAATCCATCCATCGGTTGCAGGGCATCCTTCAGAAGGAGCCCCTCGCTCCACTCCGGCCGCCTGCCTCGTTCTTTTCTGCTAAGTAAAACTTGAGCAAGCCGAAAAGCAAGTAAGCAGGAAAGCAAGAAAGCAGGAAAGCACGCTTGCAAGAAAGCAGGCTAGACGAGGCCAGGGTGGCGAGGGGAGGGCTGGAAATTCGCTCGCCTGGTGTCACGTAGAATAGACATACAGACATGCAAGTGACAGACAGATGGAGAGACACTGTGACACGACACATTGACTGACAGCTGCAGGGATGCCAGTGGGCGGGGCAGGGCGGTGCGGAGCGGAGCGGGACGCTTCTATTGAGGGCGTGGCAGGTTTTAGAGGTTGCAAGGATTTTGTGCAAGAATGGCGTGTGCAAACAAAGCCAAAAGACAAAGGCAAATGATGGACATGCACGAGGCTGCTGGAGAAGGCGAGGAATGCCATCGCTGGTCAATGGAAAAGTTTCCTTGCTCAGCACCACCGTGGGGCATTTAATTTCAAAAAGGATTGCTCAGCGACTGCCCAAGGAGCGGGCGGAGAAACGCAACGGATCTGTGTATTTGCTCTCCATTAAGTCCATTTTAAATATTCCTCGAATCCTGAAAGTCCTCAACGAAAGTGGGACTCAAGAAAGTTTAATGTTGTCCCCTGTCTTAGAGAACGATTTGGTCTTGAAATATTAATCTTTAGTACGAGAAAAATCTTGGTGTAAATCAATAAAAGAATCTTTAGCAATAACAAATGATTCAATTTTGTGAAAATCATAAAATATTTTTTATTCTGGGGGGTCTGCCCTTATATAAGCTTGTCGAGGGGTTGCTTCTATGGTCAAGTGGGAAAACATTAGGTAAAACGAATATGACACCACGACCGGAAATGAGACGAGGGCGAGCCAAGCCACCAGAACGCTTTATGCAAAAAGTGTTTTTAATTGAATTTTTTCCACATTTAATTTTTTCCTTGGCATTTTTTGACGAAGTTGAAAATCATAAACCAGAACAGGGCGCGGACGCAGTGGCGGACGAAGGCAGGCAGTGAAAAATAAATAAGAGTAATTAAATTTCGTAACAAACATGACGAGATAATGGACCGGAGCCATTAACAGAGCCCCGAGACGGGGCTGCCGGTCAGTAAGGACTCTGAAAGATGACGAGAAGGAAAGCCCTACCCTTCCTGCAAGCCCCCAAGGACATGACACAACAGACTGGCGGAGCAGCTGACGGCTAGATACTGTCCACCACCCCCTCCTGCTCCTTGTGACCCATCATACATCACGGCACCATGGCACGGGTAGAAGCTCCTTGTAATGTTCTGTGGATTTTTCAAACAAAACGTATGCCAGCGACGAAAATCCTTTCCTGCCCACGGACCAAATTCCCTAAGGCAAATTTTTCTTGATTTTCCTCAGCTCGGTGGTGTTGCCCGTCTGAAGTTTTAAAAATTATTGCATCATTTACGGAGCCATCAGCCGGAGCAAAAGGGGTCAGCTGCGCGCTCCAAGGACAGAACGTGAGAGTGACACGAAGCGTCTGCCGGCCCGAAGGAATCTTGATGAATTTCCTGGGATCAATAAAATGTTTCCCCAGCCGTCAACAGTCGGAGGACACATTACACAGAAGGGGTCGGTCTCCCTCTTAAAATGATTTTGTAGAAACTTGAGTCAAAGGTCTAACTTTCTTCTTCTCACAATTTGTGTAATTGTAGCAGGAAAATTCGTTTATATATATTAACTTGTGTATTTAAATGTATATTAGCTGTATCTTGACCGTATCCTAGCTGCCTAGGACTGACCAAGGGCTGTAAGACTTTTCACACAACTTGGGAGGGTGCTGCACTCGGTAAATAATAACATATAAGCTTTAGGGTTTTGCGCGACGAGTGTCTGAAGCCGTAAATGGGATCTTATCGTGTGCAGCTAAAGCCACCGTCCGCCCAACCATTGGTCCTTCGAGCCGGATTCTACTAGTTATGTTTTTTCGACGACTTATGTATACAACACATATGTACATTGGTGCAGGGTTAGCACAATATTAGATCATTATCCTTGGCTATATTAAGATTAATGCTGTTCTTAGTAAAACTAAAACTTTATTTGTTTAAATATATTATTTTCCATACCTAAGTACAAAATAAAGCCTTGTTGAATTTAAAATTTCTTGATTAAATAACATTCAACCTGCTTCACTCACCCACTTTCATCTGCTTTCCATTTTTCCTCTTAACGATGCATCAAACGAAATAGTCGGAAACTTTTTGCCATCGACATTTTCTCTTAAGAACGACTATGTGCTGTGCTGCGTTGTCCAGCGAAGATGGCAAGTTTCCAATTCGAGATGACAGCTCATTCGTCAAATCATACAAAGAAAAATTTGAACTCTTCATCAGTTTTTTTCGGGTCAAAGCAGCATCTAGTATCCAGCATCCATCCAGCTGCTTCGTCCTTTGTCTATGTGAGCGCCATTTGGCCGCTGGGCGAG
Organism: Drosophila triauraria; assembly: GCA_014170255.2. NCBI lineage: Eukaryota > Metazoa > Arthropoda > Insecta > Diptera > Drosophilidae > Drosophila > Drosophila triauraria. The sequence goes on from CM024334.1 coordinate 22,671,248, forward strand.
TTTGGAGTTGACGTTTCAATATTGATGCAATGTCCCCCACGACCAAGTTTGTCCCTAGCTTGTTCGGCTCCCATATATGTATAACATATTTCATCGGCCATGTTCGTTGCCAATTCTTTGACTGACATGAAAAATAACAAAACAAAGCGGCCACTGGCCAAAAAGGATAACGTCAGAACCGAGTAAACAGCGCGATGCGCTTCCCAACTGGAAGCTGCGCTTCCTTGCAGGGAACGGAAGCTTCCTAATCCATCGTACAGCGCCTTGGCATGGCCTTGGACTCATCCTCTTCCTATCGTTCCACTGGCCCAGGCAATCTCCTGCAGCTGTCGTCTTCGACGATGGATGGACGTATGTGAGATGGCTCCAGGCGCTGGCTCTCCAGCAGGCGCAGTTTCCACTGTATTCAAGCTCAGTAATGTTCGGATTTTGATGAAGTGGGCAGAGGGCTCTCCACGTGGGTGGCGGGGTCTGCAAACAGTTGGCCAGGAATTGAAGTGGATGCGTCCCCCATATGGGCTTCTTTGTGTACAAAAACTAACAATAATGTCTATCACGAAATTGTCCCACAGTATCATATTAATATCTCTCCGAATTATTTCAATAAATAAATAAAAATAAATTTAGAAATAAGCAGAAGCTAATTTTGGGAAACCGAAGTTTTTCTGTGCTTGCAGTTTCAATTTCGAAAAGAAAATCTAAAATTAAAGTAAGCTTATTAAAGAACCATTCGGCATTCAAAATAAGCATTGATGCTGTATTGATGATGAAATCATACATTTTACATATTTTGTTGTAAGGATAAGGAACATTTTTTAAGGGTAGTTAAGATACTGAGTATATTCAAAATGTTTTGACCAATCCGCCAGATTTATGGCCTATAGTAAATTAGCTTAGCTAATTCAGATTAGAAACAGCTGACTGTAAAGGGAACACAATACATATTTATGTTTGTGAATCATTGAGATGTTTATTTAGGAGATCTAAATTATTATAGATGTTTGATAACTATACATGAGTATACTCTATGTTTTTATTTTGTTGTGTCGCTCTGTTCAATCTGTTTTAATTTTAAAATCGTATTTGTCCAAATATGTTAGTTATTTAAGTTGCATAACAAAACTAATTGTTTAAAAAAATCACAGGATTATAGTTAAAATCCACGTCACCATCGCTAGCTTTTCCTAAATCTGTTTTTTATATATACACTTGCCTAAATAACCTGCTACTAATTGGGCCGAGTTCAACCAAGTGAATCAACTGTGGATTGTATACATCGATAGAATTCCTAACCACACAAACCATGTACTATGGGCAAAAACGATTTAATTTGACTTACATTAAATGTTTAGTTAAACTAACATTACTTAAAATATAATAAATAATAATAAAATATAAAATAGTAATCATTAGATCATAAAACGGGAAAACGGGAAAAATTTGTTCATCCTTGACAAAAAAAATAGCAAGGCCTTTTATAAATTAGGTATACCGTATAATTGTCCAATCTGGCAGTGTTGCGAGATGATAATTTGTTTTCCCCCTAAACAAATCTGAAAGAGTCGATATTTCCCCCCAAAGATTTCAGTCTTCCCCCTAATCTAAAAAATCTGTTAATTTCAAATACTTAAAGGGGGAAATATATCATTATGACGAGGCAATGTTGCAAAGCGAAAAAATTTCGGTAAAATAACACTTCTAAGCATCTTAAAGGCGGGTTTACAGAAATAACTTTTAAGCGATAGGACAATCGAGTGCAGTATTTTTTGTATGTTTTCTCCATATTTGGGCTTTTGTGCTTGGCAAAATTGCTGTTAGAAACACAAAACAATTTTACAGAGTTTCTTTTTAAACATTTAAATCAATCGGCTCCTAATAAAAAACCCTAAACTTTCGCCCTAAAAATTCTTCCCCCTTAAAATCCCGACTAGGACGTTAAAAAACAGCTAAATCTAAGGGAAAACGCCTGATCTGGGAACACTGCAATCTGGCCCGTTCAGACACATAATCTAATGGCAATGGAAACAAGACTTATTTTGAAAGTTTCAACCGATACCTCGAAAACTGAGGGACTAGACCGTAGAAACGGGCAGAACTTCTGGAACTTCTGGACTAAATTATAATACCCTGTATACCCTGGGATTACAAATTGTAAATGATTGTCTTTATTTTAAATGATTTTATAATTCTTGTTCCTTTGCGCGTCTGTTTGGTGTTCTTCTTCTTAATCAAGTGAAGTTGGTTGCGCCTTATCGATACTTACAAAAGAGCAATAGTCTTGCACTTTTTAAATTCTTAATTGCGCGCCTAAAAATGTGGAATGTTAAGAGCCTATGACTCTAAATTGTCCCACAGTGCAATGGCAGCGCCAACGCCATTCGTCGAAGTGTGGCCGGGGCCATCACTTGGCTCGTTTTCTCATCGTCAAGACAAACGAAAAATAAATAAATTACTTTGGCCGGGCCTCGCCGGAGTACGGCCTCTTTGCAATTCCGAGCCGTCACTGCACAACAGACTCTGGCCAGCCGGCCAACAGTTGGTCGTTGTCCAGCTTGATAGTCCCGGCCGATGGCAGATGGCAGAAGGAGGAGACGGAACCTGCTTCCAGCTGCAAGCTGCATGTGTGGTTGTTGCTGTTACAAGAACGCCTCCGCTGCTAAACTTTTAAAACGTCAATCAATTGTCCAAAGTTGTCGGAGATGTCTGACATGTTTTAAATTAACTGACGAAGACGAACCAATGTAAACGATTTATGGGGCCATATCCAAGATGCGATGGCCAGCTTCCAAGCACATGGCTGAAATGGCCAGCACATCCAGATTCTCATATCCACATACACACATATGTATATGCTGGGGGAAGTAGGTGGCAATGACCGTCTCTGGGCTTAAATGTTTGTCTGACTTTTGCTTGTAAGAATCGTTGAACAATTACTGGAAGGTGATTGGAAAATAGTTTAATCGTCTAAGAATTTATTTTCTTTAAATTGTCGTTAATGATTTTTTCCCACGCTCTTAATAAAACAAGAAGGAATGCCAGAATGCACTTTCTGTTGACAAAATTAAATCTTACTCTTCACCTTCGATGTTCTTGTTGTTAAGCTTTAAATTTCTATATTAGAATGAATTTTGATACATTATTTTCCCTGCAGTTAACCATTCGCTTTTCAACATTACTTTTATTGACTAAACCACACATTGATCTGAAAAACTTTGTACTGAGGGCTGGACATGAAATGTTTTTGTGCATACTAAACGAGGGCTTATTGCGCACATTGTGCTTCAAAACGAGGCAAATATAAATTATAATATAATAATAATTACTGTCAAACAATAGAAAATTAATTGCGGAACAATCAACGTTTCATTAAAACAAAATGGATTTGACATAATTCAAATGCAGTCCTGCATTTGAGTGGCGCCCTCCTCGGTTGATCTGATGATTCTGTGGGTCCGGAATCTGGACGGGGTCTTTCCTGGATGTTGGGCAACCAGCACAGTACCACACCCTCTGGGGGCGCCGCTGTAACGCTGAATCATTCATTTGGAAAATATTTAATTAATTTTTGCCAATTATGGTGGACAGCGCGAAAAAACACACACACACGACCCCAATTGTGTTCGTCGGATCCAGTCGAGGGGTTGGGCCGACTTTTGGTCGTATGATATATTAATGCCGGTGTAATGATGCCAGCAGTCGAAGTTGTCGCTCATTTAATGACCGGCTAGAGCGCTAATATCCAAGCGTCCCTGTATGATATTCACCTCTGGGGCTTTAAATACGGAAATTTACCCGGAAATTTTGATACAAATTATGAAGTCTGTCGAGCGGATTACACAGCTTATGAATATCAGCCGCTTTAAGGAACTTCCATATTTTTAAGTATGATATAAATTTATTTGTTTATTTTAAACTATAGATTCTATATTGAAGAAAAGGAGTTCTAGATTCAAGGAAACAACTTCTAGTACGAAATAAGGCAAGTACGAAAGCTACATTCGAGTGTGCTCGCTTGTGAGATAACCGGTACTCAAAGCCTTGGGCATGAAATTAAAAGACAGAGGCCCAAAAGGCATTTTCTATCTCCGAAACGAAAACTCTGATACATTTTAAAATTTAAATTTTAAAAACAAAAAAATTTAAAAGTAAGTTTAGATCGGGAAGTTTAAGTTTGTATACCCTTGCTGTTTGCAATTGGATTATTAAAAATTTTGGTTAAGTTAACAAAATAAAGATGTTATGTTAATTTTCATTACCGTTTAAAATTTACGTTTTAACATTTTAATTTTTTTCTTGTAATTTTCCGATTGCGGACGGACAGCCGGATGGACGGCCGGACAGACTGGCGGACAGATGGACGGACAAACAGACGGACAGAGAGATGAGCAAACAGACGGAAAAATGGATGGACAAACGGACAGACTGACGGACTGACGGACAGACTGACGAACAGACAGACGGACGGACTGATGAACGGACTGACGCACGGACAGACGGACATGGCTAGATAAACCCGGCTGTTAAAACTAATTAAGAATATATTTAATAGGGTTAAAAATGTCTTCTATATTCCGTTTCAAACTTATGACTACAATTATAATACCCCTTAAGAAAGGCAATAAAAAAAAGTATGCATTTTTCAAAGTTTTTGCGATTTTAAACTTATTGTTATGCTATGGTCAAGTTGATCAGTTAACGGCCCACATAAGTCAATGATAAAGAGCAATAACGATCTAAGGGAACCTGGTCAGTAACTTCAGGCCAAGACAAGAAGAACCTTTGACCCACAATTAAATGCATTTGTATGCCTGTCGTTGTCATCAGTTGACAAAGAGAAATGGAGAGGAAAATGTCAAATATTTATTTTATATGAGCTTTAAGCATTTCATCGAGTCAGGGGAAGCGTACGTGTATGCCGGCGCTCACTTGAGGCTCACAAATAAAATAAAATATATTTTATGTGCACATGGTCAGCAAGGAAACGACAAAAAAGCTTTTTCTGGTTGTCAGCTCGACCAGTCCTTTGCTCATTTCATACCACACTTCTCAGCCATTGATGAACATCCTTCGAATGTGGCCGAAATGAACTTGCTCTCTCAAGGTTCTGGGCAGGGTCAAGAGGGGCTGCTGAAATCTATTTCTATATACTCCGGGCCATCATGCTGCTTGCCTTGTGACCCCTGCCGCGTTTACCTCGCCGTCGCCTGCATCTTCTGTCATTTGTCCAAACTGCATCCGCAAACATAGTTTATTGGCAGTTTTTGTTGCTTAAAGTCTAAAAATACTTCTGACATATCAACATGTTCAGTTAGACAAGAGCTGTGCGCCAGTATGTTGGTCGGCTTTGGCTAGTGAGTGGGTTGCCATTTGCCATCTTAACGTTTTAAAACTGAACATTGTTGGCTGTCTTGCCGACTGTCACTCAAGCGAGCAGTTTTTTGGCAAATGTTCATTTGTCCAAGTGTCTTCTCTTCTTGTATATGCCTCTGGACAAATGTCAGAGGAGCCGAGAAAACCCAGGGATCAGGACTACGACATCTAGCTTAGCTCTGATTTTTAACCTTTTTTCTAATTTCTTTAAGGGGGATAATAAACAATTATTATAAAAGTTTTAGAAGCATAAATTCCAACCAATGTGTACAATAAGCCTACCCTGGACTAGAAGAAATTGGTATTCTCTAATCAATACAAGTTTTTAAGTAGGCGTTAAAATAGTATTTATATTTAATTTACCTTAATAACAGCCTAACCGATAAAACATTAATGCCTTTAGGTCTGTATGAATATAATAATAATTATCTTGACATTTTATCTATCAGTGTCTTGAATCCTTAAAAAAAATAATTAAAAACCCAATTAAGATGCAAATAAACAACGGCGGCCTGCCTTAATTTCAATTAGCCACGTACCTCACATATAGGATGTGCCATGTCCTAAGTCCTCTACGACCCACATCCACCGATCTGAGGAGTTGCCTCCGGTTCTACTGCTGCACAACACATTTTCGGCAAATTTTGCTGCTGTCCACTTGGCTAGGGCCGAGTCTCGACAGCCTTCAGCCGGCATGACATATCAAAAGTATAAAATATTTTAAAAGAAATGTTTTTCTACGGGGGACAACAACAAAAGCAATAGCAAAAGCAAAAGCAAAAGCAAAAACGAAAAACGGGGGAGAGAAAAAAGTTTTCAATTACAACATTATAAAGATCGACAAGCTGTCTGTGGCAAATATGGCCAGGACCTGTGGAGACCGACAGGGACACACACTCTTCACCCCACCGCCACCCACTGAGCCCGGCCGGTGGCTCTGCAGGCAGAAATTATTATTTATATTCACTGCGAACGAAATTCGTGTTCGGCACATGTCTCCAAGGATTAAACACGAGTGACCGCAAAATCATCATCAAGGAGTTGAGGCAAAGTGCTGGAAACTTTCATCTGTGTGTGTGTGCATTTTACATAGGGTAGAGTAAGACTCCACCTATAGGGATCCCCTCTGAAGCGACAGGAAGAAAAATAAAAAAAAAATCAACCGTCAAATAGAAGAAGTCAAGAACTTTTTCCGTTGTTATGTCAAAAAAGAAAAACATAAAAAACGGTAGCTGGGAAGCGAAGTATGTCCGAGCTGTCAAAAGCCACTATAAACTTGTGACGTGTCAAGCGTCACAATACTCCCCAATGTCCCGATCCCCGGTGCTCAGCAGTGCATGTGAAACTTTTGAATTTATTCCTTTCCTTCCTATTTTCCCCCAAAACTCCACACTCCACAGCTCACACCCCGCACCAGAGAGTATGTAATTTTTTAATAACGGTAAACGGCAACTCATGAATGACAGCTGAGCGAACACCGAGCTGACCTCCAATAGAGGACACGGCCGTAGGTGGGGGTTCCGTGGGGGCGACTGGTCGTCGAGTACATAACTGTCAGCTTAAGTGAAAAATGTCGCACAGACGCTGACTAGGTCCTAGACATGTATTTGAAGGAAGCACCGGCCAGGCGGCTCTTTCTTCTTATTCCCGCCACTCGGACAGTTTTTAAGCTTTTCACATCGAAATCACACGACATGTCCGAGCTTCAGCATGGTAAGCGCCTCTACCCTTTTCGATATCATCGGAATTTCCGGGCCATTCTCGTCGGCAAGGAATTTGTTGTGGCGGGTTTTTTATTTCCCTTTTTAGCGCCAATGAATTTCATTTAATGGCTGTGCTACATAGCATTACATACATATTTTGTTAGATTTATATTCAATTTATCCTTCCTTCATAATCTAATTTCATTAAACATTTTATCCGAGTTTTTTATAGCAATAAAATTAATATTTTGTCAAGCTTTTTCATCGACGTTTAATATGTCAAGGCCATATTTATTTATGTATAAATTTTTGATTTTGACTTTCATTGAAGAAAACTCAATTAATTGGAATAAGTGAAAATTACAATACTTTTTTTTTTGCGCTGCCCTTTGACAAGACAGTTGTAAAGAGGAAACATTTAAATACATACACTTAAAAGCATCCCATCAGAATAGAGATGGTCAGGCCTTCATCAGGGCCTTTGGGTCTGGCCCCCTGGTTTCCTAGAATCCTGGCCTCCTCTGCTCCTGGTCTGGCAGACTTCGCCGTTCGTCATGGCCCTCCCATGTGGTTTGTCGCCTCTTCCTTGTGTTAAATAATGATGGAAAGTAAACGTTGCAACAACTGAATGTAAAAAGGGTGGATCAGGGATCAGGGAGGAGGCGAGCAAGCTCTGGTAAAACTTTAAGCGAATGTCCAGCTTTTTATATCTTAACGTCCTCTGAGGATATATGAAAGTTGAAATGCTTCAAGAGTTGAGCCTTCTAAAAATATAAGATGTTAAAAATAAAATTAAAACGCAGACTGAGCGAACAAAAACAAAGATAACTTCAAATAGTTTCTGGCAGTTTCTCAATTTTTTTTACTTCCTTAAAGAAGTTTATGATGTGTCCCTCTAAAGAAGCTTCAACGCAAAATGTGCAAAAATGACATAAGGAATGTTGAGTTTTGTGCAGTTTTGTTAAGGGTTTTTGGGCATAAATATTTCAATGAAAAAAAGATAATCAATATGTTCGTTATCTGAAAGAAAATGCTGTAGATTTTTAATTAATTAAGGATTGGGCCCAACCCAGTCGGACTTTGCTTCATGTGGTGAACGAATCTGTGTCAAATTCTATGTGTAACTGGGATGACCTTAGGCATGCATCCACTGTTTAGCATGTGGTTAACGAGAGATTCAGGTATAGGAAGCCTTCTCCATTCCTTATAGAATTCTGTACTCTCAGGAACTTAATGAGGCTCAGAGCAGTGACAGCTTTATAACATTAATTACGCCGATCGCCTTTTGATTAAAAACGAAAGTCTTTTCCGTAGGTTGTAGGCTCATACGTGCTTCCAATTCCACGTGGAGCTATACACATTTCAGGAAAAAAGACTGGGTCTATTAATGAAAAATAATATTTTGCTTTATTTGGATTATTATTTTATTGCATATGTGCACTTCCAGCAAAAGATCAACCAGGACCGAAAACTAAAATGTTCATTATCATCGTAATTTTTGGTGTCTATTTATATAGAAACCTCACATCCAAATCAAAATTTTCATAATACAATGGTTACATAGCATATCTTAGTGTTTTCATGTGAAAATCGGCATGAAAACAGAAAAAACATAATATTTGGTCACTTTTAGCTTCTTTTAAAGGCATTTTTATATTTAATTATTTTGCATGCAAAACATAGGAAATGTTTGCACTTTTTCTATCAAGGCGCTTTATTGAAATCTATTAAGAAGAAAACAAATGGGTTTTCGAGGAAATATGGAGTTAGTCATAGGAAAACGTGTGGTAAAAATCATATCTCACAAATCTTGTACCGCTCACGATGTACCAATCGGAAATAGACTTGTAAAATATATAAAATAATAATAATAATAATAGTAATAATAAAATTAAAATAAACTTCTGTAAAGTAAAGCTACATTATTTTCCTGTGGTTTAATAGTGTTTTCTTTTAAATTATTTGCTACATTGCGAAAGTCTGCGAGTTTTTTGCATCTTTTAAGCTGAAGTCAAACAAGACTTATATTTTTTTATCGTTCGCGATGCATTGATTTCTACAAATAATTTCGAAACGACAAGTCCCCACGGCTTGTCTTTTACAATACAAATAAAAACATAAAAAAAAGAAAGGAAGCTAACTTCGGTAAGCCGAAATTTGTATACCCTTGCAGTCTTCAATTGGATCATTGAAAGTCGATTCATTTCGCTAAAATTGAAAAAATATCATATAAATCAACTGATCTCTTCTATGGCAGCTATATGATATAGTTGTCCAATCGAAATTCTTGAAATTTCGAAATTTATAAAAGCATGTTGAAAAACAGAGAGTTATAATTTTTGTTTCATTATTTTGCGATCAATACTATGGCAGCCATAAGATATAGTGGTCAGATTACAGTCGTTCCGACATATACATATACTAACTGCAATAGAAAGAAGGCTATCTGCAAATTTTGCATTCAGATATCTAAACAACTGAGAGACTAGTTTGCATTGCAACAAACAGACAACGAACGGAAAGGCAGTTGGACAGACAGACGGACAGACGGACTGACAGATAGACGCAAAGACAGACGGACTTGGCTAAATCGACTCGGCTGGTGATGCTGATCAATAATATATAAACTTTATGGGGTCGGAGATGCTTCCTTCACTGCGTTGCGAACTTCTGGACAAAAAGGTATAAGCCCAGCAAGGGTAAAAACACTTCAGAAAATGTTAATTTGTGTCATAATTTTTTCCACTTTATGTCGTTTGAATGTGCCGTTCGCCATCCTGAATATGACCAAATGACTATCTGTGAAATTTTTCTGGTAGCTTGGAATCGGTCAAATTGCAAAACTTCGAATTTCGGTTTGCCAAAGGTAGGCAAATCTAAGGCTTAGCTGAGTCAAGGCACAAAAAAATATTAAAAATTTTGAAATGTCAAAATTTTTTAAGAGCTTATTCTAGAATTATTTTTATACCCTTGCAGACGGTGTTATAATTTTGCCATGATATTTTCAACGCAGTGAAGGAGGCACCTCCGACCCCATAAAGTATATATATTCTTTATCAGCATAACCAGCCAAGTTGATCTAGCCATGTCCGTCTGTCCGTCTGTCTGTCCGTCTGTCAGTTTCTACGCGAACTAGTCTCTCAGTTTTTGAGCAATCGTGTTTAGCATAGTCTTATTTTTTTAGCACGCAGTATATATGTGGCAACGCCTGAAATCGGACCACTATATCCTATAGCTGCCATAGGAATGATGGCGAAATTAATGTAACAAAAATTTAACTTTTTTGTTTTTCAACGTATATCAATCAATTTCAATATATAGCAGTTTTTTACGGTTATAGAATTAAACTATATCATATAGCTGCCATAGAAACGATCGGTGATTTAAATGAAAATGTAATATTCTACATGTAAAATGTAAAATTCTACATGTAAAATGTAAAATTCTATATGTAAGATGTAAAAGGTTTATAAACTAAGATATTTTTCCCACTGTAACCAAAATGTATCGATTTTCCATAATCCAATTGCAGACTGCAAGGGTATAAAAATTTCGGTTTACCGAAGATATCTTTCTTTCTTGTTTTAAATAAAATCACTCTTGCTTCGAGCTCAATATTGTATGTATAAAATCTATCATTTTCAGACTTGCCAAATTCGTTGTTTAATAATTGCAGCTTGGGTGCAGTCGGTCACATAAGCACTTGGTTTTACTTGACCCCCATTCTCACAGTCGCTCCTCCACTTGGCCCATCTGTCCATGTCCATGTCCCGGGACCTGATGTCGACGTCTTCTATCTGCCGCACTCTCTTCCTGCCGGCTTGTCCAGTGTCCTTATTAAAGACCTGGCGCTGCTTGCATCAACTTGGCTGGCTGCTGCTGGCCATGCCAGTGTGCCAGTGCTCCTGTTGACGTTGCTGATGTTGTTATTGTTGCTGGAGCCCCACTTATCATCCCCGGTGACACTTTATAATTTCTTTACTTTTAGTGATGTCACTATTTATTTCATTTTTCCATCAAAACTTTTAAGTTTTACAATAAATTTTCAGAGGAAATACAAATAGAGTGTCCAGCAGCACACACACTGCCACACTAGCTGTGGTTGCACTTACTCATATAGACTGTGTATCTCCGCCTCGGAGCAGGATGGAGGTGGACGGTTTCTATTTTGTAAGTGATGTCCGTGTCACTGTCAGAGTTGTCTCGTGCTCGTGGCTTATTCTTTTATTTGTTGCAGCTGACACTTTTTTCCTTCGTCTTTTTCCTTAGCTCTCCGATATGCTGCTGTGGCCGGCCATTTTACGCATCCATGAGAGCTCATGGTCCTGACTAAATCAGGGTAATTTTATGATTGCCCACTTTGGTAATATTTTTTCTTAACTATTATAATTGGAAGGCTTTTAGTGGCTGCCTTGTTATGTTACTTTCAATTGCAGCCAGAAATGTTGTCCTTGTTTTTAGGACAAAGTCTGCAAACGCATCCATAATCAAGCAAATGTTTTCGAATCCTAAGTCGCAAAATAATAAACACCGAAACGGATTTCAATTCAAGAAAAGCCTTCTCTTGGTTCGAATCCCGGCTCAGTTAACTTTTCATAAGCGTCATGGCACAAATCATTGTGAAATGTTTACTAATTGTAATTTATCCGACTTTCAACTTGAGCATTGTTAGGGTTATGTGTGCATTGCATTTCAAAAGCTGCACAATTCAACTCGCCATAAAAATACAGAAAAGAGCGTGCAAATATTTGAAATAAAAAGCGGATTTATGCAGAGCCAAAGGAAAAAATGAAGGATTAACCTGAATAAATACAAAGCAATTGTGGAAATTGTGCCAGGACGAACAGCTTGGTCCCCTAAAGGAATGTCATATTGAATAAAAAATTCCCAGCCGCTGAGACTGGAGGCTCTAAGGAGTTCAGCCGACCGCAATGATCTAATGCCGCCAAGTCTGAGTAATAAAAATAAAAATGAAGCTACCAGATGACAAGGGCAAAGCAAAACAATGAAAGGAATTAAGAGTGGAGAGCAAAGTAAGGAAAAAGCGAAACTCCAGCGTTTCGACTGAGGGATACGTATTGTTTTCTGTGGCAGAAATAGATCATACAATTTCTCAAATTTGTTCTATGTTAGAAAATATTGTGTACGGCAAATAATTGTAAAACAATATAATAATACAATTATGATCATAAAATTATAATTATATGTATTATAGTTAAATATCTAAACGTCAGGGATTTGACACAATCTTTAATCTTAAATTTGTATATTTAGAAAATTGTCTATTCTTAAAACAGGGCCATAACCAAAACTTCTATAAATAAATCAATATTTTAAATGGAACATTTTCGTAGATACCTAATTACAAAACAAAAAACATTTCTAAATAGTGAAGGAGTGGTAATAAATAGGTATTACAATAAATGTATTTGCCAAGATGCAGCACGCTCAAATAATACTAAATTTTAATCTAAGAAGATCTCAAAATTGTACTATCCTTACCTGAAAACGATCGTATCCAACGTACATCTCGCAGAATTTGTCTACATATTATGAGCAAAGCCTTCTTATATATCATAGATTATAATAAAAAGACGGTCTTTTTAGCATCAGAACTGTGTACGCTTTTCCGGTCATTTGAGTCTTTCCGTTTTTTGTGGGCCAAATATGCGGTTTTGGCATTCATAGTTAACACGATACATGTTTTTACCCGAATGGATGGACGGATCAAGGACATATATCCTTAATGGGAACACAATATACGCTTTTAGTCTAGAAGCATCGGGCTTAAAAAAAAATTGTGCTGATGTTGATGATGATGAGGCTGGATCTCGCATGGCGGCCACTTCATTATGACGGCAAATGCATAAAGTGTTGAAAAATGATTCCCTCAGCAAAGGAAAAGGCAAAAAGCTCGGCGGCAGTGGCAAGTGCATTTGACTTTTATGCTTTTTGCACAACTCCCACGGGGGACGTTTCGCAGGCGTTGAAACGAGTCCGAATTTTCACACAAAGCGCCGCAGGATTTTCCAAATACCCGGACATAGTTTCGAAATGCGCAAAGGAGATACGCCGCGGCAAGTGGAAAGTGTTTTGGGTGCTAAGTGCGATGGACACAACAGCTGCTCCGCGCCAAGCTCGCAGTCGTCTTCATCATCAGCGCGCCATCATCAGCTTTGGAGCAGCGTCATCCCCCTTGGCAACGTCATCATCAGCGCCGTCGTAAATTGTTTACTGGATGCTCCCGGAAAACTTACTTCAAACAAAGTCATGTGGACACTGGGGAGTGGGTGGCGGCCAAGTGTTTTCGGGAAGCGCGAGCCCTTCCATCCATAATATGAGTTCTTTAAAAGTTTTTTAAATGCACATGGCCGCGAGTCCGAACACCTTGGGCTGGCTTAAAGCTAGCTGCTTAAAGCTGCAGCCGAAAGATATTAGCTAATTTCTCTGCGGGGCGTTTACTTTATTTATTTTATGAATCAAGAGAAGCCAGATTAAAATAGAAGAATTACCTTGAAACTTATCAAATTATTCAGATAACAAGATTTAATATTATTTAATTAAAAAATCCAATTATTTCAAGATGTTGCCGTACTCTTTTCTAGTTTTAGGACTCCTGAGTAATCAGAGTTACACTTTTACAATTTGTATTATTTTGCGAATAAATTATTTTGTTAATACTGTTAGGCTTAGTTTTATGTTAGAATAACTTATTGTTTATGGACCAATTTTATAAGCTTTGCCTTTTTCCGTCTTAAATTGTATATCCCATTTAAATAATCTATCCTAATACCTACAATTGCTTTGGGCGCTAGTATTATTTTTTTTTTATTATAATTTTTTGTTTAAAACATTGCATTCATATTAACCGACAAGATGCCAGGCCTGCTAGATTAACACTGAATATTTTATATATCCTTTATTTTATCTGTATTATTATCTTGTTAAATAGAAATCTAGACTGAAAACCTAGCCTCCTTCTATGTATGTTGTATACATTTTGGAAGCCGACGCCTTTTATTTATAATTGATAAAATATACTTTACATTAACTATAATAATTTCAGCCTAATAAATAAAAAATAACAGGCACAGAAAGCATTTTATTGCCTATCATCAAAGGCGATTACTGGGTAATTTAAGGTGAAGCACCACACATGACTGTGAATTTATTAATTTGACAAAATAATTGCACGAATCTCACATCATTCCCAGCTGTACTCAAAGCAGCAGACTTACAAAAACCTTCAATGGAACGCATAAGTTTATCATTCGACCATTCGAAAGAACGCAAGCGGGAATATTTTCTTTGGAATAATATTCAGCGAGTGCTGAGACCGAGGCCGAGATGGGGGGCGGCAAGTAATCAGTCGAAATAAACACTTGCGCCTCTAAAATAGATAAAAATATCTACACTTCAATAAACATGAAAATCATCGGCCCAACTGAAAACGAGCGCAAAATGTGTTGAAAATTGCACAGGCAATGCGATCATAAAGCATTCGCCATTAATGACACCAGCCCGACAGATACATCCCATTGTCAATAACTTTTACGCCGCGCAGATTGCCCTGCCCTGCCCTGCCTGCTCGAGCCCCTACTCCTGCCGCTGCCATCGCCCCATTACAAAATCAAATTCAAATTTCCCAAACGAGCAACCGCAGAATGCAGAAATGCAGCCGAACTGATGACGATGTCGGTGCAACTAGCCTGAGGGGAAGTGAAGGGGATTGACTGCGCACAGTGGTCTCACAGTATATGTAGTCGTTAAAAATTCAAAAGATTGTTTAAATGTAAGTGAAAAATAGTAAAAAAATTAAGCAAACTAAATAATCAATGGAAACCCGAGCCAGCCACTGACAAAGATTTTTCTATTTTTGATAAAGAACGAACCTAAAACGTTTACTTGGGACCAACTTCATCGTTACAAATATAATAAAATATACAAGAATAATCCGCAACTTTTTGTATGCTAAAAACTTATTGGCTAACAGCAATAAAATATATTCATCTTACTATTTAACTATAGATTATGATCGTACGCTATTGATATAACTAGAAGAATGCTTGATAATTTTTTCAACATTTCTCATCGATCATATTGCAACTCACGGAAAACAGCTGGCTTCATGAAGAACTTTAAACGGCTTAAATGTAAACTATTTTTAAAAATTATACTAAATAAATTGGCGGTTCGTATTTATACCGAGGGCCACTGTGTTCACTGTTGCGCGGCGCCTGGATATTGCGATTCGCGAGTGATGGCATCCGCCATCCGCCAAGAGCGCGACGCACAAGACACTTGCACATCCGCAAATTTATCGACAAACATTTGGACAGGCGACGGAACAAGGCGCTGGAGATTGGGGTCGGACAAGGGAAAGGGAAAGGAAAAGGAGTAGGGTTGGGGGTCTAGACAAACTACGAGATGTGCGTTAGCGGCAAGTGAACGTGCGGCCGGGCTGGGCCTGGCAGATCGTAGCTTCCTTTTCAATTATTGAGTGCCTGAATGGTCGATAAAAAGCGAGCCAGCCAGGCGCATGTGTGAAGTCTCTCTCTCGGCAGTGCTGGAAAAAATCAGCTTGAAAGAGCTGTAAGAAAGCTAAAAAATTCCAAATAATAGTAAATATGTTTAGTAATCTGGTAACGCGTCTTTCCATTTATTATTTTTAAATAAGCCTTGTTTGTACAGATAAGGCGAGGAATAAAATACTAATTATACTAATTTATTGCTTACATTTCTACTATATATAGCATGTTTTAATATTATATATTTGAGTCAGTACTATTTCAAGCTTGTCATTAGACCACGATAGTAAAAGCAAGCTCACCATAAGGACTTTTTCTCCATAATTATAAAAGGTAACTTCAACGCTATGGCAAATGCTTGGTTAATAATATCGGAATATACTTCAAGCTTAACTAATTAAACGAATTTAATTCTTCAATATTTTTATTTTTTAATTGCTAATAGGAACCCGCTGATAACTGGTTTTAAGTTTCTGACTTTTCAAGTAGATCGATCGTAAATATCTAAACTGACAACACTAGCTCTGTGGGAGGGGAACTCATAATTCGCTACATGATATCGCTTTCCCCTCTTGCATCGCTGCCCCCTCGGGATCTGGCCTGCCATCTTCCATCTTGCAAGGCGCATCTGCCACTGCATTCATGTTTGGCTATTTATCTCAAATTGGCTGGCAGGTAACTGCTGAATGGAACTCATTTTAATTTTCTATGTTGGCGCCTTGTTTTGTGTTCAATTGCAAAAATTCTATGCAGATGGAACACTTGAATAGGAAATTAAAGCGTAAATCACTTTGATCAACCAAATAAATTTGAAACCAGAAAGAACGATCACAGAATATCTGGTCGTTAAATCAACACTTTTTATACCCTTGCAGGGTATACAATTTTAAGTCAGAAGCTTGCAACGCAGTGTTGAAATCATCTCCGATCCCATAAAATATATATATTCTTGATCAGCACCACCAGGCGAGTCGCACTGTCTGTGCGTTTCGGCGCAAACTAGTCTTACAGTTTTCGAGCTGTCTTAATGAAACTTTGGAGATATTCTTATTTTTATTCCCATTAGTACACATATACATAGGAAAGAGCCAGATCGGACCACTCTATCATTAAGCTGTCATATTAGCCGATTTTCGTTGTTTTTAAAGATATCGGATTGACACTAAATATATTGCCGCTTCCATTCATGTTGGTAGGGATTTGTACATCAACATTGGGCTTAACTAAAATTTGATGAGGACGAAAAGCATCTTTCCTTTAAATATGTTGACATGTGGGCTGAGTAAATAAATATAGTGAAATACCTCTGCTATTTAATTCCAACGTTAAGAGGCGTTCATTTTTAGTTACATTTTCATAAGCCCATCAGATCACCTAAAATCTTAACATCTTCAAGACCCATTCCATAAATACGTGTGCTTGCATAAAAACACACGCTCGACAGTCGCATAACTCCTCATCCAGTTCAAAAATAATGTTTATTAGACAATTTTCATTTCGCATTTTGCGTTTTCGTTGCGCCACTTTGGCATGTTTACCTTTCCGGATGGATTAAAAGTCGAGGCCCATGATGGGCCGCCACCGCCACATCATGCTCTCCGGTGCACCGCCCCCACAGGCCCCCTTTCATCCGTTTACGGTTTGCATATTGTCAGACATTTATTTACCGTAATTTACCCACACCAGTGTCTAATTAAATTTACCGGCGATTAACCAACTTGGCTTGGCTAAAACTCAAAACGCCAACCTGCAGCCCCCGTCGAGGTCCGGGTTCCACATAAGGCAGGGCAGGGGGCAGGCTGCTGAGACGACAGTAATTCGTTTATAATGCGTAGGACATGTCGACAATGCCACAGGACATTCGTAATGAGTGGGTGGTGCGGTGGGTGAGCGTGGTGCGTTGTACGTTGTGCGTGGTGGTGCGAGCCCACGGGTCACATGGCCGTCACAGGAGAAGAAACTTCCCGGCTTTTCACAACTTGAAAGCACTTCCATCGACTTTGATGGACAAGGACCTGGCGGGGTGGATCTCGCTGGTCAGACAGGGGTTGCCATCCCGCTGTCGCCCCTTTAGCTTGATGCTTCAAAGGTTTGCTGCTCTGCTTTTCCTACCGCTCCTTCTTCTTCTGCCTGTCCTGACACATGTAAATGCGGTTGAAGTAATGACGAAATGGGCACTAGACTCGGTGCCCATCTACCATCTACCGTCTACCACGCACCACCTTACTTCCGGGGCGCCTTCGGACCCACAATCCTTTGACGTCGCCGGAGTTGTCTGTTGTTGATGTTTGCCCTCATTATTGTTGTTGTTGCATTGCGGTTGACATCATTTTGTTTGCCTACAGGTCAGCACTGTGAGAAATTTCGAAATTTAAATTTAATACAAATAAAAGAGACAGACATGGTTAGATGGTGATGCTGAGATCAAGAATATACTTTATGGGGTTGGAGATGCATTCTATTTATACTTATAAATGAGTAAGCCTTTTTGTTAGTATAAATTATCAAAGTCATACGGTTAGTCCTTTCGAGTTGATTTATTTTTAATGCTTCGTTCTTGATTATATGCATGCTAAGAAAAGAATTTTTTTTAAATTAGCATTTTCCCAATTTGGCCATCTGTGTAACTAAACGAAAAGCTTAGTGGGAGAATCGGGAGAACTATTGTACAATTCCTGCTTAAGGTAATTTTATTTGTATTCTTGTTTTATTTTTTATTTTTTGTATGGTTATTTTTTCGGTTCTATTTATGTCTTGATTTTTTATTGCAATTGCTTGGAGTTTTGGGGTAGATGGTTGAAGTGTGATTCTCGATCGGGAATCTGGGTTCAGACCCCGGGTCAGTTACTTATTTTTATACCCGGTACCCATAGGGTACAAGGGTATTATAAGTTAGTGCCAACCGAGAATGTATGTAACAGGCAGAAGGATAAATCTCCGACCCTATAAAGTATATATATTCTTGATCAGCGTCACTAGCCGAGTCGATCTAGCCATGTCCGTCTGTCTGTCCGTGTGAAACAACAGATCTCAGAGACTATAAGAGCTAGAGTTACCAAATTTGGTGACAACATTGGAATCTGTTGCACACAGATCAAGTTTATTTTAAAATTTGGCCACGCCCACTTCCGCCCCCGAAAATGATAAAAAACGGTATATAACTATATGCGTGATTTTCGGCGTAAAGTAAATAGATAGGCTTAATAACTAGGCAATAGTGGAGGTGTTCTGAAAATTTGAGTAAAATCGGATGATAAACATAGAAGTTATTAAACAATAAAATTTCTGAAAGAGAGAGAGAGAGAGCGCACGTGCGCGTTGGTCCACATATTCCTAGCAACATTTGTCTTTGTTGGGTGTTGCTCAGCATGTTCCTAGCAACATTTGTCGCTTTTGAGAGTTGCGCAGCATGTTCCTAGCAAAATTTGTCTCTTTTGAGTGTTGCTCAAAATGTTTCTAGCAATGTTTGTCTCTATTTGTCAACATTTCCTTTTTATATGTTCATGTGCTGTTTAATTTCACCTACAATGCTTTGGGTATCGGGTATCTTACAGTCGGTCACACTCGACTGTAGCTTTCCCTTTTGTTTATACTTTTTTTTATAATAGTTATTTTCAAACTCTATATATCCAGCCATTGAAAACAGCTGAGACCTTAATTAGTATAATTAAACAGTTATATACCGTTTTGGAGAACGGGAAAAATAAATGGCAATAGATTTTCTACAGTCAAACTTTTTATTTTAAGAAAGAAGCAGAAAATGTTCACGTAATTTAATTTTTGTTTGGAAATCATCATCACAGCCTACGATTTAGAATAATTTTAACAATATTGAACTGTATTTCTGAGTCGCTCTTGCTGGCTATATTTCTGACAGTGTGCGGGACAATCGCATGGGCGGCAGGTGCCTCTGTCTCTACCTCTGCGACTGTCCATGCTCGCCGCTCCACCCCGCCCACCGGTATTTGGTACGGCGTATTTGTCAACCGCGCATAAACCCTTAAATCCGGCTTCCGGGGTTCCCGTGTTCCGGGGTTCCCGGCTTCTTCCTTCGCCGCCGCGTTAATCCCTGATGTGTCTCTGACATTTGCACTGACAGTGACAACACTTTGATGGGTGCGACGCCCCAGCCGAGCCAGATCCCGAGTCGATTTGAATGGAGAATATGGAGTGGAGTGGACTAGAGTGTACAGTGCAGGGGAGTGGAGTGGACTGGAGCTCAGAGAGCCGGCAGCAATGACGACAATGACAATGACTGTGATGCGAAATTTCCATGCCTTTGCCCTGGGGTTGCTTTGTGGGTGCTGGCTCCGATGTTGTCATTGTGGTTATCTTGCCCGAAGGGATGGTCTCGAACGCTCTGCTTATTAGAAGCAATTTAAGTGGCATTTCTCCACCGAAAACGATTTCAATCATTCGAGTTAATTGACTCACAGCAAACAGTGTGAACTTGATTAAAAAGTTGTTCTTTCGGCTTCTGCAAGCATCGGGGGTGAGTTTCCATAATAGGTCGTTGTGCTAGTCTTTGTTGTTGTCCAGGACATTTTCTTGAGAGATTACAACTAAATAATTATAGATGATAGTTTGATAAGGAAAATACTTTCCAAAAGCATAAAAACTATCCTCTGGTTTTTCTTTCTATACAAACTAAATAATTGTTTTATCTATGTTTATAATTAAAATTTGGACGCCTGATTGGTTCGTCAAAGGTCAACTTAATTCATTGATTTCCTCTCCCCTCTGATTCTGTTCGACCTCTTATAGAGACATACATATATCACCCACTCGCTGTTGTCTCTCGCTTACCGACATGACAGCCACCAAATTTGTTAACAATTTAAAAAAAAGAGATAAATAAGCCAGAAAAAATACAAGCTCCGAATTTGCAGCCGCTACTTCGACTTGCATTCGAACAGCACTTGTACCGGTGGCAGGAACCGGTGGCTTTGCAACGCCTACGTCTGCTGCTTGTTCCCCCGCAAACATTGTCGCGATGCAAGGAAAAAAAATACAGAAAGGGGAAAACAAGCGAATGCGGGTGACAAAAGTTTCGTTGTACAAAGTGGCAAGACAAAACCTTGCGGTGGTTAGCAGAAGCTGAGACCCACTGTCAAGCGACCTGGCAAACCTTTTGCCTAGGAGGAGATCTCTCAATGCGATTTTCAGATTATTTCCAGGTTCATTTGCTGGTGCGGCCTAACAGCGTGGGAGAGTTTGGGAAAAGGAGCAACTCGTACTGGCAGATATAGAAATGAGGATCTACTAATAAATTCATGGATATCGAACTAAGGAATAGACCAGCGATGTTTAGATTCTACTAAAATATTAAAATTATTACGTTTTTCGATTGTAGGACCGTTGTTCTTGCTCTTGCTAATAAATACTGGCTGTACACTGAAGGGAAAACCGTTCTCACCGTATTTTTTTTGGCAAAAGCAAGCCATTAACAAAAATAACTGGAAAGATACGAAGACTTCTCATTTTGAAAAGCGGTTTATGAAAATAAGTATTTTTGATTTAAGAAGAAATAATCCCCTTTTCAAGAACGAATCGTTCTCTCTTAAAATTAAAATTTACTCGAATTCGGGGTCAAATAAACTATTTTTTGAGCTTAGGAATCACAGCCCTAATTTTACTTTTCTTGTGCAGTTTAATGTTTACAATTTTAGTATGTAAAGTTATATTGTATTATTATAAAAATTATATTAGATATACTCACAATTTTAAGACACAGTCGGACTCGGCTCGATTAGGACTCGATCTACCAAATTCTCCACACAGGCAAATCAAAGAAGTACGTTTGGCAGCAGCCAAATTTAAAAATATCTTTCCAAAGTACCAAGAAAGCGGAGGTCGCAAAATTTTTCTCTCTCTCATTTCCCCTCAGGAATATTGAGAGTAACTTTTCTCACCTTCAAGATCGCTTCTTCTCGAAAAAGCAAAATCGATTTCGTTTCAATTCGATTTCAAAAATGCTATAAGATAAAGTGAAAAGACGTGTCCTTGAAAAAAGACGTTCTACATTTTTCTGGGTGTAATTTTCTTTTCAGCGGTACTTAACAATCTGAATCAACGTTTTGTTAACTTAGCCTTCCCTTCCTTCTAGTTGTCAAATAACGAAAAATCTAACAATAAGAGAAATCAAGTTCCTCTGACATCCATCTGCAATCTAGAGTTCTTTCCCCAAATTTCCACTCCTTGCCTTTGTCGGGCGAGCATTGGCAGGCAAGCCAATAAAATTCAAATGTGTGGCGCGGACTGTCCGCTGCCTAATCTTGCAGCTTGTCAGAGCAAGCGAAATGAGAAAAGCGGAGGAGAAAGGCGAGCTGGCAAACGCCAAACAATATAAGACAAAGTGAGGACGGGCGACAGTCCGCCGAGCTGTCAAGGCGATAGAAGTGCCACAGAAAACATGCAGAAATCAAGAGGCGAGCAAAAAACGACGCTATAAGCGGCCTTGCCCATACCATACCATATATCGTGTTCGGTTCTCAAATCTCCACCAACTCGGACTTCGGACTGAGCTCCGGCTCTATATTTTTTGCTCTCGCTGGCAGTGACATCTTGGCCACATATTTTGCTTGTCGCAGAGGACACAATAATGTCAACCGATGAAATTCCCGCACATTCATTTTGCACCCCGACCCCGCCAACGATTCGATTGACCGAAATAGAGAGAAATTCTACATATCCCGGGGCATCATTTATCAGTTGCAAGTTATTGCCAGCTCGTCCAGATTTTTGCATACCCTTTGCCTCTACCTCGCCTCCCTCCAAATGGCAAGCGAATGTGTCACTGCTTGTTTCGGAATTAGAAATCTCTGCCAGCGACACTCCTCCCACTTCGCGGCAATCACCCCTTTTCCGGAGTCAGGCTGCAATTTGTTATCCATCAATTTTGGTTTTTATTCGTCCTTTGATGTGCCAATTGCTTGGAAATAGTTTGCAGTTGAAGGAGCCCCAGTGCCGTAAATATATAAAATCCTTGTTTAAAAACCATCACATACTGAGCTGTTAAAAGATTTTAAAATATTTATTTTAAACATATTTGTAAGAAGGGTAAACATTTTCTTGTTTTTCTAAATTCACCTTCAAATACAATACAATGCAGTCAAATAAATATTTTTGGTATATATCTACCAAATTTTCGATACAACCTAACCCTAACAGCAAGCTAAGGGTGAATGCCTCAACATTTGGACTTCGAGTGAAAATGGGGACACATTCGGTGCTATTTATGACACGCTTCCGTTAAAATACTCACGATTTGCGAGCCTCGTCGCAGAATTGACGCTTTGGTGCAATCACTCGTGAAAATCCATCCAAGGAACAGCTTCGGAGTCAAAGGAGCAAGGACTAAATGCCGAGCACTTGAAACTTCAAAGGAAATGCCTATCGCTGTCAGGGACATAAATTGCGCTGACAGCGAAAAATGTGAAAAGCACAAATGTGCATTTCACGTTGACGATGCAAAACCCCTGTCTTCCACCCGTCCGTCCGTCCACTCCCTGCACACTTTGCCTTTGAGGTCGGTCTTCTCCTCACTTGGCTGCTGAAATGTATGCAGCAAAATATTTTTGCAATTGCATAAAGCCGAGACATCAATAAAATAAATAACAATAATTCTGCAAAATGCCCATAAATCCAGCGAGCGTTGCCATAACTTTCGTTTTTATGACTCCAACTAGACAGAGTGACGCGAAAGCGGACCTTCCACCCTTCTTCACCTGCATGTGCCGCAGTCGCGAATCGAGACTGAGCCAGTGCTGCCAGGTGAGACCGCAACCAGTCGAAAATGTCAATGCTATATGCAACGTAATACAATTTATATCTTTAATAATTATATTTTACATTTATTGGTGCGTATCTTAAAAACAAATCCATTAAGTTCAGAGAGGGCGGGAAGGAAGCATGACTGACCCCATACATAGACACATTTATAAATTGCTGATCGGCATCAATGTCCTTCTACCCATCCGGATAAAAACCGAAATCTGAAGAACCAAAACCCTCTTAAGATAGGACAATTGAAACGGACAGTTCCTGAAACCCATCAGATTTGTAATCCGATCAGAAGTAGGGCAAAACGGCACAAAATAAGAAAAAAACACAAATGTTTTAGCTCATCACTCCTTTGGAAATAAAGAGATTACTGATTTGATCATTTATTATTTTCACATTAATTTTCACTGCCTATATATATCTTTGTCATTCAAAAGCAAATCTTCAGAAAACTCGTTATATAATTTCCATGTCATTTCAGAGAAAATATATAATAATTACTAAAAAATTAGTCTACAAAAATGTATTATAACAATATGAAATCCGGACTTAAGAACGTAATTTGTAACCGAAATGCTGGTATATGTGCCAATATTATATGTAATATTATAAACGTAATGTATACTGATGGAAAAAATCAAATCTCCTTTTAAGATTTTATGCATTCTTAAATTAAATCTTAATATAAGAACAAAAATTCCAAAAATAAGATTCTATAGAATATCTGAAAAAAGTTTTGCACTTTCAGTAAAACATTTTCTAGTGCCGTTATAGCTAATTGCTGTATAGCGAGATAAGGGTGATCACTACTCCTATATCTTTCACAAGAACGATTGCAAATCGAAAACAGCAGTTCAGATGGAATTTAATCAAAAATACCTATGGCCATATTGCAAACTTTAAGAATGTTCAGGTTTCGGCTTTTCGAAGCTAGCTTTAATCCTTAATTCTTTATTTATAAAACTTAATGTGCGGCGGGAAAAAATTAAAACCAGAACTATTTGTTTTATTAATCGCTTGAAATATTTTAAAAAGTAATCAATGATTTTAAAATCAGATATATTTTTAGCGATCATGGATTTCTCATCTACGCATCTTACTAATCTTATTTTTTAAAAAAGTCAAGGCGGACAGCACTGACAAAGGTCAACCGGGGAACCAGGGCCACGTCAGTCAGCAATAAATAAATGCAAGCTGGCAGTCATTTGGTCGTCACACGGCCAGACGGGCGAACGACTGCAGGGGAATGGTTTACAGTGGAACTGTCCTGCAGGACCTGGAACAGTAACGCTTTCGGGGCACGGGACGACGCTCTGTTGTGGCCCGCGGAAAATTGCAGTTGAAATTATTGCATTTAAACAGGACATTATCACACACACCGTGCTGCGGACACTGACACGAAGTGAGAGGTCCTGGACATGGTAGCAAAAACTGCAGCAGTTGCTTTTTCCATTTGTTGTTGCATTGTCATTGCCGCCTTTGTTCTTGTTGTTGCGACTCATAAATTAAGACCTCATAACGGTAAAGTTATTGAGTAATAAAATTTTACACTGCCATTTGACAATCGATGCGTAGCCATCGCACCATCATCTCCGATTCTACACCATCGAAAACAGGGTTCAATTTTGTTATATGTATGATAGATACCAAACTTTAGCCTTTAATTACATATGTATATATGTTTGTAGATTTTTTATCAAGCGTATTTATGTAACAGGGACAAGGAAGAGTCCCACACCCTTGGAACATCCGACAAGATAATGCATTGGCCTGTTCCATACATCAAGAAGGAGGAAAGCTACAATCGAGTACTCGGTACGCAAAGCATTGTTGGAAAAATGAAAATGTTGACAAATGAAGACAAGTGTTGCTTCCTAGCAACACCCAAGCAAGGCACATGTTGCTAGGATCATGTTGAGCAACACCCATTGGATGTTTCAGAAGAAAAAGCATACATAGAACTTTATTGCTTAATAACTTGATGTTTATTATCAATTTTAAAGCAATTTTTACAGCTGGTCGGCCCAAATATTTTTTTTCATATATATTTACTTTAAACAAAATTTAAAAACAAAGCATGATCTACTCTAGGGGTACCTGGTATAAAAGATTGTATAAAAGATTTATTTTTAATATATTTTACGATCGGAGGAAAGACTTACCATGTATATTCAGTGTTTTTAAAGATAATTCCTAATGGCTGTCGTTTTTTACCAAGAAAAAAAAACTTCTCATTTAGTGACTATCTTATAAAGCAAAGAACCATCCCGCACTTTCATTTATTAAACGGAACCGAATTCATCTCGTCAACAGACGTCTAATTCGAAACTTTTGTTTTTCGTCAGGAAACCATTTGGTGGTCAGAAACACGTGCCTATCCCATCAGTTACGCATTTTACTGCAGGACAAAGTACCCTGGCTCCTTCGGATTTATGATGAGCGCTGAGTGAAGACGAAAGGAGAATAAGAAAGGACACGTAATTTTGATTGACGAAACAGGCGAACCACGACGGCAGTCGGAAACTAAGTTCGTCCTGACAAATCGCTGGAAAGAAGGTCGATCGCAGAAACTTTGTGAATTGCATTTTGCACGCAGTTGTCCCCACGGCTCCCTATTTTTCCATCTCCGGGAAGGCATTGGTTGGTACGTGCGGTTGTTGTCCCCCTCGATTCGACTTGTGGGGTCTGTAGGGCTGCTTATTCGTATATATAATTCTACAAGTTATTTAATCTCATCTGTCCGTCAATCTGTCCATCAATTTGCCAGCCAGTCACTCACTCAGTCAGTCAGTCGCCGCCCAACAGCTACGCCCAGCACTTGGCCAAGCACAGTGGTATAAATGAGAAAACTTTTGACAGTCTGCCATAATATATATTTTTTCAAATACAGTGAAGAAGGCATCCTAGTCGGACTCGCTACTGAAGGTATATTATAGAGACTACTGATTGACATAGTAAATTTATTCCCCGAGCTTGATAATAGTGCAAAAGCACGACTACTTACTTTTTAAGATGCTGCTTTTTACGGAAGAGACAGGTAATTTATCTTAATTCTTTAATTACAGACTTGACTCGAACTATTATCAAGTGAACAAAGCTAGGTGCTCAAGTTTTTAAAGCTTAAAACTGGTCCACTGGTCCAAGCCAGATTTCTACATTGTCCCACCGTGCCAGGACATGCTCCTGTGTAGACGTTCTGCTTTGGAGTAACTACCGATGGCTGTCCATCATTTTGTCTGCTCTATAAATTTTCTATTTTAAATTGACAGCGACTCGTCCGAAACTGAAACTAAATCGTAACCGAGCAGAATGGAATGGTTTCAAATGGTTCAGCTTGCCATGGTTTGAATTGAGTGAGTGAGTGACGGCCTGACATCCTGTCTGGCCAAATGAGTGAACGAGTTGGACAGATTGACGTACTACCCATTCCGACTCAGACGCCCATCTATTTAGTGCTTGAACTTGAGTCCAGAACCCGGAGAGGGACTCCGGATTGGCATGTTGCATTGCATTAAATGGCCAAGGACGGCGAATTCAAGTCCAATAAGTTCTAGCCGATTTCTTCTTTTGGGGTGGTCGGTAGATGTGGGATTTTGGAGTAGCTTAGATAAATGAAGAGAAAGCAATTGTCGATTAACATCTTAGGAACTTTAACTAATTGTATTTAACAATATAAATAGATAAATCCATTTAAACATTTATAAATGCTTTTATTTATTTTTGTATATTTACATATGACAAAAATCTGCAACTTTAGCTCCGTAATCGTCCGAAAGTCGCCAATCACTTGTCCATCTGTGAGTACGACTCCCTTTCCCACCCACCATGCCCTTGGTAAGGGCATCAATTATTTGGTCGACTTGAGGCGGCAGAAGGCAGTTCTGAGGCTCGGCCCATCCTGCACCCTCGTCCTTTGGCCCTTGTCACTGCGAAGACGGCGCCGGTCGTTGCGCCCTGCTGAAAATTTATGCAACTCTGGAGTGGACGACGGCAACAAAGAGTTGGAATTGTCTGTTTACTTTAAAAATTATTTTCACTTGACTGAAAAATCATTATCCCCGAGGTGTGAGTGTGCTTGGGGAAAGTTCAGGGCCCGTTGTCCCATGTCCTTTGTCCAACGTCCGTCGACGACTGGACACAGGAGTGTGCGCCAGTGTGTGGGCTTGGGTTCAGACCGAGGCCGCATTATGTGCATAAAAGATAGAAACCTGTCTCTGACAAGTCATCGTCAGCTGTCAACTTATTCTTTTGAAGTGTATTTAGTTTTGTTGCCGACGTCTCCGTTGGCCGACCCGCGGAACAAGGCAACCAGACCTTGGGCTGGAGCAGGGGCAGGGACTTGGGCACGTCCTTGTTGGCCAGGTCAACTCGGCTGTCCTTTACCGACTTCCTCCACTGATGGAATGACTAAGAGATTGAATGTTTCAGACTTTTCTTTATTCTTCCCTCTCGTCTGGGATGATGCTGTTGACACTGATATGTAATATAAAAGTAACGGTACTCTTAGTGTCCAGAAACTGGACAAAATGTCAACCATGTCCAATAAATACGGACACACTCCTCCTCATCTTAACACACATCGCAATGAGCGAGTGGCAAATGGGCAGGACTTAAGACAATACAAAGCTTATCACTAAAAGGTTAATACCATTGCCGGCCAAGATCAGTGACTGGGAAGATGCATATATATTTAATATATATTATATTTTTTAATATAAAAAGTTGGATAAATCAAAAATATATTTGTGTTTCTCATAGGTCACATTTACTGACAAGTGGAGGATTCCAAAGTTAACATGGACTTCAATATCAACATTTGGAATGCTAACTTTATATTCATAGTTTATAGAATAATTTCCAGGGACCGTAAATAAGAGTTATAATTTAATAAAAATCAAAGGTCTAAAAATCGTCTGGGAAGTGCGGGAAAAATACACACATGGTATTTTTTTATGGGAAAATTTAAAATAGAATAAACTTTTTTTTCCCGATTTTTAAAGTAAATGTCAATTTTAACTCTTAAAAATGATTTGAAAAATAAAAATCAAAAATAATAGTTATATTTTGATTTTAATTTAAAAATCAAAAATAACTTTTATTTGTTTTTAAAAATTGAGAAATAATTGTTATTTTTTGATTTTTATTATAAAAATCAAAAATAAAAATCAAATTGGAATATCTTTTAAACGGAAGATCCTATAGCACGTATCATTCTATATATTTGATCTGCTCTTCAATACATTTCCGTTAATGTATAATGACAGCGAATTATCCCCAACTTGCATCATCGTAAGAGAACATTTAATACCAGATTATATATCTTCACTCTGAAAATTCGCTGTTAGCGAACGTATGTAAACAGTTTTCCCAAATAAAAGTCCGATTATTAAGATTTACTTATGGAGCTCTTTGTGCAGCTTACATATAATAAAAAATGAAGTGTTCTTGTTCTTATTCATAAAGTAATCGTGTTTTTTAATTACTGCGAATACATATTACATATGTATAGAGTATATACACATGTATACACTTTTAGATTCCCAAATATTCCCCTATTCACAATATAAACAAAACCATATGAATCTATCAAGATTTATCTGTGTTTAATTTTAGGAACATAATTTTCTTCACGGAGTCTTCAGATAGATTGCATCTTAAATCTGTTAAAACAATTTACAGCAGAAAAAGCTCTTTCCACAGAAACCTGGGTAGCAGGCACTGAGTGCAGAATCTTAGCAAGACTATACAGCCGTGGGTAAATGAACTTCTCTCTTCCCAATAGGTCATAATGTCCACGCTTGGGTCTATGGACTTTGGCGAATACCCATAGATTTCAGTTGTAGCCAATTTGATCTCAGGTTCGTCCTCTTCCTCCGATTCTTCGCGGTCAGAGCCCACCTCAATTAAATTTAGATACGCTTTCAAAAGGTTGCACGAACTCTGGGGATTTGGTTCATGTTCAATCGGTTAATCCACCTTCTCCACTTTAATTGGGTTCTCCTGATAAATACTTAAAATGATTATTCATATAAAAATATTTTAAAATTCTAATCTAACCTTCTTCTGTGTTAGGGCAAGTATTTGCCGCATCAATCCTACTAAGTGCTTTCTAGCTGCTGCCTGCTGAAGGGGATTTTTCAGAAGAATTCGCCGAATTCTTGGATCCAAATAAATTGCAGCCATAATCACTTCATTGGTTGTTAGAATTTTTTCTCGATTTTCTAAGTTATTGAATCAAAAAGCAGTGCAACGCTGATCACTGACAATATTTACGTTATATAATTTAAATTATTTTCAAGCTTCATAGCGATCTTGGGGTGGGTACGTTGGTTACATGTGAATCATACATATATCAACGGAAAGGTATTAAAAGGCGGCTCAAATATATAATATGATACGTGCTATAGGATCTTCCGTTTAAAAGATATTCAATTTGATTTTTATTTTTGATTTTTATAATAAAATCAAACAATAACACTTATTGCTAAATTTTTGAAATAAAAATCAAAAATAACTTTTATTAATAATAACTTTTATTAAATAACTTTTATTTTTGATTTTTAAATAAAAATCAAAATATAACTATTATTTTTGATTTTTATTTAAAAATCAAAAATAAAAGTTATTTTGATTTTATTTCAAAAATTGAGCAATAAGTGTTATTGTTTGATTTTTATTATAAAATCAAAAATAAAAATCAAGTGGAATATCTTTTAAACGGAAGATCCTATAGCACGTATCATATTATATATATTATATTTTAAATAAAAATCAAATATAACTATTATTTTGATTTTATTTTTAAATCATTTTAAGAGTTAAAATTGATTTGATTAATAAAATTAAAAATAACTTTTATTTTTTGACTTTTATAATAAAACTTATAATAATTACGGTCCCTGATAATTTCGCATTAAGTTTATATTTTTTGAGAAGTTAGAGAGATAGTTTATGCCTGTCACCAGAATTGTCTAAATTTCATTGATTTCTCTTAACAAAAATAAACATATTCCTCAATTTAAAATTCGATTTTTGTCTAATTTTTGGCATTTGGACCCGCAGCTGAAAAATCAACATTTCAATTAACTGAAAATTTAAAAACTTTTTTTTCGTCTCGACGAAACCTGCGGCTGGAGAAGTTTCAGCAGACAGCGGAGGACGAAGTTCGTCAAACCAAAAACTCACTAGTGACGAACTCTGTCCGGGCAAAGGCGACAAGACCCGTCATCACAGGACAAGGAAATATTTAAGGAATCCAGGACCAAAGAGAAATATGTACACAGGAGCAGGGGAAACGGGAGGAGTATATGCTGACGAAGTACAAGCACAAGATGGACAAATGAAAAGCATAAGGAAAAAGGACACTATTGGACAAGTTACCTCCCGTTCCCGCACACATGCAGGGGCGATGCCTAACGAAGGGGTCCAAAGGGGTGGGACAGGGTGTGCGTGGTGGGTCGAAAAGGGGTCCTGACATTCTGACGAGATCTGAAGCGACAGGCGAAGGAAACAGCCGTTGGTTTGACTTGATATTGAGTTGAGTTGATGACGAGCAAGATGACAAGTTGAAAATATTTCTAATGAAGGACCTTTTCCAAACACAAAGGACATCAGCCAGTATGTCCACACACACAGACAGTTGCACTAACACTACCACAGCAGCAATTCAAATGACCAAAAGTGTATCTACGGAGAGTACATATATATATATGTATATGGTGCATAGAGGCATATTAGGTTCTCTTATAATGGGAATCCTACTGTAGAATGGAGAAAAATCGTGAGCAAAAATTTAAAAAAGATTATTTTAAAAACAGTATAAACTCTAGTAAAACCAAATTTTCATAGTAAAATATGTATATTTATGTATGCAATGACATTTCGCAGACAAATTTTAGTAACAATGCCCCTGAGACACATTAAGAATTACTTATGTATTTATTTATTTAATTAAGACCTACGCCCCTACGATTCCTTTAGCACCTGATTAAAATTTTGACTATGGCTGAATTAAACATCGATATCCTATCAATATTGAACTGAAATATCA
Organism: Drosophila triauraria; assembly: GCA_014170255.2. Classification (NCBI taxonomy): domain Eukaryota; kingdom Metazoa; phylum Arthropoda; class Insecta; order Diptera; family Drosophilidae; genus Drosophila; species Drosophila triauraria. The sequence goes on from CM024334.1 coordinate 22,702,681, forward strand.
TTATGATTATCGATATTTATATACAAGTAATTTGGATATTTATGTACATAACCCTTTATACTTCAATGATTTGTTAAACTTCTTGGCCTAACAACATAAACATTTATTTGGTAGTAATATAATATAATTATTTTAAACAATTCAGAGAACATTTTCACTACATCACTGTCTTAAAGGAACTAGAAATTTCAAGGATTGTAGCTTGCACGCCTAGCTGTCAATCCACTGAAGGATCTTTGTTATCTGCTTCAATGCACATGCGGGCGGGGTTTCCTTAGGACAAGGCGACATTTGGTTTGACGAAGTCGCCGAGCGGCGGCGAAGATGTCGGCGAGTGGATAGATAAAGATAAAGGATTTGTGATAAATGAAAAGCAAGTGGCGTATGAAAGCAGGAGCCCAGAGAAAGAAAAAATATGGGTGGCTCGCAGGGCAGCGCCGGAGCTCCAAGTCCGAGGCATGTCCTTTGTCCCCGACATCCTGCTGACATCTTCGTCACCGGCAGGGCAGCAGTGTTCACTAAACTTTGATATGCGTCCTCCAGCTCCTGGGCGCAGGTTGCTCCATTTCTTGGGTGCGAATGACTTGTCAGGCAGCCGCTTGATTCTGGCTTAATTAAAGTGCTAGGAGTTAGAAGAGAAGAAGCATCCAAGGCATATATATACACTTGTCAGCTTAGGTTGATGAGACGATGAGGACATTTTAAGGGTCCATAGATTCCATAATTTTTTTCATTTCATTTCATTTCGATAAACCCAAATATATATTCCAGTTTGCCTCTAGTCACACTAATAATAATTAAAGTTTCAACCGTCTAGCTCTAGAATAAAGATACTAAGAGATCGATTTTTCTGGAGATGCTGATCAAGAATATAAATACTTGGATATACGACCGGATATACCTCATTTATTCTGAGCAAAATTATGATACCCAGTGAGGTTACAAACTTGGAACTTGAACAAATAAAAAGCCTGTGTCCCCAATTATTATTTTCATTTATTTTTCAGGAAACCCGTCACGACGGAAGTCTGAAGTGTTGTCGAAGCCTTCAAATGTGTCTGCGACACGCGATGTAATGTTTTTCGGTTGCATCCCGTTCTCCGTTTTCCCCAAGCCTGCACTTTCCTTTCGCTCATTGTCTAAAGCCATTTTACTCAGCTTGGGCGAATTTCCTTCGCCTGCCTTCGTACCATTTTTTGGCATTGTCGTCGTCAGCGGCGGCTGTTTTCTTAATTTCTGATTGAACTTTTCTGTTGACGGAATCGAAACACCGCTCCCCTGCCCCATGTCTGGCTTACAAACAATTGTTTGAATGAAAATTTCTAGAAAACAGATGTGTTTTCTCCTCCTACAACATGGCAAGGGTCTCAATGAGTTTTTCTCCAAACGACCACATAATGGAATTTTGTGACTCCACTTCACCTAGCTTGATAAATACATATATATATTATATTTAAGGCTTTGTCTATTTTGTGCAAATAAGTTCAAGCTCATGAGCCCTCCAAATCAGCAGTGGCAGCTCGTCAATTTTCCTTTGCAGCACTTTCAATTTATTTTCCTGCCAGCTAGCCAGCCAGCCAGCCTGGAACCACCACCACTTTTCTTATTTACCCTTTTGCCGCTGCCGCTGTCACAATCTGCAATCATCCATCTGTTGGCTGGGGTCCAGCTTGGGACGGTCGCTCTGGTCAAGGAGGAAGCAAGAGCCCCGAAGGATTTTCAATCGAATCTGTCAAATATCAGAAGAACCTTCAATCAACCCGAAGCTGCCATCATGATGACGATGATAGTAAGATACTGTTGTTTGGTTGAGAGATGATGAAACCCCCTTTATCCCGTCTCTTTTGGCGCCACAATGAGGAAAGCATAGATATATGTATATACTTTTTTATAAAGTCAAAACGTGTATTTCTCTCGTATAGGAAAGAGTCCAAAGGACAATTTACCAGTAGCTTTCAGTGGGAACAGGAAAACGTATGCCATTTCGAGGACATTAATATAATTTATTGAAGATACATAAGGCTTGCAAAATGTTTAATATATAGTAATATTTAAGATGTTTCATCTTTAATCCGATTCCGATCATTTCGGCCGTTCCGACATATATACTGCGTGCTAAAGAAATAAGACTATGCTAATTCAGCCGCGTAGAAACCGAAAGACAGACAGACGGGCATGGCTAAATCGACTCGGCTGGTGATGCTGATCAAGAATATATATACTTTATGGGGTCGGAGATGCCTCCTTCACTGCGTTGCAAATATCATGGCAAAATTATAATACCCTCTGCAAGGGTATAAAAAAAAAAAAATGAAATTATACAAAAAAGTTTCTAGCCCGGCCACGGTTCGAACCTAGAACCCATTGCTCAATGCAGCAATGGTTTTGCAGCGTTTTAGGGCCTGTCTTAAATTTTTAATTATATTGCTAATATCTCCCATGTTTATCATCTGATTATACTTAAGTTTTCAGAAACGTCCTCCCAAACCTCTTTATTTATTTTATCTATTTACTTTAAGATTTTCGGAGGCAGAAGTGGGCGTGTAAAAGACTTGAGATTTGAGATCTGTTGACTGATACGGACGGACGGACAGACGGACATGGCTAAATCAACTCATCTGGGGATGCTGATCAAGAATATATGTTCATTGTCAGATGGCACGAAGTTATAATACCCATGTACCCTATGGGTACCAAGTATAAAAATTAATTTAAAAAATCCAATAATAACAAAAAAATGTACGACTTCCTGGATTCGAAATTTAGCGATCCTATAATTTTGTATGAAATACGGACTTTTTATACCCGATACCCATAGGGTACAAGGGTCTTATAAGTTAGTGCCAACCGAGAATGTATGTATGTTAACAGGCAGAAGGAGGCGTCTCCGACCCCATAAAGTATATATATTCTTGTTCAGCATCACCAGCCGAGTCGATTTAGCCATGTCCGTCTGTCCGTCCGTCCGTCCGTGTGAAACAACAGATCTCAGAGACTATAAGAGCTAGAGTTACCAAATTTGGTGACAACATTGGAATCTGTTGCACGCAGATCAAGTTTGTTTTAAAATTTTACCACGCCCACTTCCGCCCCCGAAAATTATAAAAAACGTTATATAAGCTATAGTTTTAAATGTTTCCTTCAAGTAAATAAATAAAATAAATATGCAGGCATATGCGGACGTTTTCTGAAAATTTAAGTAAAATCGGATAATAAACATGGAAGTTATTAAACAATAAAGTTTGTATATGCTTTTTCTCTTCTCCTGAGCCACAACGGCAGTAGCGTGCTTTCGGGCGCAGTATTAATTCGTAATGCAGCTGCGTACAGCTGCAGAATTTGTCTTTTTTGAACGTTACTCAACATGTTCTTAGCAACATTTTGTTCTTTTCCATGTCCGTGTGCTCTTTAATTTAACGCACAATACTTTGGGTACCGGGTATCTCACAGTCGGTCACACTCGACTGTAGCTTTCTCACTTGTTTTATTTTAAATACAGATAATAAAGTTAAATTATGGTCTTAATTATGTAATGTTGTTATAATTGAAGTTTGGTGACTGGGGTGTTAAAAAATGGTTCATTCGGTTACAGGTTAAGACCACATAAAGAAATTCTGGTAGCATTGCATACTGTAATATCTGAGCATATATTTTTAGAATAAGCTTTATTTATTGTTAACGATAAGTAACCTTTTTTTTAGTTTGCTAACAGCAAAAGGTCTTTTGTATATACATACATATTTGTGTAGATAATGTTTCTCTGTGAGTGCCTCCTCCAGTGCTTGGCTGAGTGCAACTTTTATTGTTGGCATTATTATCGTCACACGTCGCTCACTAATTGATTTTTCTTGTCGCCTGCCTCGTCGACGGCAGTATCGATCGCCGCTCGATCTGAATGATTGGCCTGCAGCAGAGGCCGTGCAAATTTTGTGCGCTGGCATTTATAAATTTTATTCCGATCACTTGGCAGACACTCTGCGGATTCTCCTTTGGCTGTACTCGACTTGTTTGGATTTGACATTTTGTCACTTAATTCGTTGCTGGAGCTGCTGCTGCGACGCAGGTTGTTGGCGGCTTGGGGCCCCAGAAAACTGTGACCGATCGTAGATAGGGCCAGCTGTAAGTGGACTTAGCGGAAACTGGAGACCCAGTCCCAGTTGGCGGGGCATGCAACAATGTCGCAGCTGCCAGTGGATAGCAGTGTGCCTGTCTGCTCGCCTGTGGTGTGTCTTTGCGGGCCTCACAGCGGTGGCGATTGTGGCTTGATTGTAGACCAACTGATCCTGAGAACTGATCAGTCTTTGACGTGAACGCGCCGCAAACAGATCGTGAGAAAGTGGGGCTCACTGGGCGATGAAGTACCTCAGGCTATCCAAAGTCTGTAACTGTTTTTTTGTGTTTGAATTAATTAATAAAAGTAATAAGAGCGACATACCAGAAAATATACCCGTTCAAGAAGTTGTTTGTGGCTCTTAAGCATGTTAGAGTTGCATGTTTGTGGCTAAGAAATGGATCGCAGTGGCTAGATTTAAGAAACATTTTTTTTTTAATTTTCTAAAATTGCATTAAAAAAAATCTATGACTATAAAAGCCATTTAACTCCAAAGGCGACTAGATTTAGACGCTCTGGTGCGTGGTTTGCATTCTCCGCATACCGTGTGTCGTGTGTCGGCAGAGGGTGGTCAGAAAAAGCTGACTCGCATATCAGTGCTTAGTTAATAAGGAATTTTTGTATAAGCTTTAACGTTGATCTTAGTTTAGGCTAGACTCTGACCCTTAGAGAGGCTTGTAATCTAAAGTGATGCAAAATGTTTAAGTACTGTACCATTACCCATTGGACGCTTGGCAATTGCATTTTTCTTGCATCCTAAATCATTGCCCATCAGAGCCATCCAATCGATGATTGATTTTTCTCTGAAACAGAGTAATCTAAGCCCTTCGAGAAGAACGTGGCCGTCGCCTTTTATAGAAACACCTGCGCCATTTTTAACATTTTTGCCGCATATAGCCGCGCATATACATCATTGATAGCCGATGCCGATGTCGTCGATTCCACTCATATGCCCCAGACATAGACCCGAGGTGGGAAAAAAGGAAGGGAGGGAGCCGGGACGGAGACAGAGTGGCACGTTGTCGTTGGCTCGTCGTTGTTGCACATTTCTCAGACGTCACGAAAACTCTTTGCCCCCAAATCGGGGCGAACTAAACCAAACGAACGGTGGCCGGGTCCGGAGACTGTGGACACAGAATCGGCGTCCGGGGATCCGGGATACGGGACACGGGACAGGTCTTCGGTGACTTATGGTACACTGCCGCTGCAGCCGGCACATCCATCAACTATCACAGATGAATTCATCTGCGTCAAAGCGACCAGGGCATAAGCCCACTGTAGGCAACAATATTTATGAATAAATTATATGTACGATGGTGTTCGAGGATTCTTTACTCATAGACGTCGAATTTGTTAAGAAGTTCGGGAAAAACTTTAATTTCACTCCTGCTGCTCAGTCAAAGAATCAGATTAAGGGCCGGTTTCTCGAATCAATGTTAAAGTTCCTAATAGCTGTCTGACCGATAAAAGTAAACACCAGATATATTTGATGTAAAAGCAAATCGGTTTTCCCGACGCCTGTAAATTAACCGATCAATAACAGAGTGCTGTTAATCTCCGAAGTGTGCTGTGAAGCGCCAACACAGGGTTGGCTTAAATATTGTACCTTCCGATTAAGCTTATGTTCATGATTAAAAGTTCGGGAAGGATAAGCAGAAAGTTGGAAGCTGTGTTCCCAACTCTTTTCCTTCAGTTGGCTTGCTTAAGTCAACTGACATTTTGTCGAGTCCAAAAAGACTTACAAGGGAGTCCTGTTTTCTGGTAATGTAAGCTCTCACATTGACGCTCGAGTACTCAAATTTTCTTAGCAGAGAAGTTATGTGTCCGATAAATCTTAACAGCCAAATTAAAATCCAACCCACGATAACTAATTGTTCAAGGAAAAGATTTAATTTTTCTCAACGAAGTCACCAGCAGAACTTAACCTCAAAAAGTCCCACTTCGTCTCATTTTTAAGGTGACAATTGGCCAAAACTTTAACGATTGAAATCGAAATGGCAACGTTGGTTCCGAAAACTGTAGTAAAATAACTTTATTGAAAAGCGGCTATTATTGGGGACATTGAAGTCAGAGCAGACATCAAAGTGCCTTCAACTGCTCTGCTAGAAACAATTTGAGGGCATGCAATTTACTATTGCATTATACCGACTCGCAGCAACGTTCCCATCTATACATGCAGTTGCTAGCTTTGCAGCAAAAATCTCTCACATAATCATAAAATTACTTTTCAGGCAAAAAAGCAGAGCTGGCGAGAGGAAATTCCACGGACAGATTTATGCACTAGAGAAAGCTTTGGCTCCACGGCCAGGCCCGGCTCCCGGTTTCTTCTTATTTCGGTGCTGAGTCCTGGCCTCGAGTCCTCCGCCTGGGCCATTTCATCGCTGAAATGTGACGGCGTCGCAATCGCTTGGATTTAGTTGCAATTATTTTTAATGTTGTTTACTTACACTTCAATTGATGATGCCAATAACTGTTTCAAAACTTTTCGTTCCAAATCGAAGCGCCCTCCATAATGGCCGGAGAAAATTATTGTTGCGAAAATTGGTTGCAACGAACATATCGAAAAGTATTTGAAAAGGCGTTTTAGTATGTTCAGTATTTATTTCACTAGTTTTTAAAAAAGTTCAGATAGCTCAAGCTTATAAAAAGACCCATTTTTTTATCATACAAAATATACATTACATAGTCAAAAGGAATAATAATTTTCGTCAGAAATTGCAACCAATTAAAATAGACATAAATTATATATATGCTGGATCATCGTCAACAGACTGTTATAAGTCTATATTGACAAATTTAGAGACGTGATCTTTAATAAGTAATTAGTTACAATTGGTTTCATGTGCTTCAAATTTAATCACTCATATGTTACGTTCTGTTGGCCATGGTAATATACTTTGCCTTTAATAAGTTTTTATTATTATTATTATTATTGAATAAGTTTTACACAGGTGCTTAAGATTTTCCCTGCTTTAAGTCCAATTGCAATAAGTTTTACACATGTGCTTAAGATTTTCCCTGCTTGAAGTCCAATTCGAAAATAAGGTAGTCCCTTTTTTTAATTTTACTATCCTAGCTGTAGTCTCTATTCCCATTTTCTCCAAATCTAATTGTATGAATCTGACGAATCCGATAATTTTCTCTGGCATTTTCAAGTTCATTTTCATTCTGGAACTTCATGTATCTCCGTTGAGTAAAGGCAAGTATCTGGTCCTGTTATCTGTCTCGTGCGAATTGTTCGCCGCCACTCGCTTCAGACCGCCCTTCTTGAAGGGAGGCTATATATGGGCACTACGTGTGAATTGCCCGACCAAATGTTGTCGGTGGATACTGGCAGCCGGAGCAGTGAGAGCATTTTCGGCGACTGTAAGATGTGATTCCGATGGCTGCATCAAGCGTCGCGTTGGCCGCTCTGGCCAGGATTCTCAGGCCCTTGTTATGCTCGACGCGCTTCCATCACACGGCTCCACTCTCGATGCAACATCACGCACACTAATACACAACAATACCACCCAGTTTCGTATTCATAGAAACACTCGAAAAAATATCGTTCATTCGGTCTTAAATTTAGAACACCTTCTATGTGGTAAGCTAGAAATGCACCTAGTTCATAATTTTCTTAAAAATCGCTAGGTTCTAAAATTTACTAACAATAAGTACCTAGCGCTAACATATTTTCTAAAAAATATCTCAGAGGTAAGATCATAAACTTAGGAAAATAATTAAGAACTTGTAGCTTAAGAACTTCTCAGTGCACCTTTGCTTTTCAGAGCTGACGTGTCATGTCGCAGGCATCAAATGAATGTTTCATACTCGGAGAGCGGGTCACGAGACACGGGACGTGCTCCAAGGCCAAAGGAATGGGACTCATCTGTTTTTGGCTCCGGGACATTTGATTAGTTTTCTTTCTATCTGAGTGGTGCTTGTCCGAAATCGGTAATTGACAATGCCGGGAAAATCATCATTTGACTTCCTCTAGTGGGTGTAATTTTTGAAGCGTGTGGTAATTTTCCAGAGGATTACTTATAAATACGCTTTTTGTAGTATATTACGCATGCCAAGAAGGTGTGGTAATACTTTACTCATTGAAACTGTCCGTATATGTTTAATGATTTCTAATGTTAATTTCTATAATTATCGTGGGATATTTAACATATCTATAAATTCCACTTATTTACTAATCCTTCGAGTCAGAACATAATACTGTTGTCTGTGTTCGAATTTTGTCCAATTATATTTATACTACTACCAGACAGATGCAACGTAAAGTAAAACTACAATATATATTTAGAGCTTCTGTCTTAAGAATAAGAAAACAAATTTATAATTATTAAGAGGGCAGCCTTTACAATTGCATAATTATAAATCTTGTTTTAAAAGTGTAATCATCATCAACTTCGTTTCGCAAATACCCGGAGCGATCTATCCCGAAACCAAAATGACTCCGCCGTCGTGGCAGGTCGGGGACCACTGATGCACACATCACATCCCGCAGACATAAACAAGACAAAGTTATGAGCGCAGCTTATGTCCTAGCCCTGAGTCCTTCGGTCCTGCGGTCCTTCAGCCCCTAGCAAGCTGCTGGAAGCTGGGTGGCAAACTTTGGTCGTGCAATCCAGAAATGATTTGCTCAGTTCGTGCGCCTGGCGTGCACTAAAATGCCGGAGCATCCGGGGAATGGGAGTAGCTCCTCTGATAAACGTTTGTCCTTTACCAGAGTTGGTCCTGCTTGTTTCGCACCTGTCGTTCATCCTCCTGCCACATAAAGAGTGTAGCCCCGGCGGCATCATTGCAGCGAAAAATATGGCGAAACGTTGGCGATAATTTGTGCAAATTATATCTTGCCAATGCCGCTCATACAGCTCCTGCTGCTGCCAGAGTTGCTAGCTCCCATTCCATCCTTGGGATCTGGAAACTGTGTGCACGTGCTAATGGCCAGTGGAGTCAGCGAAGTCGCCGGAGTCCCTCAAATCAACTGCCGTGGCAAATGAAATCTCTGCGCGTCAGTTGGCCGCGGCCCATTACCATTTTGGCTGGGAATTTACGTTTCGAGTGCGTGATCTGCTCGTTTGGGATTTTGGGATATTGGCATGATTTCGTCAGCAGCGCACAGTGGGGTATTGGACCCCAAAAGTGGCGATCAAATCAGGTGGGCATATTTTGGATGGAGACTTTTTTTTTCCTGTTAGATATGACAAAACTAAGTAAAAAAAAGTTGTTTGTTTTTAAGTTAATTTTTTTTTTATTTTTTAAATTAAAATTAATTTTTCAAAATTTGTTTTAGTATACATTTTTATACCCTTGCAGAGGGTATTATAATTTTGCCATGATATTTGCAACGCAGTGAAGGAGGCATCTCAGACCCCATAAAGTATATATATTCTTGATCAGCATCACCAGCCGAGTCGATCTAGCCATGTCCGTCTGTCTGTCTGTCCGTCTGTCTGTCTGTCTGTCCGTCTGTCTGTCCGTCTGTCTGTCTGTCGGTTTCTACGCGAACTAGTCTCTCAGTTTTGAGCTATCGGGCTGAAATTTTCAGCATAGTCTTATTTCTTTAGCACGCAGTATATATGTCGGAACGGCCGAAATCGGACCACTATATCCTATAGCTGCCATAGGAATGATGGCGAAATTAATGTACAAAAATTTGAATTTCTCTGTTTTCAACGAATTTCTATAAATTTCGAGATATAGTCGTTTTTATAGTTCTAGAATTACGGTTTTAATTTCATTAAGATCGGACAACTATATTATATAGCTGCCATAGAAGGGATCGGTCAATTTATATGAAAATGTAAAATTCTACATGTAAAATGTAAAATTTACAAAATTTACATAATTTGACATTTTTTTTACATTACCAAATTGGATCGATTTTCAATGATCCAATTGCTGACTGCAAGGGTATATAAACTTCGGTTTACCGAAGTTAGCTTTCTTTCTCGTTTTTTTTGTTTTTAAGAATTTTCTAACCAAATTTTTATTTAAGGAGTTTCAATTTATTCTAGATTTTAGGAAAAAATTTGATTAAAATCGGAGTACTATATCTTATAGCTGCCATATAAAAAATAGTTCAATTTAATTAATTTTTTACTAAAAATACCAAATTTAAAAAAAAAAATATTTTGAATTACGTAATATTATTGACCTAATAATCACACAAAATTTTATTAACATTAAACTAATAACTTTTATAAAAACTAAAAAAATGTTCCGAAAAAATAGTAAAAAAATAAAAAACTGTTTTTTATTTGGTATTTTTAGTCTTACCCCTTAATTAAAAAAAAATAATTTTTCTTTTTATGTAAGATGTTATTTATTTATTTAATTTCGGTTTTTTGGAAATCTTTGTTTGTTCAATCTTCACCAGGTGAGTCTCTTTTTGTTCAAGTAACCTCATGAGCGCCAGTACTAATCACGGCGGGATTTAGTAACTCAGCTGGCAGCGCAACGCCCGCGCTTGTGGTATGCGCGCTTCCTGTATATCCGCTAAATTTGAATTTGCACAACTTTGTGCAAAATGTGCAAAATTGTGTGAATGAGGCGTTTAAGCTGAATATCTAGGAATATCACCTCATTTAAATTATCGCATAGGAGCGTGGCGCATTACTTTTCTCTACCTAAAGTTAAAAATTTGGAATTTTTAGCGCATTTTGGTATTATCTATAATTTTAATTATAAAACTGAAAGAAATAATGTTAAAAAATATTTAAAAATAGTTGAATATATTATCTAAGAGATTGCATAACATTTTGGCATATATTTTCGTTTAAGGAAACCATTTATTTTTCAAAATTGTCAAAAGGTGATTTTTTCTTTTAAAGTCACCGAAAATATTTTGCAACTTTGACAACCGATTTCTCAGCCTCTGTTAGGTAAAGGAGAAAAAGTTATATACGGTTAAATGCAGAATTTTATGTACTAACAAGATAATATAATCAAATGTATCGAACGCAAAAATCGTTTTTTGAATTAATCGCCACTTTTCGGGTCCAATACCACACTGTGCAGCGGCTACAAAAATTAGGAATAGGAGAATGGTTAGGGCCAAAGTGCTGGAAGGGGACTGCATTCAAGCTGGGAACCTCACACCCTTATGTGGATTAACAAGCGGCAATTATGTTGCCCAGGACACATCGTAGATATTATCTACTAGATACTTGGAAACAAGTATAAAAGCAACAGTACAGTGTGACCGACTGTGGGTGAAATTAAAGGCACAAGGACATGGAATAAAGAAAAAGTTGATCAAATAAGGCAAACGTGGCTAGTAACACGATGAGCAACACCCAAAAAAGACAAATGTTGAAGAAGAAGCAGCATACACAGAAACAGTTTTTAATAACTTCAATGTTTATCTTACCGGAGCATACAAGAGGCAAGCTACGCCTAAGTATCCTCTAAAGAAGGCTCATGGCACATGGGCAAAATCCACTCTGGAACGTGTAGAAACCTTTGTTGAAGACCTGGAGAGCAGGTTTACTCCGTTCAGCACTTCCTCTGCTAGAAGAGTGCAGCTTGTGGCAGAAACCCTCGACAGGACGCATCAGATGGAGCTCCCAGTGGCACCTGTAACCTTCCCGGAGGTTAAAAAGGATATTGGGGGATTGAAAATCAAAAAGGCTCCGGGAGAAGACTCGATCGATAACCGAGTTACAAAAGCCCTGCCTCTCAGAGCACTGTTATACCTCGTGCTTATTTTTAATTCTGCCTTGAGACTCGGTTACTATCATAAGGCCTGGAGAAACGCTGGCAAACCCCCGGGGGACCTCAATAGCTACCGCCCCATCAGTCTCCTCACCACTTTTGGCAAGCTGTTTGAACGCTGCATTCTTAGAAGAGTACTGCAGGCACCGATGGTAAAGCGTGTCATTCCAAACTTCCAGTTTGGTTTCAGGCTCTGACATGGCACCCCTGAGCAACTGCACCGAGTGACGGAATTCATACTGGATGGTTTCCATAACAAGCAGTATGTCGTTGCTGCATTCCTGGATATACAGCAAGCGTTCGACAGGGTATGGCACGACGGCCTTCTATCCAAGCGGAAGACACTGCTCAACCCACAGCTGTATGACACACTCAAGTCGTTCCTGTCTGACAGGACTTTCAGAGTGATCCAGGATGGAACGATGTCTTCTGAAAGGCGGATCAGAGCAGGTGTACCACAGGGTAGTGTTCTTGGACCTACACTGTACAGCCTTTTCACTCACGACATGCCGAAGCCACCAGTACACTCTCAGAACCTTATGCTGGCTACCTTTGCGGACGACACAGCGGCAGTGTGCAGATCCTCTTGTATTTACACACTGGGCCTGTCGATGGAACATATCTGTAAATCCTTTAAAGTGTGCAGTTGTAACTCACACACTTAGAAAGGACACCTGCCCAGGAATATTCCTACACGGAGAGCTCCTGGACCAGAAGAAGGATCACAAATACCTGGGTGTGACCCTCGACACTAGACTAACCCAATTAAGACTAGTTATCTTAGTTGTTCGATTTTTATGATTTTCGTGGGCGGAAGTGGGACAGACGGACAGACAGAAATGGCTTAATCGACTCGTCCGGTGATGCTGATCAGAAATATGTATACCTTACGGGGTCGGAGGTGCCTCCTTACATATGTAAATTGTCGATTGCCACTAAGTTATAATACCCTGGTACCCTTTGGGTACCGGGAATAAACCAAAATTGTTTTCTAAATTATGTCGCCTTAATTTTAAATATGTTTTAGGTTTTAAGTATAGTTTCTTAAATGTAATGTATGTAATCGTAGTATTTACCAGGTAACAAATAAAATAAATATTTTGATTGTAGAGTTAAGACTGGCCAACAGACTTTCAAGTGCCACTAGAAAATTCATAAACTTTAATTTAATTCTTAGGGAGTTTTCGACCTAAACAGACTAGCTTAAGGAAATCACAAACAAATTATTATGTTATGTAAGTGTGCATTTCGACATATTATATTGTAAAAATAATGTTACAATCGCTTTTCAAGCTTCCGTTTTCCATTGCGACAATCCCTCCCCATACACCAACAGGCAATGCGAGAAAAATGTCAAAGGCAGCATATGGGAGACGCCAGAAGTTGATTGATTTGTCGCAGATTCTTGAAAGGAATCCAAACGAGCGGAAGTGGCACTTGATCTCTAGGTGATGCATAGTTATTCAATGTCATTTTGCTTTCATGGGATTTGCTTAGATGAGCCAGCGGCGGATGCTGATGTGGCCACCATTTGTCCGATGATATATCACTGACAATGTGAAAAATATGAAAACCAAAGCGTCAGAGCGATGTACTGAGACGCCCGCCCCTCCACGCCCCTTCCGCGCCCGCGTCACCCTCCATATGGGTAGTGGTCCGAAACAAATGAAGCAATAAATTTCGCTGACAAAAAACAAGCAAAACACCAAGATCAGCGAGTGAACGGAGCAGAGCAGAGCAGAACGGAAAGTTGGCCCCAAAAACCAGGCATGCATATGCCGCTAAGTACGCGAGAATTTCGACTAAGTGCCTGTACAGGATGGATAATGCTCAACTGGCGGCATCGCACCATCCCAGCATCCCAGCATCCCAGCATCGCAGAGTCGCAGCATTTCGCATTTCGGGCCGCCGGTCCGTGTGTGTTTATATATCACTCACATGTATGTCAGATGACAAACAACTGACAAGTGACAAGCTTCAGAATCTCGGCATCTCAGCATCAACGTTGTCTTCTTGGTCGACTTTAGCCGCCTGATGATGAGTTGTGGCCAAGGAGACATTGGCTACAGTGGACCGCAATTAATAAAGGCGGTGGGATGGAATCCACCAAGAGCTTGAAATTAAATAAGAGTCGAAAATCCCAATTGCAGTGTACCAAAATTGTGACACATTGCCAGACAGGCCTTTCCAGAGCAGGTAATTATTACATAAAAGTTCGAGTGCTTTAAGGCTAAGTCATAAATCTGATAACTCTTATAGCAGTCATAGAAAGATTGCGCCTTATTGTCTGCAGATTTTTTGTCTACTTAGATCACTTGGCCCACTTGTACTTTTTCATTCAGATTGCAAGAAGATTTCAATGATCGCCGTTGGCATCAATCCTTGCCACTCCCCAAAATGTACAAAGTCAACCCACTGTTCACACGACACTTTTCGCTTGAGTGTTTTGGTGTGTCGGGTTTTTTGGCTTGCTCTGGCTTTGGTAGCGAATTATGATGATTATGATGATGAACGCGTGGTTGTCCGATACGCTCATCCGCCTCTTGCCAATTGCGGCCCCAGGCTGTCAACATGAGGAGAACGCCCGGGAAGAATTCTGCGAAATCTCATCCGGCGCACAGTTCGTGCGGTTGCCTAGGCAATTGTCTGCCTCTTGACGCGCTCACTAAATCCGAGAGTGTCAGAAAATTAAGAAGCCCAATTAGATGCTGCCACCTGTCAGCAGTTCGTCATCTCCATCCGAGAATATGACATTCATTCATACGGCAGAGTGACGAAGTAGACGAAACGCAGCAACGGACGGGTTGTTCTACTTGCTATTTTTTCCACGTCGGTGTGTGCGTTGGTGTTTAATCATAAGAGCTGAGGCCATCATTGAGGCAAATGTAGCAGGGATTTTAGTGAAATACATTTTTCACATATACCCTAGCAGAGGATACTTTCAATTTGGTCAGAAGGTCGTGAAGCATTAAAAGAGCCTGTCTATGTTGCTCACATAAAATTAAATTTACATTTAAAATTTCCCTAAACATTCAAGTTACAATAATTTTATTCATTTATAAAAGGTGTTTTTTTTTAAGTCTGTAGTAGCTTTAAGGGTGTACAAAATTCGGCTTGTTGAATTGAACATATTTTTTTTTATTCATTTAGCATTGTTTGTTTTAGAATACCATACTACAAAAAATAAATAATTGAATATAGAGAAGAAACCATTTAAAAAGTAACGTTTGGATATTGAATTGGAAAGTCCTTTCAATAATATATTTATCAATTCAAAAATTCAAGAGATAGTTAAATGGCAAAGCTAAATAAGTTGAAAACTGACTAGACACATAAAAAAGACGAGATCGACTCGACGTCACTGAGTTTTTACGTTAGTGATCAAAAAGAATCCTGGATTTATGCTCATTTACTCATTTTTCTGGTCTAGCATCTCATCTGTCAATATTAATGCATGAATTCCAGTGTTCATAAACCTAGTATTCCCTGCTGAGTATTGAAAACCTGTCTTATATTTCTGTCTAGATTTACAAATCGCGCAACTGTAGCTCAGCATTATATGAATTCGCTGTTTTAATTCTTAATTATTCCCTATGTAATGTATGTTTATAAAGTCGTATATATTTGGATTTTAAAACCAAGGCAGAATTCCACAACTCTGCACTTAGATTGCAAAACTCATAATTTATTCGCGTCTTATGTGTGACAATCATTTTTGGCTCCATGAAACGAATACCAAAATCAGCCAAGAGTGCGACTATATAGAATCCAGAGTTCAGAGAAGGGGAGAATTCCGCCGAAAGTACGGAGCGACATGGAGCGATGCAAAATGCATTTTGAAATGTGCTGGAGCTGGTTCTGTATCATGAGTTGATGATAGTGATGATGATTCTGTCGCTGTCACGCCAACATGAAGAGCAGCGACAAGTACACTTAGAAATTGATTTTTCTTTATACCAATTTGATTTTAAAAAATTCATTTTCAATTTAAATATTTTAAAATAATATTATTGCAAAAAATGATACTATAACAATATGAAGTTTACTTTTTAAGTATCGTTTATTCCATGTCATAATTTACACCCTTAAAAAATGTTCTCAGTGTATCGGTACACGTTGGAGACTTGGCGGCACATGTCTGGTGATAATCTCGGCTCGCGAAGGAGTCTGAAACCGATGAGGTTAACAACGCAGAGGGAAGTCTGATGATGAGCCGTATTATGTTACGCTGCTTCAGAGTCGCAGGGCCGAGGAGCGTGTCATAAATGTCGCACGCCGCGCTTACTGATAGTTGTGATTATGTGACGCCCCCCTTACAGGACTCACTCAATTTAACCCGCTCGAACTCCCCAGAAATAATATGTTTGTGTAATGCGGTGCGCCCGGGTTCTAAGTAAATTTGCATGCGCACAGAGGCGTCATCGAAAATGCATCATTAGCGTCTGGGAATTGGCCAAACAAGTCTATTTGTCGCCCCTTGCTGGAAGATACGAGCCACGTTGGGATATGCAAATGAGTGTTCAGCACCCACGACTCCATGGAGGCCGGAATACTGAGTAGCGTAATAGTTTGGAGAACGGAACAGGGATTTACCGGTGAAAATCACTTGTTGCCAGCGTGTGGCATTGTGATCATTGTGGAAAAAAGGTCTCGAACAACATTTTGTAAGCAATTGAAATGCAAATGCCAAAGCGTGATGCCTTGTCTTTGAAAAAACTTTGACATTTTACTTTACACCTGTTATCTGAAATGATTTGTTTGAAGATCATTGTATTAATATAATTATAATGGAACTATTTATTTTCAATTTTCTATTTAGTTATATATTTAATTATACAAATAAATCAGGGTTTTTGCTAATATTTTAAAACGGATCTTTGAAAAAATTTTATTAATGGCTTCAGCGAGTCAAATTTAGACGGATAAAGTGGGTCTCAACATTTATCTTTCTTTTCTGTAAGCTGGTGTTATTTTCTTTTATTTAAAAATTGTGTAATATTTACTAATGATCATCATGCTGCCCGGTTTTCACTCCTATAAAAAACGTCCATGGTTTGTCGTTTTCTTACACTTCACTTCTACTCAGATGGTTTAAATTATTATCGCCGATAGACTGTTGTTTCACTGTCCAATATTTTTTAAACAACTGTAAATAAAAATATAAAAAAAGAACCGAGAAAAGTCACTTGCATTTATCAATTTAATAAAATTATAATTATATATATTATATTATTATATACATATATGTATTATAAAGCGCCCTAAGAATAATAATAAGTAATGTAAATAATTACAGTCTGACCCGATTTATTTGGGTAATATTTATTTAGATTTGTCTTAAGCGTCCCAAAATGACTTGCATAACTGAGCCTGCGAGTGGACAAAGGGGATTTCGTTAATTTACCCTCAGTTGCCGGCTAAGTGCGACGAGGGAATAGATCCTATCCTCTTGATTAACCCCGATGTGCAGCATATTTAGCAAGAGTATGTCTAGAACGGTTTCGTGTGACCCCTCAGGACTCTGGAGGGTCTTTGTGGAAATTTCAACAAGCCCCAATTTGTCAGGCGGTTGACAAAAGACGCTTTGTGTTGCTGCCTTTTTGGCCGCGAAGTCGAGCGACTTGCCACTTGTCTGCGGTGCGGCTGAGTGAAAAAACATTTCCGGATGAGTAACCCATCAGTCAGCGGCAGCGCCGCATGGATGGGGAGCTGTTGACACCACTTTGGGGGCCACGGAGCCCGTGATGAGTAGATGCAAAAGTTGCGAAGTGATTTGGCAGTGCAACAAGTGCGCAGTAAATTTCGCCGGAAAGCCGGGAGGGGCTGGAGCTGAGAGCTGGGAGCCGGGAGGCGTGACAGGATGGTATGGCAATCCGGCGCGTGATTGAAAACTGATGGCGTTTGCCAGGCGTTTACATTCGAAATGCATTGGCATTAAATAAACAGAAATTGCGCATTTCTCACGCGAAAACATCTCGCAGATACGCCTGCCACCTACAGATGCATCTGCATCTGCCTGTCGTCGGGCATCTCCATCTCCATTCAGAGTGCGAACGCGAGTCGCGCCGTCTCGCGTCACCCACTTAATTTGCCAGCTTCTCCATCGGCCGGATGCACGAATGGCAATGAGATTCAGATGGAGCGACAGATACATATACAGCTACAGATACAGATATAGCTACAGCTATGGATTCCGATACAGGCACAGATGCCGCGGAGATCTGGGCCGCCTTTTTACTAGACACTTTCAGATGACGCCCTGACAAAACGTATCTGTTTGCAATTAAATGTCAACGGCTGAAAATCGTTGACAATCTGCCAAATTCCGTAGCATATTGCAGTATAATGTTATCTAACAGATCTGACTATGTGTCACCGATATACATCTAGTGCGTTTCAACACACTGAGACAGTTATAATATGACTCTACGTGTGGGAAAAAATCTGAACTCAAGGAAGGAGACAGTAGATCAGAGTTGAACAAGTAAGACCAATATAAACAAGTTGGAAAGCTACAGTCGAGTGTGACTGTAAGTTACCCGATTCGAAAAGCATTTTGGGTGACATGACTAATTCACTTTCTCAAATTATGCTCAGATATATTGAAAATGTTGACAAATGAAGGCAAATGTCGCTAGAAATATGATGAGCAACACTAAAAAAATACAACCAAGTTATAATACGTAGAAGGGTATTATAACTTGGTTGTATTTTTTGAGTGTTGTTTATCATGTTTCTAGCGTCCTATGGGTACCGAGTATAAAAACAAAACTGGTAGCAATCAGATTGGTTGATTCGTTTTGGTCATGATGTGATGGTAAAACCTGAAGAAGAACTACCAGAATTAGTTATTCCCCTTTAATGGCTGCATTGATCAGGCTGCTGACTTATCACGATTCAAACAATTGGCAAAAATTGCGATAAATGGCCGGACCTTAATCAGGGAACCATGGGAGCTCAAGTCGAAACTAAAAGCGGATTGGTCGCTGGTCAAAAAGGCGCATGTGCGGCTACAAGTCGTTGCGGAAAAAAGCTGCCAGTCGCGGAGGATTTGCGAGACTTTTGTGCGGCGTGTCAAGCGTCATGATCCGGGAACGGAGATTCGAGCGGACCGGCGACTTCGCAGCCATGGCACCCATTTGCCATGAAATATAACCTCAATCAACATTCGCTCATTACTCGGGACCGTGGCTTTGGCTGCCGCGTCGGTGCAGTCAGGATGACATTTTATTTATGAATACCAAATTGTAAATTATTAACATGTTTCACGCAAGTTATGGCCTGAGCCGTGAGTGTCCAGCGACGGTGCTCGCAGATAGCCACGATGGATCGCCGACTAGTCGTCCGGACACTGGACACCTGGGCAGATGGGGAATAGCAGGAGGTAAGGGAAAGGCATCTGAGGAGGACGGAGCTTTTTACCGATTCCAACCTTAACGCTCAACGCTTAACGAAAAGTTAAATGGCGCGCCTAAACATACAAATGAGGATATTAGCGCTTGATTATGGTCTTCATCTGAATAAGTCTGTGGCCGAAGGCTTGGGAAAGAAATTGCCGACAGCAGGAAATGCATAATATTAACCAACAAGGATCAAGGAGCATGTCAAGGTAATGTTTATATATTCATAAATTCAATGAATTGACCTAGAAAGTTGAGCAGCACAGTATAAATGTCTTAGGATTTTGAGTATAATCATCATCATGGCATCAGAAAGTATTTAAAATAATTAAATTAGTAAAATTAATTAATTAAATTTATACACACACTAAAATACATGCATTCATATTGGCAGATGAGATGCCAGACCTGTAAAATAAGTATATTTAACTCTTTTTTAGGCAGAGTTCAGCTTATAGTGCCACACCATTTTATGCTTTAAATGCATAAATTTGGCCTGTATTAAACCCAGTATATTACTGTTTAAAATACAGATCAAAATATTCATTTAAAAGATCTGGCATCTCATCTGTCAATATGAATGCATGTATTCGAGTAAGTGTATAAAGTTCTTAAACTGAACAGGCTTACTGAAATAACAAAGAAATACTGGATCTCAATATTTTTAAGTACAATAAGTCATTAAATTATGACTGACTGGTGAAAAAAACAGACAAATTTATAAGTGGAATTAATTCTTTATTTGGCAAAAACGGTTTGTCCCAGGGTTGCTAAAGTCCGGATCAAATTAATTAATATATTATTAAAATATTTCCTTTAAAGTTAATCCATTATTAAAGGAAAACAAGTTAGCCTACTTAAACTCTTTCACAATTTATCCTTCCCATCTGTTCATTCCGATATATAAGAGCTTTAGCTACAAATCAAGTGGCCTTTAAGACAGTCAGAGCTTGCATATGTATAACTTAAGCAGATATTATTACCATCATCATTTTCCGTCAAAACATTTACCGAAGGAGAAATCCAAGCAGAGGTAACGAATGAAAGCAGGCAGTTTCACGGACAGGAGTAAAAGTTTCCCAGCGAAAATTGGCTAAAGAACTGATTGCGAATTCGGTCACTATCCTCCAGCCCCAGCCCCAGCTCCAGCTCCAGCTGCTGCCTTTCCTGACTGGAAATTTATCAATTTATCTTTCTCATATTTTTCTGCAGATAAACACGAAAAGTAGACGGACTGCAAACAAATCATGCGACTGACTGCATAAATCACACAACACATTTGACACTTTTGGGATGCCATTGCCACTGTCTCCACCTCCATTTCCATCTCCTCCGCCCAGCCGAAGTCCCCTTGTCCATCCATCCTCCAGTATTACCATGTCAACTGGCCAGCGAGGATGCCGGCGACGATGGTGGACCAACTTTCTGCAGTTAAACAAACGCAACCCGTCGCCATTGATGGGTATTGAATGGGACACAGCGGGCGGATTGGAGGGAGGACGGTCTGAGAGTCTTGTTGACCGAGGTCAATGCTGATTGTGAGTGGAAATCGTCGAAAGTCTCTATGCTCTATTCGGCCGAGAGTTGTCCACTGGTTTTAATGATTTCGAGTTATACATAGGTAAAGGTAAGAGTATATGCTAAAGATTCCTTTTTAATTCTCTGATAGTGTTAGATGTAATGTAGCTACTTGGTATATTGGTTTATAATACATTTAAAATTTTATTAGATTTTTTTTTACTTTTTGAAGGGTAATTTCCATTCGGTACGTATTGCTTATTAAGTGATTTGATCTTTTATCGTTGAGAAATTTTTCAGTTGCTTAATGAGGCCAAGGAGTTAGGGACTCTGGCGTGGAGGCGATGTCAAAGTTAGTCGCGAATCGCTGGTTATCACATGCCACCCATAAAGAGACCGGGCTCTTGGCGGACCAAGCTGCTCACCGATTCCACTTCCACGCTCGACACCAAGTTGATTACACTGATGGCGTTGCCGTGTAGCTGTCAGCATTGCTGCTGATGATGACGATGATGAGAGCACCGTGGATGCCGTGGTTTCTGTTGCTGATGCTGTTGCTGTTGCTGTTCCTGCCAATGTTGCTGTTGCTGTGGCTGGTGCAGATGTTGCTGTTGTTGCTTTGATGTTGCTGGCGTATCTGTTTGTTGTCAAGGCGCCTTTCTCAGCTCAGCTCAGCTCGGTGCTGCTCGGTTCGGCTTAAGCCAGCGGTTGCCTGCCCCGACCGCCGTCCGACTGTGTAATAAATCTGTCAGTAGGTGATTTTTATGGCCGCTCGACACTCGCCGCTGCTCTCTGCTCGCTGCTGTTTATAATCAAATAATAAATGCGCTTCGAGCTGAGCCAGTCCGAGCTCCCTCTCCCATAGCTGATCCCCAGACAGGAACAGGGTCTCCGAGCTAAACTCAACCTGAGCTGAGCTGGGCTGAACAGAGCTTAACCGCGTGGGCGCTGGATTTATTTTGGATACCCTAGAAGGGGCGAATAGTTTATCATAATTCAGACACATATTTTACAGAGTATTTAGTTAAGCAATAAACATTCAGATTTGGCACGAGGTAACAAACTGATACGATGCATTAAATGAATGACTTAGTCTGATAGTTAATATTACCAAATGGGTAGACATATTAGATTATAGCTACGATCAGCTTTCATGGAATCTAAGTAAACGTTTTTTTACGTTTGTCTCTCGTTGGAAAGAACCCTTTCTATTTTTCTTTCTTTCTTTGGGTTTGGCTGAACGGAGCTGCCAGGCTAATATCAGATGTATAAAAGTCGATAATATCTTCACTAAGAATGAAACTCTACATTTTTGATCGAATCGCGAGGTCAGGTGATTAGTATGCTGACTATACTAACAAACAATTTGCGGGAACCTTTAACTTACCTTGACATCAGATCACATCTCAATATTTAGGTCTTCAAGTATATCATTACTGTAATATTTACCTTTAATGCTAAAACAATAATAAATAAATAAAAAATAAATAAGTAATAAAAGATTTTGTTAAAGTAAGGAATATTCATTAATAATGTAACTCGAATGTACTCAAAAAAGCCTCATCCCCGCTAACTCAATAAAATCAAAACCTCTCATTCATAAAGTATTTCTCCAAGTTTCGCAGTTGTCGTTTTTATAACGAAAGCCAACTGAGCCTTTATTGAGCTTCCTCCAAAAATATTACTTTTCACAGGCTCGGATTGGGTAAAAAAGTATCCAGTATCTCGGGCCACAATCAATAAGGTGTATTCTGACCAATTAGGTATAATACGTTTTATTTAAAAAATACAGGTTAAAATCAAAAATATTATTTTAATGTATTATAATGTTGTGTTATTAGCTAATATTTATCAGTTTATAAAGAGGTTTCTAAAATCTAAGCAAAGCCTTCACAAACATATTTTTCGCCATGGCTTTTGAATTAAACGGACTCCTCCAACGAATCCTCATCAACCGCTGATTGTCAGAATCCGCACAATTTCCATAATTAAAGTCCCTGCTGCGGAAGGCAACGCTGCACGGCGAATCTATATTCATATATTGATAAAGTTGTAAAAGTTGAAAGTTGCGCAAAACAATAAAAATAAATTCTAATGAAGATGGCCGGCCAGCATGGTGCATCACAGGACCTGGCAATGCGGGCAGAGGCTCTCGGGCTGGGCGCCATTTGTGCGAGCAATTTTCTCTTCTTACATAAGCAGCGGCAGATGGGACACGGACGAGGAGGAGGACGACGGGTGGAAGGCAGATGACTTTTTCTGCTGCACTTCCGTAATTTTGCCGAGCAAAAGCGAGAAAAACAATCGAATAAACTGTCGGAGCATCAAAATTCAGACGTCAAAAAACGACGGCAAGAGGAGAACCCCAGACCCCTACCGAGAACCCTGAACTCCACTGACAGCCATCCAGTGAAGCGTCAAAGTTCCTAATGCACACAACAAATTTCTTACATAAAGCTGGATGGAAGATGGAGGAGGAGACAGAGCTGGAGACGGCGATGGAGATGGAGATGGGAATGGGGAAAAGGTGCAGCTGGCCACTGACGAGGACGATTGCGACAACTGCGATGAGGCAGGGACGGACGGACGGAACAGAAAGGACCAAGGCATCAGGCTGAAATGTCGTGGACAAAATTACGTTGTCACGAAAATTGCAGAATTTAAAATTCCTAGTTCCGGCGACGCCAACGACGACCAACAACAACTTTCAAAAGCGAACCGAACCCAACCCATATGGAGCGTCCTACCCGGCCTTGCTTTGCTTTTGTGTCCAAGGACAAGGCAGACAAATACACTACAAAAAGAACCGAGGCTTCTAATACCCTTGCAGCCCAATTATGCCCTGGGGGAAACCTAAGATAAACTTCTGTACTTGGAAAAAATGAAGTTTCGCATGTGATATATAGATGAGAGCTAAGGTGTAAGGAAAACCACTCGATAAATGACATTTCGGTTTTAGTAATTAACATTAAAAATAAGAATTTAAAAATAACCAAGATTATGGTCCTATCACTGAGGTACTTGATAATATTATTGTTGTGGAATAATAATAATCAAGTTTCTGCCACATTATTAGCAAATTATCATCAAGTTTTGTCAAGCTAGTTTTAGGTAAATAAAATCATCGCTTCTTCCAGTGCAATGCCGGGGCCCCTCGAAGGAAAAAGGCATCAGGGCAAGAGCTGGGGAAAAGTAAGAAACTTTTCAAAAATTATTGAAATGTCACGTAGCAACTTCTCAAATTGCAAAAATCCTGACGCTGTCGTTCAATGCGCTCTGCGGATTGATAGAGCGAGTCGTGAACCGAGCAGAGCTCCCAGGCAGGACATCTTGGGAGCTGCGAGCTGGTGGCAAGTGGGAGGTGAAAGGGTGGCAGGGTGCACTTGTCGCCTGCAGTTGGGACGGAAACGACAGAGCAAGAGAGAGTGTGCGAGCGAGAGAATGGGGGTGGAACAGTCACGGCTCGTCCGCTGACACTAAGACGCCAGCCCAGCGCAATCCTCAAGCCAGTCGGCACCGAGCCAGTAGCAAATCCAATACACCAGACCACTGGCTGCCCCCCAGGTCCGATCCGAAGCCACCCGATGGCGCCCTTTCCCACATCAAATCCAGCCGCAATTCAACGTGCGAACGACAGTTTGACCGAAGCCGGGAGTTCTCTGCCATTCTTTTTACTTCCTTTGGGTGGCAAAACAGCATAAGGAAGTCAGGAGCGGAGTGGCCTTGGAAGCGGTTAAGAAAATATTCTCAAAATATAAAATACAAACACTAAGATTCCGGTCGAACAACATTAAAAGAATTGAAGTAATTATCTATAATATATCGTAATAATTTAAAGACCAGAAATCAAGGTTATGTTTGGTTCCGTCTGGACCCCAATGCAAGCGGCTTCCCTCCTGGCCTGCTCTGTTGTCCTGGCCAACGTCTTGGCCATTACCACCACGCAGAGACGAACTTGGCAACAAGAACAACAAAATTTTCAAAGGGGGAAGCCAGGGTGCGGGACGGGAGAGGACGGCTTCGACGTCCTCGTCAATCGTCAAACGTCGTCGACGACGCTGTCAAATGCAAGCTGAATTGAGGGCAATCCCCAAAAGCGGGGAGGAGCGAGGAGCAGCAGCGGAGGACATCCATGCCCCAGCCATGTTGTCGCAGGCATTAGGCAACTAACCCCGGCTCCTCCCAGCATCTTAAGAAATCTGCGAGCAAAGCAGAAAGTTTTCATGACTTTTCTTTTATTGCACATTTCAACAAAACGATTGATGGCTTCCATGACAGCAGTGGGAGGAGTTTGTGAGTTCTCCTAGTCCTGTACAATATTCACAGGATTTTATTCCGGGCTATATGCCGGTCGGGTCTGAGTCCTGGTGGCTTCCAGACGATGCTGTAATATGATGGCTCAAAGATTAGTCTGACGTGGCGCGTTGACTCCGCTCTTTTTCAGCTTTTTTCTGTTAGACACTTTGTTTCATGTTCAGATGTACCATTCACACTGGGCAGAAGTTTGGACTGAGTCTTCCATTCCGCCCTCGGGCTTCACTGACAAGTCGCCAATCAATGCGCCGCTCAGTGGGACATCGTATGGAGTTGTCCGCAGCTTCCAGAGTTTATCTTGTTGCAGATACTTTATTGGGAAGGGGAATATTGATTTATGTACCCGGTACTCGTCGAGTTAACAAGAAACTTGAATTAGTAATTGGGAGAAGCATAATAATAATAATACAAATTTATGTCAATTCATCTGGATTACTATATCTTCCATAACTTATTGAGAACTAATTGGGACTTGCAAAAATTTAAGTTTTCAACCCTTTTTGACCTACCGAATGAAATTAAATAAAAGTGTTACACATCTAAACTCATCGAACGAACTACAGTTCCTATAACGATGGGTATCCTCTGTACTAGAGTTCTGGCTAAAGGTCATCTTGAAAATTTCTTACTCTGCTATCACTCCGCACCTTTTCACCCGGACTTACACTCTTCTACCCTCAATGCAGTGGCCATCGCCTCGACGTGGCGCGTCTTCCGATGACAGGCAAAAACACTTTTGACTGATGCGCCATTTGTTGGGGGTAGAGTCCAAGCTCTAGACGGGACTAAAGTTTGTGGATAGTTTCTGACGACGAGGTTGAGGTCTGAACTCGGCTGCCAGTGCATTTCTGTAGGGCTGCAGACACCCATCTTTTGAACTATGTATATTTCATTAGATGTATGGATATTGATTGATGAAGATATGAAGTGCAGTGCAAATGAGCAGGAGAAAGCGTCGAAACACTATTCACGAGTACATGGCGAAAAACTGTGAAAATATTATTGGGTTGGCCGGAAAGTCGTTGGGAAATTGCTTCTTCTGAAATTCCCTTTCATCGGCGGCAACAGCTCCATCAGCCGGCACGAACTAATCCAAAATTGTACATGAGATAGTAAATAAGCTCGAACATCCAGTCCATCCAATCCATCCAGAGAGACAAACATTGTCCATTTCAAAGAAATTTGCTTAGAAGTTGTCAGAGAAACATGCAAAATCCTTTTTGTAGGAAGCCAGCAGAGGAAAAAAGGTCTGAGATGAAATGAAAGCTACGACGAGATCCAAGGAGTTTTGTCGCCAAAATGCAATAAAGACTCGACTGGGTTCATTGTTTTTGTCGTTTCCCGACAGTGTCAGAGCCAAAACCACCCGTCCGTCCACCCACCACTCACTCGCCTACTGACTGACAGACTCACTGACAAAATGACCAGCATTTCTCTACCCAAGACGCAGCCAGGCCATTATAGAGGAGCGCACCGAAAAAAATTATATACATCCTGTACTGAAATCACAACAAAAATAATAGATGGCACATCAGCTGCTGATGTCGACCAAGCTGTCGCTTTTCCGAGCTAACATAGGGAGGTTAACCAAAGTCAGCCAATGAAGTTCTGTTTACTGAAGTAGTGAAACCTTTCTTAAAGATATTTATATAGAAGTAGCAGATTAAAAAAAAGAAGCGCTCTTCAGCATACTGAAATTTGTGTATGCCTTGAAGTTTGCGGTTTGGACCAATAGTCTCCATGACAAATATTTATTCGAAATTAATTGGAAATGGATCAACGAGCGATCTTTTTATTATTGATATTCAAAATAACCCTTCGTGCCTGTGTGAAATAGTCATCCGATTTTAATACATCCTATAGATTATGATGTAGATTTCAAATATGGAACATATCAACATCTATACCAGTGGTGCCCAAGGTCCTAGCTCGCGAGTCGTCAAAATTTCTCTGCCTGGCTCTGCCGGCACACGAAAAAAAAACCAAATTGTGATTTTGTAGCTATATCTAGAGTTTTCAGCGTCAAATAACTATTTCTTTACTCATAGTTTCAGAGTTTTGCTTGGGCACCACTGGTCTAATCTACTGAGCCAATAGTTTTATGACATATCTAACATTTGTGTTTTAAAATCTAAATTAATATAATTAAATAAATATAATATAATTATTATTATTAAACTTATTAGTATTAAACACAGAGATAGTTTTTAAGGAAAAATTGACTCAAAATAAGAAAATATGTACTCAAATAATGACTTTGAGATGATTTGTACTGAGTTAAGGTACAATTTTTAAAAACATAAATAGTCATATTGAGAAAATTATTACGTTTTTGAGAACTTGCAAGTTTTTAAAATTACAAAATCTCAAAAAAAAAAAAAACTATTGCTTTCAGAGATAAAACTTTAAATATGCTCTTTATTATTTTGTACAATTTTTCGCACAGTGAACGTTATGCAATCCAGAGCAGCTTGAGAGAGAGAGGGAGACAGGGCCAAGACAGGCCAAGAGACTGAGATAGACACCCATCTGTCGGCTGACGCTTCCTGCCATATATACTTAAGGATTAGAAATTTACTGAAATGCTTTTCTTTCTGCTTACACGAGACAGAGAGGGAGCGAAAAGTTGGAGCACACATACTCGTAAAATGCAACGACTGCGAAAGAAAAGTCAATGCGCAGTCGAAGAGAAACTTGTCAGTTGCCGTCAATCAGCGACGGACAGACCGAAGGATGGACGGACAGACGGACAGAAGGACAGACGGACAGGCAAGCTGCCACCCAAGTAGAAATAACACTGGGACAGCGAGGCCACATTAGGTGCATGGTGGGTGGCGGATGGTATGTGGGTCGGCTGCCTCGGCCATTGCAACTTTTGCTCGTCAGCAACAAAAATTGATGTGCTGCAGATGAAACGCCAAAAAAGTTTGCCCTCAGCCTCGGCCAGGGAACGCAATGGAATGGCATTGGGCTGCTGCTAAGAAAGAACACCAGAAGCCAGAGTTAGGGATTATAAAAAAGGAGGAAAGCGGAAAATGTGCATGGCAAAAGGAAAACAGTGGAGAGCTTTCGAGGAACAGGGGACAGAGACCAGTGAGCAGACAAAGACGACCGAAACGAGGTCGTCCCCCGAAGGGCCAAAATATTTTACTGATTGTGTGCAAACTTCGATACAAAGTTGATGCTGACGACGGCGACGACGACGACGACGACGTTGACATTCTCCGACAATATTTGGTGATTGCACAAGATGCAAAGTGTCAACTGATGGCTCCAAGGAGAGCAAAATGGGGCCGGAGCCCGGAAAAATGTAAAGCAGTTCAAAGTTGAGTCCTGTGGAATGCCAGAGACAGAGAGCAGTGACCACTGATGAAAAGCAAAATGATGTTCTCGGACGTGGAACCGAATGCTTAATTATCTTGTACTGACACATCGATAGTTTAGAGATAAGTGAGTGATTAGCAAGACAGAGCTTGATTAAAAATTCCACAATACATATAAGGACTTGACTACATCAATCCATTTGCAACTGTAGCTAAATCTCTAATTATAAAATTAATTCTACATTGGTATCTACAAAAAAAAATCGGAACTAAAGCAGTAAAAAAATAGAACTAATTCTTCCAATTCGAACTTATACTTCTAATAGAGGGCTCTGCGAAGTAGGTCCTCAATCAAAAGACAAAATTAGTCCCCACAAATTTTGTATGGGATACAGCAACAACGATTTTAAATGCAATTTGGGGATGTTAATTCCTTTTTTGAAACATTTGAAAAATTGGGAACTTATTTCATTCGAATAACACCACAAAGGTAGAAGTAAAACAAGTCCCAAACCCTATTTTTGGGGCCATATGTCATTCTTTATTTTTTTTTTTTGTCTGGTAGAGTTATTTAAGTTTTTCTTCTTAGGTATTTCGCGAATTTTCAATTTTAAGAAAAACAATTTTTAGTGAACTCATATTTTATAACTTATTAAACTTATAAATGATTTTTAAGGATTTGTCAGCGCTGCAGGCGAAATTTTATAAGAATTAAAGTGAATAAAAAGTTAGTGTATATTCATATAATATGTTATGAATAAGGTAAACTTTTCAATTATTTTCAAGACTTTGTTATAAGAAGTAAAGAAAAACCAGCGCCAAGGGCAAACAATAAATTAATTATGATTTCATATCATCTTATCGGTAATCTTATAGATTCTTTATGCATTTTACAAGTTTTAACATAATAAAAACACCTACAACAAATTTGTTGTGTAATTTAATTTTTAAAATTTTGAACTTTCATAATTTCCAATTTAATTTTATATTCTTATTTCATATCCAACATTTTGGGGCATTATTTCGTTTTACATTTTGGAGACTTATTTCATTGTGAAATATTTTCTTCACCCTAATCGAGTGGTTACTTACTCGAAGTTCTAATTGAATTTGGTTTATCCCAACAGCTTAGCTATAGTCCGTAGTTATTTCCATGGGCAACTATCAATTTTTGGGATTGATTGCCCTTAATGATTAATCCAATCGAATATTCATATAGGCGGACACACACACACCGCACTCCACACTCCCACAACAATCGAGTGTATAATTTTGTGTGTTTTTGGCTCATCCAATAAATGTGACATTCGAAAAACCATGAGATACATGGCAGTCCGCCTCATAGAACGCGTTGCCTGTAGTGGTCGTAGCCTGCGATTGTCGATTGTCAATTGCCGCTGACCGTCGCGTCGGGCATGTCAAATAAATTAATTTGTGCAACGAGAAACGTCAAAACTAATTACGACATCGCTGCACGTCAATTGAGCCTGCCCAAAACGTTGAGGTTATTTGGCCAGCGAGGGCGTGGTCGGGTCGACCGGATAGTAGGCTGGTTGATTGCTGGTTTGAGGGCAGACAAAATATATTAATGACGTGTCAAAATTAACATTTCATTATGCGAATTTGCCGCGCTTATGTAGTGGTACTCTGATGCATTTCAAATGCAACTTTCGAATTACGCAGCTTAAGCCCTTCATTAGGGGCCATCAATCTTGGGGCTAACGGTTGCCAATATGTCGCCTGTCAATCAATCAACATCCGCTCCTTGCCGACTGACCGCCGTTTCCAATTGATTTCGTCAATTGATTTTAACACCCATCAGACATCAATGTCGGAAAAAGGAAAAACAAAATGGCGCCGGGCGCCCCATAGATTACGGACTTTTCGGACTCGGAGCGAGTGTGTGTGCGTGTGTGCGCTGTGTCATCGTCAGCGTCAGTGACACGTCAATATTTTATTAAATGACATTAAACTGTCTCTATCGGCTTAATTAATTTATTGTTGCTGTATTGTCGACGCACACACACGCGGCCACGTAGCCAGAGCTTGTGTGTGACATTTTTATTATGCAAAATCAATAAAACAATCTCTCACTCATTCACTTACTCATTCGCCGCCAAATGTTCGGTCATGTCCTTTTTGACACTGACAGGCGATGTCCACTACCCGAGGGCCGCAAAAAATGCCTTTAAATTGTTCAATTAATTTTCCATTTTTTTGTTGCCTTCATTTTGGCCTGCTCTGCTGCATTGCATCCAGAGCCGCCGCAGCCCGAGCCGCAGCCCGAGCCGCAGCACAGCGCGGCAAATGCATTCCCTGACAGTTTGTCAATCGCACTTGGAGCGGTGCGACAAATGAGTTGGCTCCGGAGTCCGGCTCCACTGAGACCCGTAGCCCGTGACCCCGCCGAACTCTGTTCCGCCCGGACACATGACAGTCGCCACCGTTTGCAGAGTTCATTAAACGTGTTGCCGAATATTTCTTTATTTGGTTTGGGGTGCTGTCTTTGTATGCTTTTCGAGGCCCATTTTCCTATTCCGTTTGATGTATCGGAACGGAAAACAGTATTTAAGCTATTTCATTGGTTTTTTTTCAAGATTATTTCTAATAAATATTTTTTATTAAGAGTAATATACTTATATAGACTAGAGATACTTGGTATGAAGATATATATATGTCAAATATTCATATTAAAATATTTATAAACGAAAAGATAGTGTTACGCTTAGTTTTATTCTCATTCATATTTATATTCATATTCGTGTATACATAACACAGGGAAATTATACGATTTTGGTCCCAGCCCTCTATGGTCACTACAAGATATAGTTAACTGATCTTAATTCGACTTATTATTAACTGTAGTAAAATGAGTAGTGAGTAAGTTAGTGTGACTGGTGTTTTGAAGCTGTTATTAAATTGCAGAAGTGCCAAAGAAGTCGCACCCTAACAGACACATTTCAGAATCAGAAGTGCCTCCTTTAATGCCTTAGAAAATGTTGATTAAAGTCACAATACCCAACCAGGTTATTCAAATAAACTAATATTTTCCAAACAGAGCATTAAAAAGTATTCACCAAACTTTCCTTTTCCCTTTTTTAGGTTTTTCTTTTTATAGAAAAACCCCACGCCAACCCTCCTTCAACGTGACGACTGTCTGTCCATTTATTCCGTTGCCAGGCTCCTGTCATTGTCATACCATTCGATTTCTCGACCACTATTGTTGCTGCTGATGAAAATTCTATTAAGGATTAATATGTCAACGTTTTTGTATTGACGGCAGGTGCAAAAACTTTCCGTAGCACGGCCAGATCCGCAATCGACATGACAAAACTTCTGATGCTTTTGATGTGACGGACGCGTGTGTTCCACCGTTCCACCGGGCCAGAAAAGCAAGCCGAAACGTGCGTATCCCCCATCCCGGCCCCAATCGAGAATGGACACTGGAGTGGACATGACATGTCTTACACTTAAAGCTCAATGGGCGCTGACAAGCAGACCACACTGCTGATGAGGGATACACACATTTGTGACGGCTCCATCGGTGCTCCATCAGCAAGTAAATGTGTGTGCAGGATTTTTAAAGTTTAGGAAAAAAAATATGAAATCATTTGGTCAGCA
The DNA here is from genome assembly GCA_014170255.2 of Drosophila triauraria. Taxonomy (NCBI): domain Eukaryota; kingdom Metazoa; phylum Arthropoda; class Insecta; order Diptera; family Drosophilidae; genus Drosophila; species Drosophila triauraria. The sequence goes on from CM024334.1 coordinate 22,734,675, forward strand.
TTTGAATAACAATAGAGCTTCACCTGCAACAGTAGAAAAATCATGCATAGGTCTCGACTCATATAATTAGTTTCGTGCGTGAGGAAGGGCTTGGCCCATCACAAATTATTGATTCATCTGTCAATCACAGCATATGCGGCAGATAAAAGCCCCAACGTTTACTGGGGATGACTGATAAAAACACTGAAGAAAGCCCATTAGTATGATGAAATATCATTCTGAATCCGCTCAAAAGGGATGGGCCAATATAAACGTGTTTGTAAGAATCTGCCATATCAATTAACAAAATGTGGTATTTTTTCGAGTTTTTCTGTCAATCTTTCGTTTGCTTTACGTTGGGACTTCAGATTTTAAAATCCTCACAATTATAAGTCAGCCTTTAAAAATTTATATTTTTGGATATCAAAGCAAGTCAAAGTCAAAGCCCATTTTTGCATAGACTAAAATACATAGTGTAAGAAGGCGCTTTCTCTTTTTTGAATTCAGTATTTTTAGATTTCTCATGGAAGCCTTATCAAATTCTTTAAATTTTTAACCAATTTCCTTATGTAAACAGTGCTACTATACAACTTATTTTCCGGACTTTATCCCAGTAGTACATCAGTAAACTTATTTAGTGGATAACAGTACAAGTATATTAAATTATAAATAGATTTAAATAAATTTATTAACATTTAAGAGTACAAATAATATACTTAACTTCATCAATTTAAAGCCACAGTTTTTGAAAGAAACCAAAAATGTTTAAACATTGCTTCTAGCCCATCGCCACCGCCTGGATCGCCTCTGGCCAGCTGCTTAGGGCCATCTGCTCTATCAGCCTCAAAAGTCGAGGGTTCACTTCAGCAAATGCCAACCGACAAACACACTCGCTTGCATTAATATACTCGTATATGGCCCCGTAATGCCATAATAAGGCTGTCAAGCGATGACGTTGACATTGTCAACTCACTTGTCAAAGACGCACATCAAAGGCAGGCGACAGATATGGAGAAGTAGCCCCCGGTGTCCCCACCATCCGATTGTTCGTTCAGCGAGTGCGAGCCGAGGGTTCTTTGACGTTGGGCTCCTGGATGTGTTTCTGGAGCCATTGTTGTGGGCAGCCACCGCTCTCACTCCTTACTCCTGTTGATGACGTTTCGATAACAAAGTCGAATGTTTGGGCGCTGATTAATACGGCTCAAAATTTCGGGAGTAGGGGCAAAACAAAGGATTTTTCCTCGATCCTAAAAGCTGTCATTTAGCTTAATTAGTCGTGCGAAACAAACATTCCACAGAGATGATATTTTAAAAGAGAGAATACTTAAAAGAATATAAATCTAGCTAGATTGAAACTGATCAACAAGCACCGACTACAAGAGGCCACTAAAAAAACTAGAAAGCTTGCTAGCCTTGACAATACACTTGGATTTAACATATATCCAAAATATACAATAAACTTGGATCCATCCTTTATGGTCGACATCGAACTAAGGATGGTAATTACCCTTTAAATATGCATATGGAATGAGAATATACCCAAGATCAATTTTCGTTAAAAACAATTTTAATTTTTTAGCACGGGTTTAATCGCTGCATTAACAATGTAAATCTTGTATTTCATATGTCTTATTTGTAAATTAGGATTAACCTTACCAACAAAAAACGATGTAATAACGATGTGTAATTAAAGTGACATCGCTTCTTAAACTTTATTTTTGGCAGGCACATTTTGTGACAAATAATAAGTATTTAAAAAAAAATAACAGCAAATTGTTTAACTAGTTTTGTAATCGGCAAGCTGCTTTAGAATTGCTTCTTTATTGGGCTTAAATTTCAACATAATATGTATACCAATATACCACTTTCCAAAAGTAATCACTGGATAAACAATGAAAATAAATAGATTTTTCCTAGCAAACACATTTGTACCATTTTAAGATTTTTTGTTTCTTATGTTTCTGAACCTCCTCTACCTGGAAAAAACAAATTTGAGCTAATATCGACTGGCTCTAAGACGAAAAAAAATTAAAAACTTTTTTGTTTTTTTATTAAAAAACCGCTTAATATTAAACCTAGATTAATCTAGTATTTTTTGTGAAAAATATGTTTGAAAAAATGTTATGATTTTTTTAAGTTTTTTGTCCAACAACAATTATCTCGAAAAGTATTGATGGTAACATGACATGGAGCACTTTTAAATGTGGGTATGCATTTGTTTTCAGAGCGAAAAAAAACAGGGGTGGCCGAGTTGATATGGAATGTCCCACATTCTAAAAGTTCAAATACATTTTTGAGTTCTGCTGCCGTTCCGCTTTCTAATCAACAGACAATTGCTTTGCGCCCAAACCCTCTGAGCGTTTTGATTAGCCAATTTCGGTTGGGTAATCCTCGGTGCAGCAAAGTCCCAGACCCAAGGCGACGACGCATTCTGACAGTAATTGCCCAACGGTTTTCGCTAATGCTCCAAATTGGCTGTTGACGCCGAATCTCACATTCTCGAAGGCCGGCTCCCGATAAGGAACCCCTTCTGCCGATGCCCTTCTCCTCCTGCCAGCCGCTGCTGTCGCCTCAGCTGCTGCTGCGTGACACATGAACAGCTAATTATGACCTGGAATGCGCCTGCCCCTCTCCGGGCTCCGGGATCCTGCAGTCGTGCGTGCGATGTGTCCGCTCTAAGCCAGCAATTGATTCATTGTCGGTTTGCATATCAACTTAGGCCGGCCCGAAGAGCACGTGCGAAACAGGCGATTGCGGCTGCTACTTTAATGTCGGACCAAAGGTTAAAGTTCGCTATGGCTCCGAGGCAATTTTAAACGGTTACAATTCGAGCGATTTAGTTTCGGAAAATCAGGCAACCAGATTTTACAGGAAATAATGGGTGCTAATGATTTTTATTACCTGCATGCAGAGACCCTTGTGTTCCTATGAGATTAAGATTACATCCTTGTAAAGACTGTGGTCATTAGCTCTTTATATATTGCTCATTATTCAATAAATTTACATCAATTCGAGAGCTGATCGCCCTCCTGACCAGGCTGTTCGAATATAACTCACTAAAATTTTCCTTCTTCCTCACTCGTTATTCTTAAAATTCACATTAAACAGCCCAGGCAGTTCCTCTTTAAGTTTTAACCCAAATTGAAGGCGTCTTCCACGGTGGCACACATTTTCGTAAGCCGAAAAAATAAGGGAGTGCACGGCAGGAACGCACACAAACTGAAGCTGAACTCGTTCAGTCAGACGGGGAAGACCCCATGTCGAGGGACTCCAGACGCTAGAAAGGGGCCAAGGGAATGCGGCTTGGAAATACGCAAACAAAACAAATTGCGAACAAAGTGCGTCCTTCGCCAACCGCCACACAAAATAAATATGGCGCTGTGTGCTGAGCAGAAGGACGGATTTATTACAAGGAGTTTCCAGTCGACTTAGGGCAAGGACAATGAACTTGTCGCTTTCATCGTCACCGCACTCGTCAGGCTCGAAGTCAAATGTCAGTCAAAGACGACGACGACGACGATGATGATGGCGATGATGATGATGATGGAGAAGGAAGCACATTTTGGAAGCCAAGCCCGAAGGCAGAAGCCTGTCAGACGCACAGGAACTGAGGGTCCTGCCTGGAAGAAAGGATGATGGATGAATTTGTGATTTGTGCAGGTTAAATAAATATGTCTGGGTAGGGCCACAGCTCCTGCCACTGCTACTGCTCCTGTTCCCTTGCTAATGAAGTGATTAGTGCAACGCCTCTTGGTACAATATTGCTTTTCAGGCAAATGGGTGGTGCGGGGGGCCCTGGGCGCAGGTCTAATAAATAGCCCCAGACTTCGACGTGAAGCTTTGGCTGGGCTCGCTATTCCCGAGCCACGACGGAAATAAAACAAAGCACTTTCCATCGATCACAAATATTAAGCACATTTGTTATTAACGCCCTCGCCCAACTATTACTTCGCAAAAGTTTTCGGGGCTATGGCACATATGCCATAGATGCAGATAAATTTGCGAGACGTGCATTGGCACAGGGACGGGTTCTGCGGGCTCTGCGAGTCTAATCAATTCCAATTAGTAGTCCAGTCCTCTGATGTATTCGCCGAAATTATTATTTATCATTTGGGTATTTGTTATTTATTTCCTGTGAACATTTCGAGGGTGCTGCTCCATTGCGTTGATTTGTCAAACACTTGGAATAATCGAGAGGCCATACAATTGATTGTTTTTTTTTTTTTTTCTTTCAAATTTATAAGTCTAAAACTATTTTCTTATCTATTTTAAAAAATTAAAATAGAATCAGTGCTCCGTAGACCTCATATCCATACAGTGAATGGGTATCTACAAGTTCCCGAACGCCCTTTATAGTGAAAGCAATTGACAGGTTGCGAGGCGTGAATGCCAACAGGATACCCCCAAGGACTCGTCACTCGGAGGATTCGTTATGCGGCAAGGATGGTGAGCAGAGGGCAGGCATCTTATGTTTGTTGGTAAGTTGTTGATGTGGCTATTAATTAATGCGCCATGGAATGACACGTCGGCGCTGGCGAGCGAATTTATGAAGATGTATATGTGAAGATATCGCACAGTTGTGAGTCGGTATATATATGTCTGCGATGGGTAAAAGCATATTTATGGATTATAAGGGCATAAATCTCAGTGGGGCTTTATCAGGGCCGAGCCAAAGTCCAGGAGAGCAGAATGATGATGGAATATGCGTATTTTTTTAATTAGCAGCGTTTGCCCAGATTTATGAGTGTCCTGTGTGTCAGTGTGCATATACATATACATTTTCGCACTCTAATGCCCATTGGTTTTCGGGTTTCGGGTCTGGGGGTGGGCGGGGATAGCTGGGGTCATTTGGGAATTACCCGCAGACGTGCCAGGTTCAATGATTTATGCATTCGCTTAATTGAGAAGTTCGAAGAGACTTTGATGGCACAAATCCTCAAAAGCTTTGATTATAATCGCACCTGAGGAAAAAAGTAATTAGAGGGAGCCAAATCAAGGCGATGGGCGATGGGAAAAATGCATGAAAGTCGAAAATAAATAATTGAGATGATAATTCCACATAATTAGCAAAATCTCGAGTGATGATTTTCAATTACTATTGGCATTGGAATTGGATTGGACTTGAGTGTGCGAGGCGGGGGTCTCTGATCCCATTGAGGCTTCCTTTTTTCGCTGCGAAACTTTGGGGTCGTCGTTGGCGCATCTTAATTAATTCCTGTTTGATGAAAAACACTTTTACAAATTGACGAAGCTCGGGAAAAAGAGGAAAACTTTTACCTGTCGGATGTCATCAAGAGGAGGTGGCCACACTCAGGTTCTTGTCAGCTCCAATGACCTCTCCCCGCCCGCATTGCCTCCGCTGGAAATCCATTTTGTCAACTTTTTCAACCAACTTCTGACTCCCTGGGAAGTGAATTCAATTTTTTTTTTTTTTCATAATTTGAATGGTGCGCGGGCGGGCACACATTGAATTCGTTCTTTCAATCAAGGAGGCAGGACTCCTTGCAACAATCTCACGTCCTCGTCCACGTCCACGTCCACATCCGCGTCCAGCTGTCAGTCAAGTGGCCGACGCCTTCACCCACACGTCACTCCCAGTGCCACTCCCACAGCCACTCCCTCGGCCCTCAGCCCTCAGACCTCCGCCCCTGACCTGTCACTTCAAAACTTTCCTTGCCAGAGCTCTCATCCCCACATTGCCGAATCCTGAATTCTGAATCCTCAATCCGGCATTCGGAGTCTTCGCGTCTACGGGCTACCAGTCCCATTCCCTGTCCAACTTGAAGTGCAAGTCGAAGTCAACTCGCCCGAGAGACATTGATTGACTTTCTTAATAGACTTTACGTCTTGTCAAAATTAAGGAAATGCTTCTTCCCGAAAGCCCTTCGTTTCAATCTCCTCCATTTCAACTCCGTTGCTAGATCAAATAGAAATTGGTCCAAACAATATCGTATCGCTGTTTAGATATTGTAAACGTTTCGATTTATGCTTAAAATATAATTTAAAAAGTGGTAACTTCTTTTCTATTCTATTATAGTTAGGTATTTCTATATTGTAGTAGCTTATTCTGAAATTTTCCCGTAAAGATTTTGGGATCACGGATCTACATTTTGAGGAAGAATATCCTCAAAATAAAATACGGAATAAAGTGGAAACAAATATGACAAAATGAGATGTTCTAGTTTTTTGCACGATTAATGCATTTTACCACTATTGAAATTATTTGTAGAAAACAATGTATCGCAAAAAATAGAAGTCTTGTTAAATATAAAAATGCCCTCAAAAGTATCTAAAAATGAAACAGTTTTAGTTTTTTCAGATTTCAGGATTGGATTTTGATTTCAAGTTTCTTTATGAAAATGAACAAAATATACGATGCTTATAAAACTTTTTAGTTTTCAGTCCTGGTTGACAATTTGCTTTAAAAGCCCATATATGTACGAGTTTTTTAAGGTTAGAAGATAATCCTTTTTCTGGACAGAGTCTTTTTGTGCCACAAAACTAACTTAAATTTTAGATAAACAATAATGTTGTGGAATTAGTCTGGCATCGCAGAATGGCTAGGCATCCCAGCTGGTAGAAAGACGACGACGAAAAGGTAACGGCGGGGTAAGCCAGACAAAGGAGACCAAGACGAGAGAATAAGATTTCATGACGACTGTGAAAACGTGCAAGGTCAAGACTCAAAGAAAAATAAATATTAAATCCATACCAACTAATGTCAATAAAATGTATAACTTATACACTATAAAGCTAAATATTTATATACATTTTCTGCCTCTGCTCGATACAAAAGCGAACTTGATTACTTCGCGATTCCAAACCGGGTTTTCCTTTTTATTTACTTGAACAGGGTATTATATTTGGGACCAGATATTTGCATTGCAGTGAAGGAGTCATCTCCAACCCTATAAAGTATATATATTCTTGATCAGCATCACCAGCCGCTCCGATCTAGCCGTGTCCGTCTGCTGTCAGTTTGATTCCAAAGTTGTCTCTCAGTTCTTGAGCTAACGGGCTTAAATTTTCAGCATAGTCTTATTTCTCTTGCAAGCAGTATACATATATGTCGGAACGGCCGAATTGGGTCCAGTATATCATATAGCTGCTATAGAAATAACCGGGAAATTAAAGGAAAACAATTAAAACTTCTCTGTTTTTCAATGTATTTCTGAAAACTATGAAATATAGCTGTTTTGTACGGTTTTAGAATGACGGGTTTAATTTTATTAAGATTTCACAACTATATCATATAGCTGCCACAGAAGTGATCGGTGGATTTATATGAAAATGTAGAATGCAGAATGTGTATAGAATGTTATAAGAATGTACAAACCTTGAGATTTTTTTTCTTTTACCAAAACGGATGGATTATTAATGATTTAAATGCAGACTGCAAGGGTTTGGAGGTGTTTCCGTTTGATTAGAATTAATAAAGTTTAGTGTTAAGTTCTAAGTGCGTCTTTACTTAAATGCTGAATAAAACTTAAAATGGTCAATCCTTCTTATACTGCATTAAAGCTGATGCCATTTCAACGAGCATGTCCCATTGCACTGCACTAGGAGCGGGCTTTGTCCATTCGCTGAATTTCCCTTGTACAATTATCGGTACTTGTAGAGTAAGCCACCAAACAAATTCCCATGGTTGGCGATCTAAGCCGCCGACTAAATCCCTGTTAGTCGCCCCGCAATCGATTTCCCATAATGATAGAGAGTACACAAATTATTTATGCGCCCTGTTGGTGGATTTGCGTTTGCATCGACAAATCAAATTATCCGCAGCGTGAGACATTCGTCATGTCTAAGGTTGGACATGGCCAAGACCTCGCCGACCGGCGTCCTTCCGTCCGTCCTTGCGATTCCGTGTCGGCCACAGTCACAGCCATCCGTCATGAGCGGTGACGTCGGCGTCCTCGTCGCAGTCATCGTTCAATGCATGAAATCGAGTGCACTGGCATCAGATTTGAACAGTTTGATGGATCAACTTGTGCACGTCCTCGTCATAACTCACAACACTTTTCCCCCGACCCTGTTGGCCTTCCAGCCGTCCATCCATCCATCCATCCATCCATCTATCCGTACACTCGTCCATCCGTCCGCTCGTTGGCCAAGGCCTCCTCCGTTTGACGTTTGATGTGAGATCTGTCAGGGCGGGCATTGAGCCTTGTTCCAATTCGCTTGCAGCTTTAGCCTGTCTGTTTCAATGTTGGCCAATTTGCAAACTGAATGATTGTCGGTGGCTTTTGTTCTCGGCTCATTCCCAATCTCGGTATCATGTGCTATCTGGGCAGCAATTTCTTCATTTTTGGACACCCTATGGCCCCTGATTTATTGCCAATTAATAAAATTGAAGTGTCATAATTCACGAGGCGATCTCTGCGATCTGTCTACTGAGTTGCAATTGAGTATTAAAGAGCAGTGGTAAGAATTGGGAAACAAAAGTTATTTTAAAGCCGCTCTAGGAAGTAATGGGATAAAAGCTAAAAACTAGCTCAAAGTTAACAGAAGAATTTATACTTGTGGAAATTAAAGAAGATAGGGGGTGCGACAGAAATTACTTAAAAAGATGTCTAAAACTATGCTACAAAATGTGTAATCGTAAGAGCAAAACAAACTCGCACGAAATTTTGGTTCCTGAATCCTCTATTGCATACTTTTAGACACCTTTTAAAGTGATTTAAAAACTCTAACAGCCCCGTATAACCTAATATTTAAGTTGCTTAGTGGCTTCTCTATCCTTGCAGGGTTTATTATTCATTTTTATAAGAATTTATAATTAAATAAGGTGGACTGAAGTGAAATGCAAATTATCCCCTCAAAAATCGAACAAAACAAAATTTCATAGTAAACCTAAGTATTATTCGGCTCTCTTTCTTAATTTAACCCCTAACTCTAAAGCTCACAACTCCAAAAAATAGCTTTAATGGGAAACGTAGAGCTACTTTATTGCTTAGATCAATTGAATAAACCGCAATGCAGCAGCGCGCAAAAGCAAAGTGGAATCACTTTGATGGAATACACATCGAGTCACCGAGGATGGGATATGAGTGTTGTCCCGACGATGACGATGACGAGGACGAGGACGATGATGATGATGGTGATGGTGACGACGATAAGTGCGTCCGATATCGGGGCCACAGGGCGTGCGGGAAGGTAGGTTCGGGACTGAAATGGGATGTGATGGCTTGGGAGGACGAGGACGAGGACTCTTGATTGATTGATGACGAATCGGGCGTCGTAATTCACGTTGAGAGGCAAACAATTTGCGTCGCCTTTAGCGAGAAGGTGAGGAAATGAAGCATTCTGCCAGCCGCTTGTTGCTTGGGAAAATTTCGAAAATGCCTACCAGCACACACACACACACATTGGAGGGTCCTTCGATTGTGCCAGACAGAAGGGGGACTAGGACAAGGCCGCAGCAGATTCAAGGAATTATATCGCAATAGTCTGCCGTGTGGCATAGGCCACGAACCACGACCCACGCCACCCACCTACAGACAGGGCAACAACAAAAGAGGAGCAGCAGCAAAAAAGTTAAGCAGAAATTGTTTTTCCAGAAGTTCGGTTTCGGTTCGGTTTGGTTTGGTTTGGCTTGGTTTGGAGTTGAATTTCCTTGGCGAGGCACAAAAAGCCCCGAATAGCGATTTTTTCACGTTCCACCCGACACACCCCACCTCCTTCTGGCTTAAATATGTGTGTGCGTGTCGGCCTTGGCAGCGTGGCGAGACGGGGCAAGGCGAGGCGAGCGTCTGCCTGCCGTCTGCCGGCTGCCGGAGCTCTTTCTTTTGCCCTGGCCCAGAGTTCAAGTTCCCCAACGAAGCCCAGCCCAGGCCCTCGCAACCCACTTTGCCATTCATCGAACCCAATGGCAACTTGTTGATTTTTGTATGAAATTCACATGCAAAAACCAAACCAATTTCGCCCTTCATTGGCGCTCGCCGGTCGACGGTCGGCACTCGCCTTTTTTTTCCTCCTTTTTTTTCTGCCCTCTCCACTCCGTTGTGTTTGCTTTGCTTGGCTTTTACCCAGTGTTTTTTCTCCACACTTTCCCAGCAAACTAGGCTGCTCCGGCAACGACCAAAACGGAAATCAATAATCGATTTTGATGTAATGGCTGTATTCCTGCTTACTCCTTTAAAGAAATGCCTTAAATTTAATATTTTGTTGTGGCTGCTGATTTTTTTCATATGGCGGGGAACTTTGCGATTTATGAAGACTATTCTGAGGAATAGTTTTATTATTTTAACATTTAAGAGATGATATGTGTTCTTTAAAAAAAGAAGCAGTGCGTTCTGACCCAATATTAGAATACGAAACTTTTCAATATCTTCTGGAACTTTAAAGTCTTTAGCATTTCTGGCGGCCAAGTCCTTTATCTGAAACTTGATACTACAACCAAAACCCATAACCACAGGCCACAATTTTCTGCTGGCTCATCAATTGTGACAACGGCTCAAGTAATTCTCTCGGACGTTTCACGCCAAACTGAACGCAGACGACACCCAATCAAAGAGTTAACCCTGCCAACACACAGAGAATAATGAAGACAATAAAACAGAGGAAACTAATACCAATTAGGAGAAACCGAAAACGGAGAAGGTCAAAAGTGAAGCGCGGATACCTTGGTCCTCCTCAAAATTCTGACATTAATTAATTTCCGATTAGCGACACGGAATTTGTGCGCTACCGAAAATTCCCAATTCAATGGGCTCAGATTACCCTTTATTTTCGAATTTCTCGACTTTCCTCTTCTAATGCCGGCCGACACGTGCTGCCAAGTGTGAACGACGCCACTTTGCGCCACAGGATCTTGCCAATCCCTTTCCCTTATTGCCATATGTATATATAATTCGCATCAGATTTAATTGGGCTGATCATTCGGGAAAAATAAAAGTGGTGGTGTATAGTTCTGCTGACTTGCGATCAAGTTTTAAGTGAGAACAGAACAAACTTGATCTGACCTTATATACACCCAAAAAAAATCGTCAAAAAAAACTATACTACGAAAGTATAGAAATTGTTCTAATCTGCGCCAAGACTTAAGAAAAATCACTAACGCGACAAACAGAAAAGCACAAAATTCCAGCTAACGATGTAGGTTTGATAAAAATAATACTCGAAAATAAACAATTTAAACTAAAGAATATAAAAACCATACTATTGAGTATATATTTTATATTATGAAGTATTAAGTCTATACTATACTCGTCTTACTGCTTGGGTATATTATTACCATAACGCGTAGAAAGGTTTTATTTATACTTATTTAAGAGCGTTTGTGAAAGACTGGAGTCGATCACTTTTAAACTGAGCAATAAATCAGAATCCACGATATAGGCAGTACCACATACAACCTCTGATTTGCCAAAACATTAAATTAAAGCCAAGTTTAATTATGATTTGACCTCCGTCCTCTGTTGTATTGCGTTGTCAATGTCTCCGTTTAACATTTTATTCTAGAGTGGTAATTCTGGGCTGAGTTTCAAAGAATTTCCCACAGCCCTAGAACGGAGTGGCTGGAATGCACTGAAGTCTGGTGCTGGGGGCTAGGGGCAAGGGCAGGGGCTCCTCCTTCTGCTCCGGCCGGGCACAACTCATAACTCATCCGGATAACAACGGTGCAGGTCCTGTTTTCTGTTTGCAGTTTTACTGCTGAAGGGCTGAACCGCCGTTGGTGACGTTTTGACACCATTTTCGGTGCGGCGATGATATGGCATTCATCTTGACAGCCATAACTGCCTCTGATGCCTGCGTGAGCGTGAGTGTGAGTGTGCTGTGTGTGGGGATGTCCGCTCGCATCCCGATGATGATGATGACGATGATTTACTCTGTCCGTCCGGCGGTCCGCCCGTCCGCCTGTCCGCCCAACGTGCGTGAGTGTGTTGTGCTGTGCTGTGTCCGTGATGCATTTATGTCACTTACTTGAATGTTGCAATGCATTTTCGGTCACCCACGGCTGCAACACACCCAAGCACACAAGCAGATGCGGGGACACATGACAAACCGAACACCACCCACTGCCGGGCCAGGGTGCAAGGACATGGACACAAAGAAGGAGCTGGCTGCTTCATGGCCAGAGACTGAAACATGTTGCGTCGTTGCCAGCAAAACCAAAAAATGTCCTTGACACTTAATTCACGCTGCATTAATGTGAACTGAAAATAAATGAAGTTGTTCGTCGTTTGTCGCTTCAACAAGGTACAGTGGGATAACAAGAAAATATATTCTCACGTTATTTGTACGAGGTTTATAATATCAAATTAATCATTTATTTAATTGTAATTTTTAAATGATTTTACAAATATCTACTTGTACTTATAGTCAAAATACGTGAGGTTAATACACTTACTTATTAGTTATATATTTGTTTAGTCAAATTCAGCAAGTCTGCCTACATAACTCTAATTTTTAGTGGTTTTGAGTATGCGATCATTCTTTATTAAGGGGAATAAAAAAAGGTATATATATTGCTGAAACGGTTGATTATTTATTCATACTTCACAAGTTTAGAGAGGGATATTGCATTCTTGGATGCTTGGTGAAAATCTGCAAAATATTTAATTTAATATAAGAAGGACAGGCACTTGAATATGAGGTTCCAACTTACAGTCACGGTATAATTTGTATGATTTCTTGCACAGGCTTTATCAACTTAACCAATCGGGATATGTTTACTCCCTGACTTCCTTTCTTAGGTCCCTTGGCAACGGTACTGCGAACTATAACCACTTTAGAGCTACCCATATTTCTAAGGATGACGCGTAAATTTAGCTTATTTAACTTGCAAAATTTTTAAATAAAACAAAGCAAATACATTTGAGTTATAAAGCAATGCAATTAAACTTGTCTCGACAATAGCTTGCTAGGCTTAATATTTAATATTTTATCATTATATTAATAATTATTTATGCAATATTATACAGACTCAGTAAAGCTTATTTCTCTGCAATACTCTCTACAATCTTGACATCTCCTGAGATCACTTAGTTTTAAGCTCAAATATTCAAGACATGGCGTTTTGAGTCACTGTTCGCCTAGTCCTTCACGAACTGCCCCAAAAATAGTGTACTAAAAGGCTTAACCTCAAAAACACTTTCCCGGCAATGATCTCTCTATTTCCACACACTCTTCCTCCTAATGTCTCCTGGACCTAACCCACGGTTTTATAACACTTTTCCAGGCTCTCTGTCCCTCCCAGCTCCATCCAACTGGACAAAGTGAAATGCAGGCAACACATTGCATTCCCACTCCTGTGGACATGCCGAAAAAAGCTCGTAAATTACTGGACAATGTGGAGAGGCGATGGTGATGGGCGGCCATTGGCCTGGGGAAAGGGAAAGGAGAGCGGGCCTGACAAATATAAACATCAACAACAACGGAGCGGCAACAACTAGAACAACAACACTCATCGCTCATGTTGGTGATGATGCATTTTGCGGTCTGTCACACCAAATGCAATTTGACGGAGCTCTGCAAAAACTGTTTTTCGAGCTATCAACCAATTTGGCCACGGCTGCACGCCAGGACACACAGTGTCCACAGGTCTAGGGGTCCTTGCGTCGCTGCTTCCTTCATGCCACCATCAGTCTCCGCCGACTCCGCGCTCCACCTCCTCCTAGGATCCTGTCCGGAGCAGCCTCTGCATACGCTTCATGACGTTCTCTCTGGCACATAATACGCTAAAAAAAATATCACCGTTACGAATTTCACTTACCAAAATTTGTTTTCGCCCTACAAGTTGTAAAATATATACTATTTTAAAAAGAAAGCTTAAAAATGTACTCATTGCTTACAAAATTTATGTTGAACTATTTATCTCTACAAAATAAATAGTCGCGAGCTAGTAGGGCCCGATATTACAGCTTAGTTTCACATAGCCCATATAAAACTCACGAAAATAAAAAATAAATGTAGGAATCACAAGTAACATTCTAATATAAGAGAATTTTTTTGGTTTCGTAATACGGTTAGTAACTAATTCGTTTCACTTGAGTTGATCCCAAAAGTTGTCAGTAAATCATGAAAATATCGCCAACTATCGGGGGTGCTACAAAATTTACCAGCGTTTAAAAATCACTTAAAATGATATCTTAAACTATGCCACTAAATGTGTGATCGCATAAATACCACTTTGCACTAAATTTGGTACCACTAAATTTTATAGCATAGGTTTAGACACCTTTTAAAGTTATTACAGAGCCCTAGGGATTTCTGTATCAGCCCCGTATTGTTGCTGTGCTAGTGTGCGATTATTAAGAGCAAGTATTCTATGGTTGACAAATAAGCTCTAGTTTTTTATACCCGGTACCCATAGGGTACAAGGGTATTATAAGTTAGTGCCAACCGAGAATGTATGTAACAGGCAGAAGGAGAACTCTCCGACCCTATAAAGTATATATATTCTTGATCAGCGTCACTAGCCGAGTCGATCTAGCCATGTCCGTCTGTCCGTCTGTCCGTCTGTCCGTCTGTCCGTCTGTCCGTCTGTCTGTCCGTGTGAAACAACAGATCTCAGAGACTATAAGAGCTAGAGTTACCAAATTTGGTGACAACATTGGAATCTGTTGCACGCAGATCAAGTTTGTTTTAAAATTTGGCCACGCCCACTTCCGCCCCCGAAAATGAAAAAACGGTATATAACCATATGCAAGATTTTCGACGTAAAGTAAATAGATAGACTTAATAAGTAGGCAATCGTGGACGAGTTCTGAAAATTTGAGTAAAATCGGATGATAAACATAGAAGTTATTAAACAATAAAGTTTCTGAGAGAGAGAGAGAGAGAGAGAGAGAGAGCGCACGTGTGTTGCTCAAAATTACCAACATTTGTTTTGTTGGTGTTGCTCAGCAACATTTGTCGCTTTGAGAGTTGCCCAACATGTTCCTAGCAACATTTGTCTCTTTTGAGTGTTGCTCAACATGTTTCTAGCAATATTTGTCTTCATTCGTCAGAAAATTGTCTTTTTTCCCATGTTCATGTGCAGTTTAATTTCACCCACAATGCATTGGGTACCGGGTATCTTACAGTCGGTCACACTCGACTGTAGCTTTCCCACTTGTTTTTTTTTGAAAACGAAATATTTTTTCAAAGTGTCCGTAATCCTCCCGAAAGTGGCTACGATCTAAGTTGTATGACGAATTGGATGATCTTTAATACATTTACCTTGTGCTGAGATAAACGAACAATTTGTTAATGAAAACCGAAAAAATAAAACTGACAAATAAATACATAGGTTGAAATTCCCCGCAAAACGTAGTCCTTATGATACCAATTAATCACTTAGATCACTTGATGTCCTGTTGATTTTTTTAGCAGCACAAGGCCTGCCATTCCTTTTTGGCCTTTATGGTTTTGTGAGTTTTTTCGCTGTGGGCCCTCTCTAATATTTCGTGTGTGCTTTAGTGCGTTCGTGTTTCGGGATGATGTCCTGGTTTGGCCTCTGGGTGAGTGTGTTTATGTTGGCGGATTCATGTCGTCACTGCGTGAAATGTGTGTGGCAGATGAGGGGATGGTTCCCCGACCAGAGCTCGGTGCCGGCTAGTTTTGAAATTTATGTAGTGTTGGTGAGTTGGTTTTATTCGCTCGCCTTTTTGTGGCCCTTGTTGTTTGTTATCTGTGCAGCCGGGGCGACGACGGCATTATGACCAGTAACTGGCATTGTCCTGCGTCCACTGTCCAGTTCCACATGTCACATACAATCCGAGCACTCCGCCGTCGGACGGTCGTAAATGTCAGAAGCGCGTGTAAATGTCTTCAGCTGCAATTATTTGGGCTCCTTTTAGGGGCTTCCCCCCTTTGTTGGGTCGATTTCCTAGCCGGGCCGAGGAATACGTTGCGCATCCCACGCTCATAAATCATTTATTGTAATTAAAGGGTCTGGGAGCTTTTTATCTCATTGTGCGAATTGTAGCAACGAAGGACTGCAGTTTATTTTCCAAGGTGCCTGAGCACATCAGTCAAGCAGCCTGCCTGCATTTAGCTGACTCAGTCCACTTTGTGCCAGCAATTCTGGTTCGTGCCACGCATCAATTTATTGCCGATCATCATGCGACGCGCCAAGTGGTTGAATATGGTAGACACATCCATACATATATAGGCTATAAGGATATGCGAACAAATCATGCCGTGTCACAATATTGACACACAGCAGATATACTGTGAAAAGCTTTAAGGTCTTTACCGTACATTTTCATATTTAGTCAGACAAAATGTGCTTTAACACAACATGAAAGAAATATTGCAATAATCCTATAATATAAAACCATTTTTAATCTATTTTGATACCTTATTTTATCTTTCATGTTTTAAAAGCAAGGGTTACCTGTTTAATCTGCAACTAGCAACTGGGCCGTGCATTAAATCATTTAACTGGAAAAGTAAAGGTGAAACATTCAATTTCTTTCATTGCAATGAGCCATCAAAAAAGTTAAACTTGAATCAGATTTCGCTTAACAATTTTAGCCAGGACCGAAGCATCTTCTTGGTTCTCTTTATTAAGCTTCCTGTCCGCAACAGACATCGGTGGGCTATCATTTTGGCAAGGATTCCCCAAAATACTTCGGAGTGTTGCCTGATTTCGGTAGAACAACCACTCGACATCAGAAAGACAAACAAATATGGGATGGAGGCAGGGCCGGACCAGAGCGTTTGGGCTCGTAATACCAAACGTAACGTTACTTTTTTCCGGGGGGGTAAATTATCCAATTTTGTTCACTTGATTGACTGCACTTTTGATGCCGCTGCCATGGCCACAAAACCTCAATGCAGATGCAGCAGCTCTCACTCCCAGCCCATCCTTTTGGTCTTCGGTTCACGTGGCCAGCACCTCGTCCAGCTTCCTCGTCCACCAGAGTCCCTTAATGGACTTTCGCAATCAGCTGTCAATGCCTCGCCCAGCATCGCTTCGGTTATTTATTTTAGCCTCAGTGCCAAGTGTCACCGACTTTGCAGCGATTCCATCAATCAATCGCTTCGAATTATAAATAACCAAAACCTCCTCGGGGCCGCCAACCGCTTGCCAGATTGTGCGAATGCACTCAGAGAAAGAATGCTACAATTGAAGGATTCTTGAACTTTACAAACACAAATTATAGTCTTGAATTATGCACAATTATTGATAAGATACCAAAAAGCATATTGAAAGAGAGCTTACGGAGCACTTATAGTTTTTAAACAGCAAAAACAAAAATCTTAAATCAATATACATCAAGTACACCGTTTCTCTCAGTACACGCATGTGAATGAGCGAGAGACTGACCCGAGGCGTGCCTGTCCGAGTGTCGAGATGGTGACGATTTTGAAAAATTGCCAATCAAAGGAAAAACCGCAAAGAGTTCCAAGTCACGTTGCAGTTAAAATCGCAGCACTTCGGGCCGTGTGCCAAAAACAAAAGAAATGTTTTTCTGATTCTGCCATTTCTGATTTCTCCTGTCGACTCGCTGCCTGTCCCTTATTATTTCTGACGAATTACTCACAGGCACTCCCAGTGACTGACAATTGTCCGATGTCACCGACAATATGGCAAATTGTTTTCGGGGTGTCCAATTAATTGCTTCAATTGTTTCTCATTAAATGTGCCATTGTTTCGTCATTCGAATCTATGGGCCTGGACCAACTATCTATCTTTTCTCAGGGGTAACAGTGACTAAAGATATTTGAAAAGGATAGGAGTATCCGGAGTGATGGCCTCTGGTCATAAAATATTGACAGGATTGGTTAAATTTTCTACACACAAAGGCATCTGTTTTTAAAGAAGATGTCTCGACTCGTTTTGTGGGTTTTAAAAGATTATTTTAGTTCAGTTTCTTTAAACCAAATAGCGCTGATAGATACTTTTATTACCATCAAAAGAATGTTTTGTGCCGGTAGAAAATAGGAATCTTTTAATTTCGAGGGGCAATTATTAAGGAGAACCGGTCATAGGACGTTAATAAATTCTTATTTTAAAATATGAAAAAGAAACACTTAAAATATCTTATTGCTGACTAAAAAATTGTCTTAAATAATATAACATATATGTATAAATATATATGTTATGAATCATTAAACTCGATAAATTCGATCATTCCCAGTCCCAGCTTTCTCTTGTACAATCTGCCGATCTCTGATGTCAAGTGCTTCGAATCAATCAAACTCGAGTCGGGCTTGCCAACAAGCCTGATAAATATGCCAAGACCCTCATCGCCGAGAGTATCGCATGTCTAATGATGAGAAAACAATTTCACAGAAGTGCTGGGCGAGCTCAGTGAGTGTCTTGAGCATTGGCACTTGCGCAGTTATCGCTTAAGTTAAATGAAAATGATGTTATGGATGCCCTGGGTGCAGACAAATTTTTAAGTGTCTCGATAATGTCAGTATCATCATCGCTCGGCTCGAGAGGGGGAGCGGAACCGGGTGGAATTCAATATTCAATTCCATCGAACTGTGCCGGATTTCACTGGATTGACAACCATCAGGCAAAGTGAAAAAATTCAAAATAAAAAATCCGCGCAAACAACCGAATGCATTCGCTCTTGAGATTGTGATCGAGTTGATGATGTGAAGCTCACACAGAAAACATATTCGGGTTTTAACAACAATTAACAATTGATTGAAAAAGAAGCATCCTACCACTCTAACAGCCAAATTATTAAAGAAAGAGAGCCAGTACTTGGTGGTAAAATATATTCGAAATATTTCTATCTCCAAGTGATCTGAGTTTCTCTCTGTGCAGCCACATAGTCAGTCAGGCCAACTCGATGCCATCAATGTCATTATCAATATCAACAACATGATTGGACACAAAACTGAAAACGAAACGAAAACGCAACCGAGCTCCTCAGGGCACTGAATATGAGCCGAATCGATCTCTCGATCACCGTAGTCTACAATGGGTAAACACAGACGCACTAACTGCACTCAATCAAAAATTTGATTATTTTGATATGCACGGTGCTTGAGACCCCGCAGCCTCCCCCATTGATAATTCCCGTCCTAGCGACGGAGGGGAAAAATAACACCAAGGGCCGTATAAACACACGCACCCGAAGAGCCTAGAACCGGGGCCTATAACAACAAACGGTCCAGAACCGCAGAGCAGCCTCGGACACGATTGCAGCTGCCTCGGAGTCAGCTCTAGCTCAACATTCAGCATCCAGCATCGGCATCTGCGGCTGCATCTCAATCTGCTTGTCAGCGTATCCATATCCATGATATTCGTGGAAATTCCACTTGAGCACCTCAATTGTAAGAGAATACGAATTTAATTGCAGAACACAAACATCGGGACGCCGCACGGGAAGAGAAGGAGGCCGCAGGATCAGCGGGGTGGGATGCGTAAATAAAGGGGAAATCAAAATAATGAAAAATCTCGAGGAAAGGTGTGCCACATCGGGTCTGTTTGTTGCATTGCAATTAAGGAAACTGGCGCTGAATAGGAATAATCGGGAGTTATCGGGGCTTTTCAAGCGATCAAGAGATCTCCGAAGTACAAACACTGAAATTGTGCCGGCTAGTGGGCTTTCAGTACCGTCCAATGTTTTTTTTAGTTTTAAAATCCCAAAATTTATTTAATAAACTGTTTCAAGTAATTTGTCATCTTAGGGTTCTCGAATTCGTTGAAGATTATTATTCTCCTAATCTAAAAGCCACGGAAGAAATGCAAACTAGCATTAGTCTTGCATAGTCTCTTAGTTTTAGAACTAAATGCTATAATTAATAGAAATTAATTTTACGATCGTGCCTCTGACAGCTATACAGTATAGTCCTGGTCTCAATTCAGTTTGGGCTCGATTAAGGCTGTTTAGTTAGATAATACTGATCGGGACTATAGTTTTGGTGATTCCCCTTTCACAGCTTTACAAACTTGTGATCAAAAGCAGAAGAGGTAATTTCACTTTGACAAAGAAACCCAAAATCAGAGTAAGGGGAAAAAGCTCATTAACATTTATTTGTACACTCAGCTATTGCTGCACTCGAGGCACACTATGATCGAAGAATCCAATGAATATGAATAACCAAAAAAATGAAAACGAACCAAGCCGAGCGAAACCCTCTCAAGAGGTGTACAAAGCTGGGATCGACAATGTATACACTATCGATCCGTTCGCCGGCGATCTGTCAAATATGTACGCCATTGTGCGAGTTGGACTTGTTTCCAGAGCCACTCATGACTCGATTCGAGTCGAGTTCGGGCTTGACATGTTTGATTTGTGGCTGTGATTGATTGATTGCTGCGACTCGCGCTCACTCTGCCATGAACTTCAAGTAATGATTTTCGATTTTGCGCAGGCTGCGTGATATAAAAACTCTCCTCTGGATTGGTTCCCACAAATAATGACATTGCGACTTTGGCGCTACGGACAAGATGGAAGAGGCCGCGTCTGCGGATCGGTAAATCTGATTGACAACTTAACTGATCAGAGCCGGGATCTGGGATCAGAATCGGCGTCGAGATCGGCGACTGAGGTGAAAATTTACTGCGAGCGTGACTCTTCTGCAACGCTGGGAAATGTAAACCAAATACTGTTGTACTTCTTACCATCGTTGTTAACAATAAGTATGTTTAAGCTATACAATTTGTGAATTCCTGAAAACTTAATAGCAAAATAGATCTCACGAGTTCATGCATTTATATAAACAAAGATACCAGACTATTTGTAGTCAGATGTTTATTAGTTGAAATTAATCCAATTATTTTTGTCCTCATTCACCTCATCATGACCCGGCATCAGTCTAAAAGGATCTCACCAATTCCATGTAAATTTGTAGACATTTTGACTGACTTTCCGGTGGCATTATTCGTTTGCCTTGCCCCTCAGTGCTGCCACCTAATTAAAATACCATTTCAGAGTAAATACTTCCATGTTGACAGTTTAATCTTTTAATTTTGATTCATTTATTCAATAAAAAACACAAAGAAAACTTTATTTTAATGTGCATTTGCCCATATGATCAAGGTCTAGTTTCTAAAATAACAAAAATAAAATAATAATAAAGAATATAATAGAATAATTAAAAATTAATAATTGGGGAGCGCAAGAAAATTAAACAATTTAAAATAATAATAATAAAATAAATTTGTTTTTAAATTAAATATATGTAATAAGGGCAAACTTGATATATTAATTTGATTTAAAAATAAATTGTATTTTTCAGTGTGTTGCTGTTCCTGTGAACTGCCATCGCCATCGCTCGCCAATATCTGTTAAAAAAAAATAAAGGAATCCACGCAAAGTGAGTTAGTTATTCGGCCACTCGTCTTGAACGACTTCGTCCTCGTCTGGGCCTATATCTTCAGCATCTGCGGCCATAAATAAGCCAGGGACAGTAGAATGTTTCAGCACAAGGGCTTCGTCTCGATGCCTTTTGGCCATCTTGACATACGAATAAGTGAAGTAAGTAACCGAAACAAAACCCAAACTTCAGTTCTGGTCCTGGTTTTGGTTTTCCAGCTTGGGTCACGTGCACCATTATGCATCCAAAGGCGAAGGAATTTGCATCAGCCTCCGATTGATGGTAGATTGTTGGAATCTTTTCAGGATTCCGTGTGCACGGGAACTTAATTTTTAGAACAAATTATCAAGAGTCGACAGTGGAATTAAGTTTAAAAGACTTAAAATTACTAAACATATAGAAAAGTTGGTAATGCTGAAACACACGGTGGGATATGCCTTCTTCAATCGGCAAAGGGTATAATTTATTCAAATAAATAAAGTTATGATAACAAAAGCATACGAAATTAATTGCAATCGCCGAAAATAGTTTGGCCTTAAGGCGGTAACAAAGCCAATTAGACACCTCGCTGACTGAATTGACAACTTCGGAATTCACTCCCCGCAAATCTCACCAGATGCGAGCCAAAATCGTGAACTGTCAGCATCAAGCTCCCAAAATAAGAAGAGAAAACAAGTCGAAGAGAAGAAAAAACAGCCTTGCGTGTATGTCGCGCACTTTGATATCAGCCAGGAGGGATCTCCCTTAGCCAACGCCAAACAATCTGGACAAAATGCAGGCAGAAAGTGAGAAGCGGAGAGATTTTAATTACACACACCGTACTGTACTGTACGACGACTGGGCCTCGTTCGACTGGCTGGCAATTATTTACATTAACACGATCACAACTCAGAGACACTGCACATGCATCATCGTGTTGCGATGTCGATCGAGATCTCCAGGCTCCGGCCTCCGGACCCTGGTCTCCGTCCTCCGGCCCCCGAGTTCGAGCCAGACAACAGTCGATGTCTGTGTGCCTGCCATGTATGCATATTAATTTATTGGAATCATGTTAGTGAGTCGATATTGATACAAATCCATTTTCGATCGCGTTTCCCCGATACCAAAGGTTGCCTGCCAGAGGAATCTGCAGACCCATGCTGGGTGCCCGAAGTTGGCAGCAGACACTACACAACTACCAAAACGCTCTCCGCCCAATGTCTGTGGGCAGAAGCTGCCTTTGGTTCGCCTCTGGCAGCTTCTGTCTGTACCGGCCCCTCTCCGCACGGATCAGCGGATCCTCCCTAGCCCCATATATCCCCCTTACAGACATACATATATCGCATGCTCAGCGACCGTATTGAGCGTTAATCGCCCGACTATCATGCGATTACGGAGCCAGGGAACTGCGGCTCCGTTTAGAATGGAAGCATCTCCGCCGTAACAGCTGCGATGTTTGGGCTCCTTTTTTTCTAATTAAATTCAATTGATTAAACATTTGATTTACGACAGCAAGTAAAGTTTCCTAGAGATCCTTAGCTTGCCTATATTTTTGTTTGCCTTAATTAGCGTGATTTAAGTGTCATATAGGGAGAAAAGATCATTACAATGAATTTAACTTGCTTGGTTACGTTCTCAAATACGCACTCCTCTCATTTGGAGAACGGATTTTTTAAAAGTTCTAAGTTGAAGTATTTTTTCTCACTTTGAGAACAAAAAGTATAATTTATTATGTATCATCCCCGATTGTCCCTTACACTAGACAGTTCCTCCAATAAAATTTTGTATAAGGTAGGAGTCTAAAAAATTCAAGATAAGCTTTAAAGATTTTTTCATTTATTTTAGAAAATGTTATCCAAAATATTAATTTTTAATTAGACTTAGGATATCTAACATACGGTTGAATGAAAATGCGTTTTCAGAGATTGACGCAGTCGACATTAAGGCTCTTCTTAAAGAAAGTAATTATGTCTGTGACTTCATTAATGCGCATCTTAGTCGGCTTTCCAGCTCCATGGCCAGCATTTGTATAGACTCTCAGCAAAATGGGATTGAGTTGATACTCCGAATGCCGCACGGCTTCCTGGAGGGCAGCGGCAAATTTGAGAGAGTGCAGGGGACTGACCCGATCGTCGTGATCGGCCGTCAGGATCAAGGTCGAGGGGTACTCCTCGTTTGGGTTCAACGGAAAGTGTACATTGTGCAACGGCGAGTACTTGAACAGGTTGGCAAAGTGCTCCCTGTCGGTGGGGTTGCCGTAGTCCGAACACCACGCGTGGCCGATGGTGAACTTGTGGAAGCGGAGCATATCCATGACCCCGACTTGGGCCACTGCTGCTCCGAAAAGATCCGGTCGCTGGTTTATGCAGACACCCACCAAGAGGCCGCCGTTCGAGGCACCCTGAATGGCCAGCCGATCCTTGGTGGTGTAGTTGTTTGCGCCAAGTACACAGCGGCGGCCTGAAAGTCGTCAAATCCGTTCTGCTTATTCAACAGTCGGCCGCCATTGTGCCACTTGATGCCGTACTCGCCGCCTCCCCTGATATTGGGAAAGGCCAGCACCCCGTCGAAGGTGTCCATGAACATGAGGCCAGTGATGCCAAACGAGGGCATTAGGCTGTAGTTGAAGCCACCATATCCGTACAGCAAACAAGGTCGGGGCTCCACAGTGTCCTTTTTCCTTCGTATGATGAACATGGGAACGCTGGTGCCATCCTTGCTTTTGTAAAACACTTGCTCCACCATGTAATCGTCCCGGCTGAAGCCCTCTAGGTTGAGTTGGATTTCCCTCAGGACCTTGGGCTTCTCAACGGGCTTGGCAAAGTCGTAGTGATAGACTATGCCCGGCGTCAGGAACGATGAAAAGCTGTAGAAAATCTCCGAGTACTTTCTTTCGCCTGAAATTCCATTAATAGTTCCAATGTCCAGGCCAAATTGTCGGATGAGATTCCCTGTGCCCAGCTCATAGGCTTGCAGAATACTCTTCACATCCCGGTTATAGCAAATCACGAGCTTGTCCTCATTGACGCACTTCGCCCAGTCCAGGACATCTTTCTCATGTTCGGGTATCAGAGTTGTCCAGTTAGCCTCGGCGGGATTCTCAAAGTCGATGACCACCACCCGATAGTTGGGTGCATCTTTGTTCGTATGGAAGTACATCTTCGATCCCTCGTTGGTTATGTAATCGTAGTCTGCTTCAAAGTTGTCAACGACCGGCCTAACCGTAAGTTTTGAATTGATTTCCTGTCCCGGACTCAGGTCAGCATAGTATATCATATTATCCCGTACAGTGTGACTAATGGACAAGATCAAGTATTTGCCGCAGTCAGATACCTCAGGCTGGATACGCCAAGATGGATGTTCCGTAAACTCTGCCACCAATGTGTCTTGAACTTGACTTTCTCCCACCCGGTGATAGTATAGTTTTTGGTTCTCATTTTGCTTTGTCTCGGATCCATCAGTCTTGCCATCTTGGTTGGGATATCGGCCATAGAAAAAGCCCTTGTTGTCCTTAGTCCAGGCGAGATTAGAAAACTTGACCTTGTCTAGAATCTCAGGGAAATCGGTGCGGTCCTTGGCCTTGCGAATTCGAATTTTATTCCAGTCCGAGCCCCTTTCACTCAGTCCGTAAGCCATAAAAGCCCCATTTTCCGAGAATTTGTTCTGGCTTAAGGCGACGGTCCCATCAGCGGCCAGGCTGTTGGGATCGAGAAAGACAACGTCCGGGCCCTCCAGAGTCGCCTGTTGCATCAAAACACTTTGGTTCTGCAGGCCTGTGTTCTTGAAGAAATAGTAGAAATCACCTTGGCGCATGGGGCATCCGTATTTCGGGTAGTTCCAGAGCTTAGTTAGTTTCGCATTAATCCTCTCCCACTCCTCACATCTCTCCAGAAACGGTTTGCTAATATTGTTTTGGGCGTTAACAAACTTTTGAGTTTCTGCTGAATCGGGATCTTCAAGCCAACGATAAATATCCCTTATTCGATATTCATGAATCATTTCTTCGGCCTTATTGTCCTTTCGGGCCTCGGGATACAGGATCCGGGGATTGCGGTGATCTGCAGCCGGAGGACTCACGTCCGTGGGCCAGTTAACCGATGTTTGTGGTTGGTACATCGCGAGTCGGTTTTTAGAATGCCACAGAAGATTCTTAGCTATGTTTGAAAATAATAATTTTAACATTAAATTTAGCCCGAAATGTTTTCCTAATTTTGAATTTTACTATTTAAATGACACTCCCATAGTTTGATAGTTGATTCCTAGCAGAATAATATATTTGCTTCAAGCTTGGATTTACAAAAATCGAATCAAAACCACCTCTTAACGAGGTGAGAAAATAATGCCGATGGCACCTTCTGCTTTAAAAGTTTCTGATAACAAATTTTGTGAGGATATTTTGCAGATTAGTGTCTAGAACGAAACTAATAAATCTTTTTAAAAATTTTTATTAATTAATATTAATAATAATTAAATCTCGAGAAAGTAAGCAGAATTAATCTTTACGAACCGAATTGTCGAGACGTGCTGACTTTACTTTTACTTTTTTATGATCATCATTTGTCGGTCTCGCTGAAATTTTACAAATAATTTGTAATTTTTTATAAGTACCATCCGATTCACTAAAATAATTGGGTTAAACTTGCATAATACATTATTATCTCAAAAATGTACTTGTTTAAAACATTGGCTTGACAAATTAATTTTTCTTTCTAGTCCTAATTGAGTTACTCCCAACTGTCAGAAAAATAGGTTAAAGCACATGAGGATTTATGCTTTGCGGGTCTACTGATAGGGTAAAGGCTTATAGAAATATGGTCGCATCTTTTGTGCCCAGAAGGAAAGGTCCTAACCCGACATATTGACGTCTCTAGGTCGTTTTTCTGACTGCTGGCGGACCGGCTGTAAGCCTGAGCACGCTGAGCATGTCAACAAGTCGGCTACACACACCGGAGAATAGGTGTAGCCGGAGCGGAGCGGCGGAAAAGAGCAACAAGTCAAGCAGGCTGACAGCCAACATGAGCGCAACAGCAGAGAAGAACAGCAGAAACACGGGCTGCACTCAGACAAATCTGCAAAATTAACTGTAGGGCAGCATCACTGAAAATTGTGTAAAGATAATTTTTATACCCGGTTCCCATAGGGTACAAGGGTATTATAACTTCGTGCAAGCCGAGAATGTATGTAACTGGCAGAAACGAATAAGAAAGCTACAGTCGAGTGTGCTCGACTGTGAGATACCCGGTACTAAACGATTGTGCTTTACATTAAAAGGCAATTTGAAATAATACATACTATATAATACTACTTCGATACTTCCTGAAATAAATAGCTCCAATGCATAGCCTAGCGGTCTAAGCGCTTCTGGCTTTTTTAGCTTTTCTCCTTTTTAGTCAGCTAATACATCTTATTTCAGTTTTGCCAAAATTAGGTTAACAGGTGTCGAAGCATACTTAGTATGAAAATTGCGCTTCATATGAAATATAGGTAATGGCCCAGTTGTCTAAGCGAACGATGTATTTACATTTTGCAAAGTTGGCCCGAGTTCAATCCCACACAATTTTACTTTTTAGTTTTTCTCCGTATATTAATAAAAAAAAAAGAAAGAAACGCAAAACAAACTAGCAAAAAAGTTTTGGGCGCGGTCAGGGCTCGAACCCACGATCCAGACGGATACAGGCTACGCAGCTTGCTTAGTTTCTTAAAATTTGAACTTTATTGCTTATATCTGCCATGTTTATCATCCGATTACACTCAAATTTAAAAAAACGACCGCTGAAGCCTATTCATTTACTTTATCTTTTAACTTTTACCCAAAAATAACGAGCATAGCTAATATAACGTTTTTTATGATTTTTGGGGGCGGAAGTGGGCGTGACCAAATTTTAAAACAAACTTGATCTGCGTGCAACAGATTCCAATGCAGTCAGCAAATTTGGTGGCTCTAGCTCTTATAGTCTCTGAGATCTGTTTACAAACACGGACAGACGGACAGACGGACAGACGGACATGGCTGAATCGACTTGGCTGGTGATGCTGATCAAGAATATATATACTTTATGGGGTCGGAGGTGACTCCTTCCGCCTGTTACATACATTCTCGGTTTCCACTAACTAATAATACTCTTGTACCCTATGGGTACCGGGTATAAAAAGCATAGCCGACCAAATAAAGTATATCTATTCTTGATGAGCATCTTCAGCCGAGTCAATTTAGCCATGTCCGTCTGTCCGTCCGTCCGTATAAGCAAACAGATCTCAGAGACTACAAAAGCTAGAGCTATCTTATATTAAGACAACACTCCTATCAGTTGCACGCAGATTTTCACGTCTCTAGACTCTTGTCAGTTTTTGGTGACCTGTACTTTGATGTATTAGTAATTTTAGTCAACTCGGGGACCATAGTCAAAGTAATTTTATCCACAGAATTAGGGATTGTTGATACAATATGTTTTAGTCTTACCAAGAAGATTATCAGTAAACTTTGATGCCGATATTCCAGCGTGTCACAGAATTCAGACTTGAGAATTTCTGTGTGACTCTATGCATCAACTTTGAGAGTGCCTAATGTTGGAGGCCAGAGGGTGGATCTTTAATTCACCTACCTCTTATAAGCTATTTCTGGACTTTTAACTTTGAAATGTCCTTGACCAGAATCCACAAGGGTAAAACGGATCTCGGATTCAACGGGTCAAAATACCTTTGAATATGCGTGTATCCGGGCACGAAAGTTTTTTTTTTTCGTTATTCAGAATTTTCAGAATAGAATTTTAGTATAAAAAAACATTAATTTTATACATGCTATTGAATTATTAGCTTTGTGTCATTTTCTAAAGTTCTGAAAATATTTTTTATTTTTCCCAGTGGGCGTTCTGGTAGCTTGCGATCATTCCACGCTGTTGCGTCGATGGGTGCTGAGCTGGGCCCGATGATCGTCATAGGGGATTTGTGGCTCGATCGAGATTCTCAGCTTTTGCTCATCTTCATCTCCACAGTGATCGCAGCACTCGTACAGCACTCACATATTTACGCAACGCAGTATCTGAAACCGAGTATCTAAGTATATGGAGATGAAACCGAGTGTGTTTTTGTCGCAAATCGCCAAGATTGCGATCTCATTAAGGCGAATTATTTATGTTGCTGACTATGTTCTGGCCAGTGCAGCTCTTACTGCGTTCTCCGATCCAACTCCCCGGCTCCCCCGAGGATCGGGATCGATTTGACTTCGGCTGCTCCTGCTCCTCCTGCATTCGTGATGATTATCACTGGAACAAAGTTGTCGCTCCTCTGCGACGCTGCCGTGGCTCCCAGTCAGCGATTTGCCAAACGTTTAAGCTACCCCGATCCCAGCTCGATTCCAGCGAGTCAAATGTGCGATTAACGCTCTGCCGGGACAATAATTTATGCCCAGGCTGTTGTCAATTGATTTTAGACTCCTGTCACACGATCGCAGGCGAACCCCAAGGTTATTTAGTAAAATTTAAGGAAATAAAACCAGGGAGGGGCATAAGCCATTTAATTTATAATACTTATTTTTATTTTAACATTTTTTTTCTTTAATAAAAAGCACATTCGACAGGCTTCCAAGCACCATTTACGAATTCTTAACACACAATCAATCCATTTAGTTTTTAAGTCTCTATAGCTTGTTCATTAATTCAAGTGCGTCGTCATTTTGATAGATCTGAAATGTTAATGAACTTTTTCACAACCGAATAGGTGAGGAATAGCTATTGGCTCCGATTACATTCATCTATTTCCATTCAAGTAAAGTTACGGGACACATATGCCTAGCCCTATATATTTATCACTCTCGCTTATCAGGTTGTGCTGCTTAGAGGAAGCCGCAGAGCTCATCAATCTGGGACGGGATCCGCCAACCCTTGGCCGCAGGGCCCATCTCCCAGTCAGCCGCAACAGATGAGAATGGTTTTGCACTCGGCCAGGATGTCCCACGAGTCTAATCAGGCCGTAATTTGAAGGACAAGGCAGCAGCAGTATCCAGTCAACGGCTTGCTTGAGTTTTGTCCCTGACTTATTGCAGGTGACTATTTTTTTGTATTACCACTCACCTCACACCTGTGCGAGCTCACCCCTTTCCGGCATTTTGATCCATTTGGGTTGCGTTCTCTGGCCGGACATTTGGCAAAAGAATGGCCAGTGATTTGGTGCCCGGCAAATGAATGAATTAGTTCCTTGGAGACGACCTCGTGCACTTCGGACTCGCTGTGGCCCCGTTGATTGATGTTCTCGGGCTAAGTCCAGGCAGGCAGAATCAAAAATTTGGCCCATAATAAATTGTAATTGGTAAAAAAATACACTTTAAATATTTATTTTAATTCGGAATTGATATATCGCATTGCGTCAGGCGATGAGCGATTTATGCGTTTGCATTCGAACTGTGAGATAAATGGGAGAAACCCCACTCGAAAACGCATAATGAAAAAGCGCTGGCATCGGAAAATGTTTACAATATACGAGTACAGCCTCTCAGGGGAACACGGGGCATAAATATTGATAAACACACATAGTTTTCCCTCGGTGCGTGGATCGGTTTCGGATCTCCCTCGAATTGGACTTTTAATGAGGCTAAAAGATTTGGCAATTTGGTATTCCAAGCCCGAATGACCAAAATGGAATCAGCACACGTGCTCGAGTGCCAACTCATGCGTGGGGATCGATGAACGTATCGGGTCGGATCGGATCGGACCGGATCGGCTGTGGCTTTGGCTAGTTTTCTATTAATTACACTGATTTATGTTCTCATTGTCCATTGTATTGGGTTGCCAAGCCATCGGCTCAGGGCCCTCCTCGCCTCTGACTTTATGATGGTTAACTTTTTTAATGGTACTCGGGGGAGGCAGTAAGTGTCCAGGACGAACCGAGGGGAAAGCACCTTTCCATTGTTATAGTTGCGACTAAAGAAAGAAAGAAAGTTGATTACGATTCTCTATTTTGCCGGCCGTAGATGCCAGCAGATAAATAGGGAAGCTTACCGAAATCTACTCATGCCCAATTTAAGAACACATTAGCCACCGATGCGAATTGCAACTGGATAATAATTTCTAGACCAAATAAATTTGCAAGTCCACAATCAATTTGAAGTCTCAAAACACAGACAGAGATACACAATGGCAATAATGTAATTTATGGTTTGCCCCTAACAAATTATCATTTGTTGCAAGAACACAGCATTGGCTCGAATTCTGTGGAAAAAATATTATTTTTAAAGAAACCGAAATAATTTTGATCACTTTCACGCTTGGAAAATCTCGGAGGAATTAATCAGGTTGTATCGCCTAATGTGAAGTGAGACCCGTTCATCACCAAGAAGTAAACTTATTATAATTAATAATAATTTATATCAAATTAAACAATATAGAACATGTTAACAGACTGATATATAAGCTAGCCAAGCAGATCATTCTAAATCAAACTATTACTTGCTAAAGGCCCTTTCAGTATTACATTCTTACTGCAATATACATGCTAATTAAACGTCAATTGTTGGCATTAGTTAAAACCAGATCAATCCTGCAATTCTATAATACAATGTCCCACTTATCTTAAAATAAAACACTGTAGACGGCACTCCACATAGTGACGATGAGCACCGAGACTGTGGTGCGCAAGGAGACTACTATTTAGAGCCCTATAATAGAAAATCTGCTACGATAGTGCGGTCAGAACTATTTATATCTTGATCAAAAGGTATTGTAAAACTGCAAAAATAAAAATTTTGTAAATGGGAGCAGTTAAGGCTGGTGGACAAAAATCCAAATTTTTAATGCTGTTGTAATGCTGTTCTAGCTTTAAATACGCGACACCCCAATTATCTTAATCCGATACTTCGTTTGAAGGATATTCATTAAACAAGATTTTTATTTTTTACTTAATAAAAAGCTAGATATCACTCCACTAAAAACAATTCACCTTTATGACTAAGATAACCTGACATTGATAAATTGACAATAAATGTGTTTGTTGAGTAATGGTATTTTTTAACCGATGTCAAAATCAGTTTTATTAGCTGGACCTAGCATCTCGGACGACATAACTACAGATGGCCACCCTCGCTATCATTCCACACTTTTCCCACTTGAAGCAAACAAACAAACATCGGGTGAGATCCCATATTCGAGCACTCTCCACAGTTTTATGTATCTTTGGGATGTGGACGAGCCGCGATTTGTGGTATTTTGATTCCGCTGCTCTGTTTGTCGATATTTGAATTATTTCCATCGCCACTGGCCCTGCAGGGGGTGGGAGTGGATGATGATGATGGGGCTGTGATTCTGGTGCAGGCCACTTTTTGGCCACAATTGTGCGGCCTGTAGCCTGTGCCTCGTGCGCGGCCTACGGGCCCGGTGGAAGACCCCTTCCGATCCGCTGGTTGCCCGTTGTTGTAAATCAATTGGACGCTGAGTGCCCCAATGTGCTGTCGATGGGTTTACAATCCGTCAAAACAGTTGGCATGGGCACGGAACAGCGAGTCCACCTCTCCCTGCCACCAGCGACCTATTAGCGAGTGGTCCAAATAAACAATCAATCCGGAGAGAGTTTAAGTGCCTTCCACGAAAACAATAAAAAATACAATCGCGACTGGGAATGAGGCATTTAATCCAGCAATAGCATAATTAAAAGAATGTTTTCGAAATGGCTTTAAATAGATATCTTTAATGTGGTAGCAATATTTTTATAAGCTACCGAAAGTCCAAAGAACTATCTAGCTATACGATTCTAATAAAATTACTCGCTGAATAGCATAAGCAATATGATTTTAACAAAATTACTCGCTGAATAGTTTATGCTATTCGCGTAACTCTATTGAACTTAAAGCTTTATAAACCTTTGATCCGATTATATCTTAATTAGAGAACCTTTCGAAAATAACCATCAAAAGAGGAAGACACTAAAACATTGCAGAAACCTAGTTCTCGAAATATTTGAAATATGATTCTACTAAAATTACTCGGTGAATAGTTTATGCTATGAATAATTTATGCTATTCAGCGAGTCATTTTAATAGAATCATATTTCAAATATTTCGAGATCTTGGATTATGCAATGTTTTAGAGTCTTCCTCTTTTTATGGTTATTTTCGAAAGATTCTCTAATTAAGATATAATCCGATCAAAGGCTTATAAAGCTTTAAAATCAAATAGAGCAACGCATTGATTCGAAACTCGATCATTTTGTAATTTGAGCGACTATAGCTGCCATGATTAGGAAATTAAATAGTACAAAATAGTTAAAATTAAATTTGCTTCAAACTGCAAGGGTAAATATTTTTCGGCTCACCGATGTAAGTTCCATCTCCAGTTTAGTATTTTGCTCTACTGTCCGAACTTGGCAACCAATGGGCAGCAGTTCAGAAGCTTTACAGTCCGACTGGAATACCAACGAAACATGTAACAATGGCAACACAACGATCAAACGTTAAGCCCGGCAATGTATCAATGTCAGCGATGGTCTTTGGAAAACGGTGAACGGGATCCACCTTCTCCGAAGGAGAGAACAGCATCTCACCCATTGGCGGAGAATACGGATGCCATTGTTTCGCTGGGTTTCGGGGACAACCCAAACGTGCATTTTTTAAGGTGATTCCACTGGGCCTGGCTCTTCTTATTGGTGGATTCACCAGTTGGCCAAGTTGGCCATTGTTTGTCCGACATTCTCCGCCGCTTGCGATTACTATATGAACTTGCCTCGTTGTCGCTGTCGTCGCCATGTCAAAAAACTAAAAAGAAGCAATCGAGAGATATATAATCGTATGCCGAAGAAAAACATCAACAACAGAAATAATAAACAAATCATTTCGCGAACACCAACACATGCTTTCGTCCAACAAATTCCTTGGGCTCGGGACACCCGCACACGATGCGATATTGATTCGATCGCAAGGCTGTCAGCCTGCTTCGAGGTGGGTCCCCCATCGCCCATCGCCCTTTTCCCTCCAATTTCCAACTGTGAGCTGTCGGGGCACTTGATTTGAGTTTTCATAATTGCATGTCTTCGGTAGAAATTTGTGTGTTGTGTGGGGAATGCAACTGGAAGTGAGCGGTTCAAGGCGGGGAGAGAATATCTTAAACCATTCCAATGCATTTGCATGTGTTTACTTCTATGACTACGTAATCAGCCCGGGCTTTCTATTTTAACTGTGCTCCTCAAAATGTTAGGTACATTTTCTTTTAAATTAAGCCCGATCATAAAACAGCTAGTCCTCAAATCAGTAAATACTTTTTGGGGCCACAAGTATGCCAAATATGTTCCTATCGATCGAAAAGGTACTTTCGCATCCTCACCGAATTTATTGAGACCCTTTAGAAATGGAACATAGTGATTGGACATGACTAAAAACAAGTAAATCTATAGAATTAGCTACCTAAATATACTACAAGACTAGATTTCGCCAAAAAAATAAAATTTAATAGTACTGGTTTTTTTTTTGTATACTAACCGTTTGCCAGGAGAGTCAAGGCAAAGACATTTTCTGACTCGTGATATGGATTTTTCTCTTCGTGTCACAAAATATTTTATATTTATTGATTTTAAATTAATTATAAATTAACTAAGGATAATATGCTTAAAAAAAGGAATTTATATTTAAATTATAAATCTCATTTAATTTATTCATAACTGACACAGAAAAAACGGAAAATTACGTCTTAAGATTTGGATTTTTTGATTCTATGGCACTGCCCGGTGCTGTGAGAATTGGGGCAAGAATGCACACTGCTGTGGAGCTCGCAGCAGCGTCCGCGGATCGTAGATCTTAGCTGAAGTGGAGGAAAACGCTGGTCTGGAAGAGGCTGAGCCTGTTGATTGCCTGAGTGGAATGGAGTATCGCAGCTGCTGCCGCTCGAGATCCTCTGCTTATTTTAGTTGGCCAAACTGTCAAAGATATCCCAGCTTGCGGCGAGACTCCCACAGCTCCCCGGATCGACGGCTGCTTATGTGGCTGCTTGCAGATCACCTGATTGATGATTTGTTTGTTTTGATATACGCCAAAGGCGCTGGGGCTGGGCTGGGGGCAGAAATCTCTTCGCACCTAGAGGGAAATAAATTATGCCAATATCTGGGTGTCTGCCGGTTGCGGCGAATGTATATTTGGAGCAACGCCACCCCAGAGCGAAAGTGTTTTTAATTTATGAATTATAATTTATTCGCCCGATTGGCATTCACATTTCGCCGCTGTTTGGCTGGAATGTGCCCACACATAATATGGAACGAAATATTATTCTTAATCTCTTGACCCATCGAGTGTATCAATCATTGAGTGCTCAATTGACGGCGCTGATTGACATCCCTCGTTTGGAGTATAAAATGAATAAGAAAAATAAATTTCATATTACCCAAGTCGTTGGTTAATACAAATCAACAGATCTTTAAATCTTTAAACTTGAGGCGGATAGAACACATTTGGTAATTGTCGGAATTGGTATTTAATTTAGCCAGCTTAATCCCATAGCTCCTTATGTTATCCAAGCATATTTACTCCTCCAGATCGCTTTCAATTCCAAATACCAAAGCCAAGCCCGCCAAAAGAAATCCAAGAGAATCTGGGGACACTAATTGCTTGGAACACATTTCTTATGCCTGCCGCTGACACTGACGCCTTCTGCTGCTCCTTGGTCCTTGGCCGCCGTCGCCCTTAGCTGTTATCAGCGGAATTTTAAAGCGCATCTCGACGAAAAAAAGAGGAAGTAAAGAAGGACGCTGAGGGATGAAAAGAGGAATGTGCCGTTGGACATGGGCAATTCATGCCGCTCCTGCTGCTGCGGCTGCGGCTGCCTTCTAATTCGCTGGCATTTTCTTTATTTTAGCCAAATGCGTTGTGTCTCCCCAACTCTTCCAGTGATGACCGCTGTGGTCTTGGGGCTGTCCTCTTTTTAGCTCCGGCTCTTCACAGCTTCAATTGCCACCTCCGCGGCGGCGGCGGCCAAGAAATGAAATTCTTGATATCTTTTGTTTGTCCTTACGTTGCGGCTGTCCTAACGCATCTTTGTCCCTTTCGCTTCTCTAATTAAAAAAAAAAAACGAGGAAACAGGCTAATTTAAACAAGCCGAACCCCAAACGCCCTAATAGTTCGTACTTACATATAATAATATGTCAAGATTACATAAACAAATTCATCACTAATGGCCTTCAATGGATTGCACAAACACAGGGGTGTCCCAGAATTCACTAGCGTTTTGAAATCCCTTTGAGACGCACCTCGAACATACAACAAAATATTTGAGGCATTAAATTCCGTGCAAATTGTATTTCTCTTACGTTATCTTTGTGTAGCATAGACTTAAACACCTTTTTAAGTGATTTCAATACCCCTGGTAGAATAAATTTCCCATTCCCCATTTAGCCTTAAACAAATGCTAAATACCGTTGTATATATTAAGACCAAAATCTTAACTAAACTAAACTACGACGCCTCCGCAAGAACATAGCCAGGATTCCCTCTGACAGAGCATAAGAAGGAAAGAAAAGGAAAACCTAACCGAAACGAGTCGAGTGACCGCACTAATTAGCCTCAAAGCTACATTTGGTATGCTTTTGATTTGTAAAAGATTTGCGCGCGATTCCTTAAAAAAGTTCGGGTCCACTGAAGGAGAGTGTGGTCCCTGGGTTGCATTTCTCGCAATAATTACAACGTGCGCGACGACCCCTTCCTCCGTTTGATTTTGTCAGCAATGAAACAATTCAGCAAACATGTCACATGCAACCGAATCAATTTTCGCATCAATTCGTGGGTATTGTGGGAAATGAAATGCCATGTCCGAGTCCACAGCCAAGAACAAGTACACACGACGACCGCTCCCCTTTCCATCTGGCAAGAAGTACTTTTTGGGGGCAATTCCTAGAACGAGTGAAGCATTTGAAAGTAGCCAGTGGAGATTCTTCGGCTCCCATTTCTCATCAAAAGTCAGGGAAAGACAAAGATTGAAAAAGAATTTATGTTGTTTCGCCCTAAAACAGTGTTGGCCATTAACTGGGGGTATATTTTTTCTAAATTATAATAATTTATAATGATAATTCTTTAAATCTGTAAATCTTAAGGAAAACAAATGTAATATTTAGAAATCGTTAAATTAATATTTTTTAGACTGTCCAACAATAATCCCTACGGACAGTGATCCTTTTATTTTCAGATAATTCCTTTTTATTTTCAGATAAATTATAACCACAATTTAGGAAACTAACTTGCAGTTCATAACTTTTTTTAATGCATGCTGGGTGATTTTATTATTAATTTTTCAACGAAAGATCCCCCTTTCACTGCAATAGTCACCGCCCCAGACTTGCTTAGAACAACACTGATTTCGTAAGCTGTCTGTCCAGTTAGTGGATGCTTCTGCCACTTCTGCTGGTGATGCAACGTATGACGCTGATGGCTCTGACTTGGGATCCCGATTGCGACTTGGCCAATGCGATTCGAGTTGTTGTCGAGCGTAATTAAAAGCAGGGCACTGCGAGCATGCTGGCGGGACGATTGGTATGGTATTGCAATGGCTTAGTTGGGGGAAGAGCTTGGCTCAGGGACTTGCACTTGTTTGCACACATCGAAAATTGCTCAGACACTTGATGACAATTTCACTTAAAAGAAATACTTGTGGCCAGCTGTGGACGCTGGCGGAGAGAGGGACTTAAGGGAATCTCGAGAACATTTTAATCAACGAGCAACCCCAAAGACGAATAACTTTTGTCCGGCATCGGTTTGCTGTGTCTGCGTCTTTTCTAAATTAGCAATAGAACGAAATCAAAGGCAAAATGAACGAAACGAAACCGAAGAATCCTAGTAAAACCCAGATAGACAAGGACAAATAATGACAAGCCAAAGGTCCTGCTAACGTTAGCTATTCCCCTTGTAATGACGGCGGGAACGTGTGAACCCAGTAGCGTCAAACGAATCGAAATCAATTAGCCAATTACACTTGAAGATGCCCAGCGACCAGCAGTCAGGTCCCTCTCACCAATCACCACAGACTAAAAAAAAGCCCAACAAGACCTCAAGGCCCAGCCAGAGTTCAGGTCCAATTGTTGTATGACCTGTCTAGCTGTTTTGACCGGGCTTTGGGCCAAAAACAATCAATTGAGGCTATGAATTTATGTGTGTCTACACTGAGGGAAAACCGTTCTCACCGTTTTTCCTTATTCGAATTTTACTGGTCAAGAACAAAAACACCAGAAACGAGATGAAGAATTCTCATATTGAGAACAGTTTTTGGGATTGAGTATTCTTGATTTAAGAAGTCTTTTCTTTTTTAATAACTAACCGTTCTCGATAAAAATAAAAATGTACTGAATATGAACTATTTATTGAGCTTAGGAAACACAGACTTAATTTTACATTTCTTGTGCAAATTATTAAGTTTTTTATTAATTTGTAAATAAAGTTAATTGTATGTAACTTATTAAATAAATTCTATGAGACATACTGACGCAATTTTAAAAAACAATTGTTACGGTTCGACTCAGATTCGGACCACGCACAGTGAAGCACTCTAGTCCAGGACTCTACCAAATGCTCCACCAAGGCAAATCAAAGAATGCCGACGAAAACAATAATACATACTACAAAACGTGTGG
The DNA here is from genome assembly GCA_014170255.2 of Drosophila triauraria. Taxonomy (NCBI): domain Eukaryota; kingdom Metazoa; phylum Arthropoda; class Insecta; order Diptera; family Drosophilidae; genus Drosophila; species Drosophila triauraria. Next base: position 22,772,431 of record CM024334.1, read on the forward strand.
CAGAGGCCATATCTAAAAGTAACTCTCCACACTCCACAGTACCAAGACATCGGAGGCCGCTAAATTCTTCCCTTCTAAAAGCGCAGAATTAAGAAAAACTTCTTCTGATTTTATTGGTTCTGATTTCTATTAATGCTAATACTACTGTTAACTTCAAAAAAATTTTGTTTAATTTTACCGTATAGCTTTTGTTGTTGTTTTCTATCCTTGGGAGGTGTTTATTTAATTAAAAGTTTGAACCCTGGGTTAAAAAAGTCTATATTACAAAAAGGACAAGAATACAAATCAAACTGTCTAAGAAAATTTCAATTTGCAAAGTGAAAACAATGGAATTCGAATCCAATTTTTGGCCTAGAGTTTTTGTACAATTTTTACGCACAGAAAAGCGAACGACAGGCAATATGTTAGTACGAACAGCGGCTGCTAAGTTGTGCTTAAATTATTGATGAGATGAGATCCCAGACGGATCCACGCCAGCTGAAATCACTCATTGCCCGATTCACACAGGGACAAAGGATAACAAGAGAGCCAGAAAATCCTAAACCAGCTTTGAGGTCCTTTTGAATGGATAATGTATTGTACATCTTCTGACAATGATTTCATGATTTTGCTCGACCACTCAAGGGTTGATTCTTCTGGGCATTCGCCCACTAATGGGTCAACCGTCACCCGGACGGACGTCAAAGTGTCTGTAAATCACCAACAGCCCGGCAAAGACAAAACAAATCCAGTGCGGCGGGTGGGTTGGACACAGAGGTAATGGGCATGGACACGGACAGCAGAGGTGAGACCGGCGGCTGGCCAGCAAATACATCATGAAATGCTAAACAAAGTCTGGACTAAAGGGGTTCACCTTCCGTCCCCTCGCAGACTACTTCGTTTTTTGTGGTCTGCCTTATTTTTTAGGGGTAATAAAGAAGAAGACCAACGTAAATTACTCTCAACGGTATAATTTGGCCGCTTACTTCACATTCTCGTTGTTGGTGCTTCGTTTGTGTGGGCTATCCCATTGCATCAAAGTCTGGGACATGCAAGCCAGCAATACATTGTTGGTCCTATCAACTTTCCTTTCTGTCTGCACTTTGAACCCTGGCGTCGAAATCCGTTGGAATTTGTATAAAGCTGACACAAATATTCTGAAAAACTCCCTCGATTCACAGCCTAGTGAACTATAACTGAGAATTATAATATGCATATACTACAGCTGATACACACAAAACAAGATGCGTAATCGAGACTACACTATTGTTACATGAATTCTATACTTTTGAGTACACTCATAATAATTTTCGCCCTATTTTCAACAAAATCGCCATAAAATCTTATTTTTTCTTAATACGAGCAATAATTTTCTAAAAACAACGAAATTTGTATTAAAATAAGAAATAAATTTCTACATTACAGAAATGTTTATAAACCAAAATAGCCAAAGAAATTAGAAAGAATTTCTATACTTAAGAAAAATATTCTTTATTTTTGAAAATTATTTTTGAAAACTAGAAAGGCTTGCCATAAACCAGAATTTTTAAAAACACATTTCCTAAAAACTAATACCCTATTCATTAAAAGTAAATAGGCCTAAATAATAGAAGTCTTTTCTAAAATCTAGAAATACCGTGGCTCATAGCGCTAATGGGTTGTGCATTTGTCGATCTACATGGCAACTTAATTTTTTTTTGCGATTTTTTTTAATTTGTTAAACACCTTAAATATTTTATTTTTATTTTGTAAGCACTTTGATTAAAAAATAAAGTTACTTAAATCCGATTTTCAACAAAGTTTCCTCAAACGACTTCTTAAGCCTGTCACGCGTTCGCAGGCGATTGGCGTAGGGATTAACGCGAAACGCGGTCGGGGCAAATGCTAAGAGTTTTATTTTTCTAATTTTTATTTGACTTTTCAGATAGTCACTTAATAAAATTTGAGTAACTAAAAATAATAAATCAAATTAAGCAATTCTGTCAAAGCGATAAAATTGTAAAAAGTGTATTGCATATTGCGAAATACATTAAAAATGAGAAGTTAGTTTACATATGTCACAGTGTGTACACACACATAAACTGTACATAGATGATGCTATAAATAACCTTTAAAGTGTGTACACACCTTACAGATAAATAAATTTTTTTAATTTTAGAAATTCGCCAGAAAAAAAAGAAAAATCGCCCTAAAATCGCCCTAAGAAAATGTATCTTAAAATTTAGAAAAAATCTAGAACAATTTGCCCTAATTTCAAGATATAATTTTCTACATTTCAAAAGTTTGTCCTAAATATAGGAAAAATTTTACCCTAATACTTATGGTGAGCTTCTCTGAAAGACAAAAATAGGGCGAATTTATTGATTTTAAGGTTAATTTTGTTTTAAGTGTATTAAACATTTTCTTAATAAGATGCTTATAAATTTGATACTACGAAAGTATACAAACTATACTAAACTGCACCAAGACTCTCACGCGAGAAAGAACACAGCACTTAATCCCAGTTAAGTTATATGTTACAGAATTATATATGTTATAGAATTTTCGATGTAGGTTCACATAAAAATAATACTCAAATATACACACAAAAAAAAAAACTATACTTTTGGTTATGCATATGCTATTATTAAGTACAAAATCTATACTTAACTCGTTACAACGCTTGAGTATAAACTCGTTGTTCTTTTTTTATATGTGTACAAAAATCACTAGGGCTTTGAAAACCCTTATAAAAGTATCCAAAACTGTGCTACAAGTCGAAAAATCCAATTTATACGAAATTTTATTGGTATTAGATACCTTCTAAAGAGATATCAAAGCCCTAGTAATTCTGTATTAGGTACTTTGGAGTCCAAACAAAATGCTAAGAGTATATCGTGCAGATAAATGCAAGCTTTAGGTACATATGAAGGGAAGCTCAATTAAAAATGGTCTTAATAACAAACAAAGAAACTCGGTACAACCCAGATACATGGGTGGTTACTATTTCCAAAGATCAAATTACAAACTCCTTCGCACTCATCAGCACACCTTAATTGCTAATAAAGTTATAACGCAATTGTTAGTTTTAGGAGCCTCGGGCTGCAAACGCTTTGGTAATTCTCAGCTTTGGCAGCACCTGAGCCTAGGACCTTTTGGCGTTGCCAACAAATATTAAAAGCCCAAAGCAATATTCATTAAAAATGGTCATAAAAGAGAACCCGACTTGATGAGACGTTCTTCTTCATTGTTTTTTTGTTTGTTTTTGTTGTCCCCTCTACACTATTTAATTCATTCTTCATTAAAGGGGTTTGAGGCGAGGTGGGTGCCAGGTTGGGCCTCGTAATGTTGTCGTTTGCAGAGCCATCGCGCTGAGCTCTCCAAACTCTGACTTGGCTCCTCGGCGAGAGTGTTTCATTTCAATGCGACAGCCAGCCATGTAAGCGGCGGGTTCTACGCTGCATGCTGGGTGGCCAGTTGGCTCGACCCGTTGCCCATTGCCCGCTGCTTCTTCATATTTCGTACTTGAAACGTAATTACTTTAGAAAATAATCGTTAAAAGTAATGGTCTGTATCAAATATATTAAAATATAAGGCAACGATGGCGACTGCCATCAGAAACAAGGACGAGAAACAGAAAAAGAGAGAACTGTGTGGGTTACGGACAGGGCAAGGGCCAGGGTCAGGATGTGGAGGTGTCTGGCACTGGGCATTCACACTCGTCATGTCAGGAGTCGTCAAAGTGCTCGCCAGAATTTCTAGGTAGAGCGAAAAGAGTCCATGCTCCATCGGTGGCCATCGCACAGTGGTAATCCAACAAAGCTCCAAATATTTGCAATTCAAACAGAAAAGTAACTAAGAAAGGAAGTACTGGAAAAAATTAACCACACGTCTTTGTATTCGGAAGCAGTTTAACTTTTGAAATCCTATAAACCTTGCTTAGCTTCCGTGTACAAAATAATATATAAATATATTTACATCTTGGTATAAATTTATAAAGATGAATTGCTTTATCTGTACTGCTTATCCTAAAACGTTTACAAAATTAACATTATCTTGCCTCGACCACTGTGCCTGGTTAGAAAAAACGCTTCAGCTGGCGGAGGGCACTCGGCATGGGACTTGGACCATCAGTTGAAATGAGTTTTTATCAACGCCTGTCTGCCGGCTATCGCAGTGCCATACTGTGGGTCAGAAGGGAGTCCTGGCAACATTAGCGAGCAAAAATTTTATTGCACCTCTGGTTCCCTGGCTGTTGCTCTTTTCTCCGCCAAGTTTTGCTGCCCTGCCTCAATTTCATTCATAATATAATTCTCAGTGTCTCCCCGCACTGGAGTTGACATTAAAAAAGCAATTCGAGTTCGGCACTTTATCTGCAGAAATAGTTTTTTCAGCTCCAGGTCGGACCCCAGCATTACCTCCTAAGATATCCGATTCATAATGCATTAGGCGCCAGCCTCTGGCATCACCAGCTCGCATTTTCAGTCCCCAGTTCCCAGCTCCCAGCTCCCAGTTCTCGTTGCCGTTTTCATCTCAAGCCGTCGTCTCATTCCTATTCCAGAAGTTCCTTTGTATGTTAAATTTAATTTCTTTTGTTTCGTTACTCGCACGTCATTTGCAAAATGAAATTATTACAAAATGTTTTCCTCATGCCCGGCTCATTTGCCATTGGTTTGGGCCCTATCCGCCTGGCTTTTCATTTGGCTTTTTGCATTTTTCCTCCAGCTGCGGCTCCTTTCTTGGCCTCGTCTTCATCTTCGCAAGCAGCAACAATTCCCGCGGGCATATCATTCGCTCCATCACTGGCGTGGCTCTGTGTTTTGGCCTTAGTTGTGGGTCCTGGCTCTAACTTCCCATTTCATTTGGTTTTGCTTCGGTTTTATGCTCCTCCTCCCCTTGTGGCGCCCCTTTTCCCCGTTTTACTCGCCTTCACTACATTCTTTTGCGCATTTCTTAATCATTTTTGAGTGTCTTAACTTAAGTTGTATGCTCTGGTTTTAATTTCGAGTGTGTGGCCGGAGTCCTAACTGGCCCTGATGGTATCATTAGCATTTCCACAGCTCATTCCCCGCACCACAGAGTCGAGATGCCTTAAATATTCGACCAATTTTAAAGGAGCTAAGTGGCCTTTCTGAAACTTAATTTAACCATTAAATTTAACTATAGTTGTAGCACAGCTTGTACAGTCAAACTTCAGGTTATATAATGAGTCAGGGTTGATGCACAGAAAGTAGCACTCTTGGGATGAATGCACCATGGCGCATAAACGGGATTTAAAGGCAGTTGATTAATAGTTGAAGTTGAACATGCGAGATCATTTAAGAGGAATATTTTTTAGTCCCAAAAATAGTCTTTTATTTATATTGACTATTGCGGAAATTGGATTCGTAGCAGATTCTAGCAGGCAAGTCTATTGGTAAACTTTCATTGTTATATACAGAAATGATAACTGAACACTGAAGAAAAAAACACCATGAAGAAACAGATCGTCTGAGCCCTTTCGATTGTGTTCTGTGCCTGAAAAGATCCTGGCTCGTTTGTGGCCCTGTCTCATTGGTTATCTTCAGCTGGAATCGTGATGGCCTCATCATATATTCTTTTGGCTTATTTTTCCCTGCAATATTTTTCAACACCACAATGCGAGGATCGTTTATCAAGCAGCCACCAAGTCTGAAGCGGGACTGGCCCAAAGGATCAATGCCGTGCCGGGGAAAGGAGATGCCCAGAGAGGTGCGAATAAATTACACACATCTGTCAACTTTTGAATTAGCCATTAAGGCGCAAAATGTGCTGCATTAATAACTGACAACGGAGGCTTGATTTGATTCGCAACAGAGTGCGACAGAGCAGCCTAAGCAGGACCCACTGTACCGCTTATGTCCATGCGCTATGTCAATGTCAGAGGCGGACAAAAGTGGCGGACGGTCAGAAGTCCAGAGCTCTGCAGTTGCGCCTGCGCAGCGTCCTAATTGAAAGAAATTACTTTGAGTCGACGGTGTCATTTGTCACCTTTTTGTGCTGTTTTGGGCTTTGATCGTATGATTCAAATCATTAAAACAAGTCTTGATTGAGATTAAAAGCAACAGGCCAGAGACAATCACAAGCGTTGCAATATATAAACTTACTTACTAAGGTAAATCAACCATTATTTAGAGTACTAATCTAAACTTAAGTTATCTTTTTTAAAATTATTTTATTTCAATAACAATTTGATTTCTTTTTGTTTTCTTTAACGAAAGATTGCTTTTAAAGTAAAAAGACAGGAAAAGTTTTCTAAATTTTAAAGATCTAAATACAAAATTTGGTCAACTATGTGCCGATTATAACAAATCACACGTCAATCCTGAGCCTTCATGTTCCTGATGAAACTATCAAACTGTCATCGCTCAAGTGTGACAAATCAAATGCCATTGGAGCTTGAATCCGCAAAAACATTAAGCAGCATCGGACGTTGATTTCAAACGGCGTTGACACAAACATCAGCGGCAACAACCGGATCTTTGTGGTCGCTCAACTCGGCCAGAATCGGTTGCCAACGGTCAACAGCCACAATGCAAATGGCTCAGATTTGCCTTTGGACCACAAATCGGGGACAGGGACAGGGGCAGGACACCTGGACGGCCAGATGGGTGTCAACTGGCGTGGCGTTGAAGGACTCAGGACGAGACAATGTCGCACCGCCTGACGTGCGGCCATAATGCGGCTCTTCAGCTAAACGGCAAACAAACAAACACACAGAAAAAATCTAAAACTGTTGCTGACAGCAACAAGGATACCAACGACAACAACACTCCTGTTTCCAGCAATAAACTTAGAGTTCACAATGGCAAAAAGTCAGTTATCACATGAGAGACTGTCCCGAAGTGAAACATACCAGCAGTGATGGGTATGGTTCATGGTTTTCTTGCTCGACATATACTTCTTCTGAATTCTTAAATAAATAACGTCCTTATTTCTTGTTTAATATTTTAAAGTGTGTATTGCGATATTTTTGATTAAAGCGAAAAGTGCTAAAATAAGTTTTATTTTTGTGGCTAGATCTAAGTTTTTTAGCGTTCAAAAGCTATTTTAAGCATAACCATTTTTTAAGCAATGTTAATTAAATGTTAGCTCACCTATCGATCAACTAAATTTAAATAGCTCTAAAATGATCTTAAAATCAATAATTACCACAAAATTATACTTTTTGTTTAAGAAAATTTCAGTTCCTAAACATTTAAATGACTTAATTATACTTAAAGGTGACATCCTTAAACATAAATAGTATTTATTCTAATGTAGATACTGCTTACGCCTTTCAACTCGTACCCTGCACTAGCAGACTAAAATATGTAGCGCCCTTTTCATCACTGGCTGCCAGCAGCAACAGCCATAAAAGAACCAACAACGGCAATCATGAAATCAACTACTATGAAATTCATCACCTCTCTGTGAACAGCCTCGTCCCGTCGGCACTTCCGAGTTTGGACGAGTGTATAAAGTCTCGACTGGATTTGAAACAGCAGGAGCAACTCCAACATCTACCAGCAACTAGCAGCCAGCGACGAGCAACAAGCACGGCAGCAACACTCAAGGCTGACAGACGACACAGCAGCGGCATCATCATCACTCACGGACGGACCAGCAGCAGAACGGTGACGGGTAAGTGAAATTAATTGCATTGTTTTTGGCCAATGAATTCCTAGTTGCCAGTTTTTGTTTTCGGCTTAAACGCCTTGCCGCCTTTTTGTCAAAACACCAGCAGCGGCATCGGCCACCAAACAAACAGCAACAACGACAGCCACATCAGGAGCAGAGGGCATCATCACACAGTGGCCACAGCGCTCTGTTCCTCTGTTCTGAAAATCCATCCTGAACACCACCCCAAGCCCCAATTACCATCCCTCGCCCTGTGACATTTTGCAGTTCATCACATGTGATTGCCGCAGTATGTTGCACAAAACATTCAGGCGGCACAGTGGTCGAAAGAGGTCTAAGAAGGTCTACCGCATCTGGTAAGGGAGAAGAAATTTTCTAAAATGAAGCTAATATTCTGAAAGTTAAGTGCTATGATTACTCATTTCTTCATTCAACTGTAGTTTCATTTTTGACGCTGTTCATGGCGTCCTGGGTAGACTTTATTTTCCAAACATTCTCGATGCAGTGTGCGCGAGTTTTGATGTTTTTAGAGCCGCTCGTTCCGCTGCCCTGCTCCGTTCATAGCAACTCCCCCGTCATCTCTGCCGACTCCACTGTCGTCCTCATCGCTTTATCGCGCCTAGGCCCGACTCGGGCCTCCAGTTTCACTGCCACATCCATTCCGGGTCCGGGTCCGGGTCCCGGCTCCCGGCTCCATGTCGCCTCCATCCCCATCCCTGCGAAGCCCCCTCTTAGTCGGCAGTCTCCTGGTGGCTCTTGCTCTAGTTAGTTACCATCATCAACATGTTGACATGTCTATGACTGCATGCATGTGTCTGTGCTGACACACTGTTTGTGACAGTGTGTGTGCGTAGCAATGCGCTAACCAAGCTCAACAGCGTTTATCACTCATGCTTATGGTCTTGTTTTTGCGGTGATATATCACACTTGACACTCATTCATTCAGTTTTGGAGTTTAGTGTTCTGGGCTCGTTATGTGCCACTTCCACCCACCACTAACCCCACTCCCAGCCCCGGCCCCAGTACCTCCTTGTCCACCATTTGAATTTCATCACATTCGGAGCCAGAATTGCAAGCACTTCTCGAAAATGCTCCTCATTGTTTTTTTGGCAAAGGCAATTGCATAGTTAAAGGCCACACAATTATCGTCAGGGGTTTCTTAAAACAAGAAAGGAAGCAAGCTTCGGCAAGTCAACGTTTATATACCCTTACAGATAAATTTAAGAAATTTAAAATGTATTGCTATAGTCAATATAAGGGATCATATTTTAAAAACAACGAAAATCGACTACCTTGGCCCGATCAGGCCTATGGCAGCTAGAAGATATAGTTGTCCTATTTGGATAATACTTATAATTTATGGCTATAATTAAGTTAAGGATCTGGTGAAAATTATAATACCCTGAAAAGATATAAAAATATTTATCTTTTACTCTCACAATCGAAATCGCACTAAATTTAAACCACTTAAACTGCTGTCAAAAAGAATGCTACAAAACTACATTCAAGCCCAAAGCTTTTTTTGTGTTACCCCAAAATTAATTTTTTATTTCCAATAAGCTAAAATTAAAATGTACATAAAATAAGTTCAAGATATTAGTTTTTCCCAATATTTGTAAAATCTTGTCATTTTTAGATGCTTGATCTCTTACTTTGTGTGTGCACTTCAACAGTTTCTCAACTCATCCTCAGTCATAAAGCAGCTGATGCTGTTTGGAATGGGTTGGTCACAGAGCTTTAGGAAATTTGCAGATGGAAGTGAAAATTCATATTACATATATGTATGTATAAAATGTATATTTTAGCTAATGTTGGTAATATAATTAATATTAATTAATGAGGTTTATATGCTATCAAAGATATATCTATCACCGAACATTTTGAAAAATATTATATGACTTTTAAAATAAGCAGACTTGCAATGATTTGAGAACCGGGTATTTTAGTGTCGAGACACACGATAGTGTGCACATTTGTGTTTATCTTATTATTGTTTCCCGAGCTGGTTTTTGTTTGGTTTTCAATGGCTCCACAAATGTTTATGCAGATGAATTGTATTTTGAGTTGTGTTTTCGTCTGGTTTGATGCTGCTAGACAGTTGCAGAGGAGCTGGCGAATGGGAAAAGGGAAATGGCAAATCCACAAAGGACTCCCAATCCTTCACAATTTGATGAATGGTGACGTATGTTTGCTAAGCTTTTATAATGTTTCTGTTAGCGGTGGCTGGATATTTTAAGCGATATTCATTTTGTTAATATGGATTTTAAAAGCAAAACTCTCGAAACATACACTTTTTTACCAAAATATCAAATTGAAAGTCTTACTCCAAATTAAGTTTGATTTGATGTAAGATATGTGAACAAATACTAATTAATTTAACATTATCCTAAAGGTTAAAGGAGTGCCTTAAATTAGATTGGTCCATCAATGACAAGGCGCCCATATAGCTTTAAAATATCTGCACGTTTCTCAACCTTCTGCATGAAGTAAATTAAATTAAATCTCCAGGAGAACGTAGAAACATCACCCGGGGCTGCAAAACTGTTCCAAAAATTGGGCGAAAAATTCTGACAGTTGAGTTTCAACACACAACTCGTAAACATTTCCCGAACCCGTAATTCGTGGATGTTCAAACTGTTAGATGGACTTCATTTAACTTTTAACTCCAACACAGGGCCAGCAGCTAGGTAGCTGCCATTCAAGCCATTTCCCCCTTTGCTATTTCTGCAGAATGCATTGGAGAGTTCTATAAAATGTAACTCTGTCTAAATTTAAGGGCAAATGGTCTGGCGCCTGCATTTTTATGGAATTCTGGCGACGCCATTGTCGCTGCCACTGCGGTTGTCGTCTGACGCGTCAGTCAACGCGAAGAAAGGTGTCAGGAATTTTTTTGCATTCTCCATTTTTTGACAGATGGACACGGGCAGTGTGGGGCTGAAAACGATTCCGTGGAGTCCCGAGGAAGTTGCAGCTTGTGATAAAAATCGTGTGTCAATTCGGTTTGTGTCGTTAACCGCTGCCTAAACAACAACAGCAACATCGGATGTAGGAAGCGGTTTTTCCAGGCTCGAAAATTTTTCTGTTGCAATAGAAAAACGGACGCGTTACATGACATTTGTGGCAGCGAATTGGCAGCTTCCACCAGCTGCCTGCTGGATGCAATTGCAGGAACCTGACTGACGGCCAGCAATTTTCAAGGGAGTGGGAACAGGGGGGGTCGAAGTAGAAGTCGCAGTGGACATGATTGAGATTGCCGTTCGAGGGGAAAATCAATGCAACGTGGAGTGAAATGGAATGGAGGCTAACATGGTTATTCTTATAAATTTATTAAAAATAAGATTGAATATATTTTTACAAATTTAGAAAAATCCTTAAGAACTATGCCTTGACAGAATATGATGCACAGTTTGAAGAAATTTGCACCTTTATCGTTGATTAGCCTAGGTGGAGCATTTGGTAGAGTGTTGGACTGCAGTGCTTGACTGTCCGGGGTTTGAGTCCGAGTCCTAATTTAGGGCCGCTTTTTCAATTAAGGTAAATTTTGTTCGTTTGTTTGTTTAAGGTAAATTTTGTTGGGAGTAATGTAGGCCGCTCAAAATAATGTTTTCGTTTTTCTGACTAGTTGAATAGCTCTATTTAAAAATTTGTCACTTAGATAAGCCCAAACATTATTTTGGGCTACTAGATTACTCCGAATTACGATTTATCTGAATAACAAAAGTTAACATGACATTGAAAAATCGGCCCTTAATTATTATTTACATAATAATAGACTTACACTTTAACATTGGATATTTAATTTAACATTTTATATTACAGAAGCAGTGTAAACTTAAGTCAGTGTTTCTTAAGCTCAGAATATATAGTTCATATTTCGGAACATTTTAATTTTTATCTTAAATAAAGAATACTTACTCTCAAAAAATCCTTCTCAATATGAGAATACTTCTTCTTTTTTTTTTTATTTTTGTTCTCACTGCTTTTGAGAAGAAAAGTACCAATAGAATACCAAAACCAATTTTCCCTCAGTGTTATCTCAGAGTCCACATCTAGTAGCTCGGTTCAGCAGTCCAACATTTCAATCAACAATGAGGCTTGAGCTCTGAATTCTTTTTGGATACTTATTTAATAAATCAGTGACGATTGACCTAGGTGTCTATAAAATGAAAATTGAAAGTGAAACATCTCCGGTCGTAAATTCAAAAAGCCTTGAGAGCCGCATTTGGCATTTGGGAACATGGACTTACTGGCGCCAAGACCCGAATCTCGAGCGGAACACTGGACGCCGATGGCTTGTCCTTCACATCGTCAAGATGTGCATCCTGCTGGTACTCTGGGCCTGCTTCACATTGGTTATAATGGCATGCGATAATCAGAAGGAGCCTACGAGAACGGTCGTGACCGTGATGCCAAATGAAACTGTTTTAAGGAAGGTCACACTGCCCCATGATTGCCTAAGAATCACTCTCCGAGGACCCATAGACTCGTATGTCATGAACAATCCGCACCAGGTAGAAGATATTGGGTCCTTCGGAGCGGGTGTGCGAGTGGAGTATCGTAACTCCGACTTGAATGAGACCTACCGGCGCACGGCCATGTGGAATATAGTCTTGGACGACAAGGCCAAGTTCAATGATGTGACCAAGGGCTTCCGAATTACTCCACCCGGCGGGTCAGGTTTACAGGCCGTGGTCTCTGTGGAGAGCATGAGTGATAACCCGGTCGGCCTGCTGATGGAGCTGCAAGCAGGACCCCTGATCTCTGATATGGCCGTTCTCTATGCCGGCCTACTGATAATTCTCCTCTATTTGGTGGTCATTTTCGACGTCATAGATCGAACGCTTGTCGCCCTTCTCGTTGGTGCTACCGCTATAGCGGCTCTGGCCGCCCAGGGTCATCGGCCCGATGTGGCCACGATCGTGTCCTTCGTAAACTTCGAGACCCTGATGCTGCTCTTCGGGATCATGATCATTGTGGACCTAATGGCAACGACTGGCGTCTTCGACTACCTGATAGTCTGTGTCTACAGACTTTCTAAGGGTCGACCCTGGGCCCTGGTATTCTTTCTGAGCATATTGACCGCCTTCCTGTCGGCCTTTCTGAACAGTGATATCATGGCCCTGGTAATGACCCCGATTACCATTCGGCTCTGTGAGACGATGGCCCTGCGGACCCCATTCGTGCTGACCGTAGTGGCTATATATGCCAATCTCGGTGGCGCCCTGACGCCGTTGGGCACTCCGACGAACGCAATCGTAACCAACCATCCGTTTGTGGTGGCTGAAGGTGTGGATTTTGTCAGCTTTATGGTTCATATGTTTCCGGGAGTGCTGATCGCAATGATCGTGGTTTTCCCCCTGCTCTATGTGACCCATCGGAAGAAGGTTTTCGTCCTGGACCAAAGTGAGTTGAATCTGATTAATCAGAGAGCAAGGGAAAAGCAGCCGCCGACCCAGAGTGTCTTGGAGCGAATAGCTCAGCTCAAGGCGAACCAGCCGAGCAAGCATTGGCTCAAGCCCGCGGATAGCTACCATGAAACCCTGGCCAGTCTAGAAGACGCTTATCAGATACGGGACAAGCCGCTCCTGATCAAATGCTGCATCGCCCTGGTCTTCGTCTACGTTTGCATGGGCCTGCACTCGATTCCTGGTGTGGCTGAAGGTGCCACTCTGGGCTGGGTGACTCTGCTGGCCGCCTTCCTGCTAATCATTTTGGACAACAAGAGCGACCTGAACACCACCCTGGATATTATCCAGTGGACGATCCTGCTGTTCATCGCGGGCCTTTATGTTTTAACTGAAGCGTTGGCTCGGCTTGGAATCTTCAAGTGGCTAGGGGACCACGCCGCAAGGGCTCTGTCGGAAAAGGATGATTTCCAGCAGTCCGCGGTGACCATAGTTGTGCTTCTTTGGGCAACCGCCTGTCTCTGTATATGTATTGACAACTCAGTCGTTAGCATCTTCATGTTACGCCTATGCTCCTATGTGGCCAACATACATGACCTTCCGCTTCCGCCGATGATCTGGGCCATAACATTTGGCACCTGCTTTGGTAGCAACGGATCCCTGTTTGGGGCCGTGTCCAATGAAATCATAGCTTGGGTCGCCCTCAAGGCTGGCTACAAGATCCACTTTTTTGGGTTCTTCTTCATCGTGTTTCCCATTATGCTTGTCACCTTGGTTATAGCTACAGCTTATCTCCTGATTGCCCACCCAGTCTTGGGCTGGCACTAAGTTCTCGTTCTCAGGCCTAAATATGTAATTATTCGAATTCCCTAAATCATACATGAGAAGAATTGAGATAAATAAAAGAAAGCAAAAGTATCTGCATGAAAAAATATGTATGGCTCACCTTATATAAGCTCTTAATTATTAGATAGATAGATTTCCATCGCCAACTCTGGCACTTTGAAATCGATAGAACATGAACATATATACATATGTGCATACATCTCACTGAAATCGGATTGACAGGCATTCGAATATCGCGACACCTGACAATTGTGGCCAAAATGCAGCGCCAGCTGCTGTCAGTCATCAAAACGTGGACACGTTCCCGCGTTCCTTTGTGCGTTTCTCTTTTTGTACTAGAAAAATGACAGCGGAATGTTGTCCGACCTATGTAGAAGTCCGATATTGAAACCCATGGTGGACTTTAAATTGTATCCATTGTTGAATCATGCAAATCAAATTGCATGCGGTCAAAAAGGTCAAGGGAAACCCCCTTTTTTGTTTTACATTTAAGTTGTTAAGTTTTAGAAAATTAAAAATTTTATTTGAACTTTTACTCATAGCCTTTAATAACGGAATGCATATTTCTTAGTTATAGGGCTACAAGTCACTGTGGACGGCAATCCACGTAGTGACGATGAGCACCTAGACTGTGGTGCACAAGGAGACTACTATATAGAACCGTAGAATTGAAAACCTGCCACGGTGGTGCGATCAGAACCATTTATATCTTGATCGAAAGGTATTGTAAGCCTCTTTGGAACTGCATACTAAGATTTTTCAAAAACTGATTAGTTTAGGAGAAAGTGAAAGTGTGAAAGAGTGAAAGTGCGAAATTGAAAAGTTTGGAAATTGGAGCTATTGGAGCAAATATATGTATATACAATTTTTTTAATTTGTTTCAAAATCGGCACTTAGCTGAAAAATTTAAACAGGCAGCATGCCGATTTTAAAACGAATTAAAAATTTTTTTCATACTTTTGCTTAAATAACTATCAATTGTCACAAAATTTTGTATCAGAAATTGTTTGAGTTAAATGTGTCATCGTCACTTATATCTCACCTCGTTAAGAACTGTTCTTGTCTGATAAATATTATTAATATTTTTATTTGTTAATATTTTTGTTTCTTAATCTAATAACTCTATAATATTACAAAATTAGGGGCGATAAAATTCATTCTTTATTAATAACTATAAGTTACAGTTTTCGGTGAAATATTCATTTCCGTTTAGATCTTGTATGTAATATATTATATGTTGGCTTTCTTAGATGGAATCATTCTGTAGTAATTTAATATTTTAAATATGATTGAATTCCATTCTGGTAAATATGTATATACGGCTGTTGTTAACTAATTAGAAAGATGACTAAGGTAGTTGTCTCAGTATCAGTAAAAAGCCAAAAAGCCAATATTATGCCTAATATTTATAGAAACATAAATCTTTAGTAAATAATAGGGATCTAATCAATATCCAGCGGTAGTCTTTAAAATAAAAAATTGTGATTGAAAAATTTCTTATAACATGTGTATGTATATTTATGCATATAAGAGAAGATAAAAAATCATAAAATAAATTGAATAGAATAATATTCTTCAAGTAAGAACAAAATAGGCTTACGCTTCTTTCGTGACCAAATCACGAAATCAGACGAATTCAGACTATCAGTGTATTATTAAAATTTGTAACGGACGGTTAATTAACAGCAACTGTTAGCGGGCTGCTATGTAGAGGTGGAGAAACTTCGTTGTTTTGTGGGGAAACATCGATGTTTTTGTCTCATCACACAAGTAAGGGAAGAATTTTTTTATTTATTCTTAAGCAAAATTTTGTTTCTTCTTTCTTGAAAACATCGATGTTTCATCTATGTTTGTATGAAAACATCGAAAAACTTCGATGTTTTTCTTCATCGATGTTATTTTTTAAGCATCGAAAAACATCGATGTCAGCAAACATCGATGTTTCTCCACCTCTACTGCTATGAGCACTACACTGTTGGGTATTCGATGGTTCGTCGATATCGATACTGCGAGGAGAAGTTACCATCACTGGGGGAAGTAGAGCTGGGAACTATTCTACTTTTTGTGAATCGATTCTTTTCGATTCAATTCTGAAAAAGATCGATTAAATAGATTTAAAGTCGAAAAAAAATTTAAAAAAAAAAATAAATAGGAATAAAGCATATTTTAGTTTAAAAAAATTGAATGGAAAACATCAAATTTTGAATTGTTTTAAACCAAAATATAATTCAATGTAAAGATATTCTATGAGATCAAATGATTTTATTCAATATCTAAAAACCATTGGTTCTTGCTGGTAAAGACCAACTTGTCAACATTTTTTGGCTTTAAGGCAGCTCGCCGGTTAGTTACAATACATCCTGCCCTGCTGAATGTCCTTTCTGATTCCGTTGAACACGCTGGAATGGATTTCATCGCTCATCCAAATACATCGATTAAATCGATTTAAAAATCGAATTGTTATCTGCTCAGCTCTAGAGGGAAGTTACGATCACTAGAGAAGTCACAGCGAAAATTATAACCAACTTAAAGGTCTGTACGCAGATGCTCGAAAAGTGTTCCAAAGCAGTGCGAGAGAGCGAGAGGGTGACTATTGACCTCTCGTTTTGACTCAATGCTTGGGAACACTTTTCGAGCATCTGCGTACTAAGCTAAACCTAATAAAAACCACTCTAAAAGCCATCCCTTCACAAATTCAATCCTGTAAGGTTTGGCCTTAAGAACGCATCCACTAAAGCCTATTCAGCACTATTACCCCGAGCATATGTATATATATATGTATGTATGTACATATGTACCACACATATGTACATATCTGCCATAGGAGCGATCGGTAAAATAATACGAAAATTTTGGAATGTAAATGTAAAATGTATAGGTAAATGCAATGAAAATTTAAAAAAATTATTTTTTAATTAGTCAATTGCAAACTGCAGAAGTATAGAACTTCAGCTTACCGCAGTTAGCTTCCTTTCTTGTTTATACCTAAAATTTTACATATTTAGTCAAAATCGATGTTTTATCGATTTTTTAGAAAACATCGAAAAACACCGATGTTTTTATCGTTGGTGTTTATTCAAACATCGATGTGTCTCATCCTCTTCATTTTATAGCCTGACGAGATAAATATTAAATATTTTGTGACAACTGTCGATATATTGATATTTTGATATGTTGCCCACAACCCTAGCACGAATTAATGTTTAGTCAAGTGTAAAATCTTTGCAAACTTTAATTCCGTGGCATTTCAATTTGACTATTCTAGATGCAATGATTTACGTTCAAATTTCGATTTGTTTTTGCAGATTTCTGTGTGTACTTCTGTATCTTTTTCCTTCTTTTTTCTCTGACAAGTTTTAAACGCTGGGGACAAAGCACAAAACTAATAAAGATGCGTAATGGCTGTCTGCGCACAAATATTGGAAAATAATTACAGTGGGGAAAGCGATAAGGGCACAAAGGAGAGCTGAAAAAAATGGAAATGGAAATGAAAAGCAGACTTCAGCTTGGTCAGTATTAAAAAATAAAAACGAAAATAGGTTTATTAAGTAAATCTTGCGTGAATTCTTTAGTCTCTAAACGCTCTGCTCCTTCTCTTTTTAGCGCACACAAATCTGCATTTTCGCTGCCATCTCATTCACCCTTCTTGGCATTTGCCGTTATTTTGCGGCGTGCATGCAACAATTGTTCCCGCGGTCACGCATGCCAGAAAGGGATGGAGGAAGAGTGGGGGCAATAACTTTTTTAGGAAGAAAAAAGCAGCGCAGAAATTAATGCTCTTGAAGTGATGAAAAGGCTTTAACATCATCTCTCTCTTTCTCTCTCTCTCCGCCTCTCTCTGTCTCTGTGCCCTCTCTTTTTCTGCTTCTCGCCCACACTTTGCTTCATTTTCAATTTCAATAAATAACCTTGATTTAAGCGGCTGCAGCGTCGACGCCGGCAGCGCAGTCAGCGTTTGACCAGAGGAAATACAAATACAAACACCACCCCCTCCCAACGCACACATACACTCGAGACCGGCCCCCCACACACAAACACCTGTCACACATTGCTCTCGCTCTTGCTCTCTGGCTGCAATCCTGCCGCTCTTTCTCTCGCTCTCTCTCGCCCCTTTTCTTGCTCTCTCATTGCAGTTGTTTCATTTCGGTTTCGTTTCAAGCTCAGCTTCTCATAAATCAAAACAAAGTTGCACAAAGCCAGAGAGACAGATGAGAGCGCAGGCGTTGTCTTTGCTCTCGCTCTTGATCCTTCTCTCTTTCTCTCTCTCGCTGCCTCTCTCCCTCTCTGCTTCTCTGCCGGCATATATCAATTTAATGGGGAAACTGTCGCTAGTTGCTCTCGCACGCCGTTCTCTCTCGCTCTCGAAACTCATTTTGATAGCGCTGCCTGCCGATGTCTCGACGTTTCCAATTGTCAAAAAGATGTTTTAGTCGACGGCCGAAACTGAACGAAATCATGTCGCATCATGTTGGATTTTCCGCTGAATTAACGGTGATACGATTGAGCACAGCACCGAGAATTGCAAAGTGCAAATAGGAAAAAGTCGAAAATAGTTTCGAGCAAATACAAATGCAAGCAAATGTACAAAAAATCGCAAGTTCCACACACTACGCAAAGTAAATGGGCATAAATCTTGTGGCAAGCCGTCCGTCAGTAAATCATTAAATTAGTAGCCCCACCAACACAGCCGCACTCGTACATCTGTTGTGTGGTGTGTGTTTCGTGTGCGAAAGAAGAAGACGCTGAAGGAAGTGAAATTGGCGGCAGTTTGACCGCAACAACAAGAACAACAACAATATCGACAACAAAAACAACTCCTGCAGCACACACACGCACGAAATTGATTCGCGTTCGTCATCAGTCGTCGGTTTCGGTCCTTCCCGTCCCGTTCCCGTTCCCTTTCCCCCTTTCCACCACCCCCCAGAGACCCGTGAACCATTGTGACATTTGATTTATTTGACGTGTGTGTTTTTGATAGAAGCCCAACACGAAACTGACACGCACACACACACACTCGCAGAGAGAGACGCCCGAGAATATTTGTACAATATTTGGTGAAACGAAAATAAAATCAAAATCACAGTTTTTTTGCGCGCATTGTATGTTTGGAAGTGAACACAAATAACACACAAAGCACACAGCACGGGCTCCAAGAACAAATCTCTCGCTATCGATGAGCAGACGAAATTAATTGTTAATCTAAGCGTTCCGTTCGGAAAGTGAAACCCGCAATAAGTTTAACAAAATGATGCTACACGAGGCTGTCATGCTGGAAATATATCGCCAGGCGTTGAGTGCAAGGTGAGTGGTTCCCGCTCTCCGCCTGCCCCCTTCCAGCAAGAGTGTTTTTATATTTTTATTTTAAATATTTCAAATTGAATAGGAAAGTGTTTAAAAGTATACAAATGCCATATTGTTGTTCAGGGTAAAATCTTTATGTTTACTGTGAGTTTGGGAGTTTTACGAATCGTTCTGTGTCATTGAAAACATATTTCAATATGAATATTATTTGTGTTGCATGTACCACGAGTTAAGTTCCAATATAAAGAACATTACCACGACTTTTTAAAGATAAACCACTAATTTTGCAAAAAATTAATAATTCGTGAATGCTAAATCTACCTGCTCTAAATTCATTGTCAAGTTAAGCAAATGTAATTAAATGTAATAACTTAAGTAATTAATCAGTGGCATCAGAATTCTCTGGGATATTACAAGGTGTCTAAAACTATGCAATAAAATGTTTGAATCACCAAATTCAGTGCAACAAAGGTTTGGTGTCAAAGTTTGTATTGTTTCAAAACGCTTGTGATTTTTAGTTTTTTAATCATTTTTAAAGGCGCTAAATTAATAAGAAGTGATGGAAATATAAAATAAAAAGGAAGGTGTAAAATAGTGCTAGAAAGATTCTCTATTCACTGTTCATTGATCTTGTGATATTATTTATTTTTCACTGAATTTTCTTTGTTTTCTCAAAATACTTGTTATTCGATTTCAATAGGATTGCTATAGGATTTCAATAGTTCTAATAGGTAGTTTTTTGTTAGGACATGTTTTATAAAAATATGTGAATGTGTTTTTTTGAGTTATGGCTAAGTTTGAGAATGAATTAACGGAAACTCGCCTATTTGTCCAACATAAAACATAGTTTTTTGGTTATATAACTTGTTTAAAGAATTAATTAGAGGCGATGAAATATTAAATTAAAAGGAAGGTGGAAAATAGTGCTAGAAATATTGTTCACTGACCACGTGCTATTATTTACTTTTCATTCACCAATTATTTTTATTTTCCTCACTTTTCAGCGAGTTGGCCAGTCCGCGCTGCCAATCCAGGGAGTCGACTGCTTCTGCCGGAGTCGGAACAGCGGCCGGCGATGTGCGTTGTCCCTCCAATGAGTCCCACTGTTCGGCCAACGACTGCCTTACCCCGGCTCCGACGCCCACTCCAACGGCCACGTCCTCCTCCCCGCACTCGGTGGGCCTCCCGCTGACCGCAACACTTCCCCCCGCAGCCGCAGCGGCTCTGCTGCCCCGCAATCCGCGGCGATGGCCGCTTACCTGGCTGCCGCCCAGCAGAATCACCTGCTGCTGACGAATCCTCTGGCGGCGGCAGCGTCTTTGGTCCAGCAGGCGACTCAACAAGCGGCGGCGGAGGACGGGGAGCCGCCGGCCCTGGATTTCAGCAGAAAGCGTCCAACTAGCGACGGGGAAGATGAGGAGGAGGAGGAAGAGGAGCAGGAGCAGGAACAAGATCCCGAGCCGGATGTCCAGGGTGACAATGGTCCCTTGGACCTCTCCGTTAGCACACGGAAGAGAGAGGGAGAAAGGGACTCTCCGCCAGCCAGAAAGATTCCAAGAAGTATCTCCTCTGAATACAAGTCTCCCCTGCCACCTGGCAGCTGGGTGCCACCCATCAATCCCTACCTGGCAGCAGTGGCGGCCAAGACCGGGGGATTGGGTAGCTCAAAGTTGGTGCCCAACGAGGCCAGCAAGGCGCTGGAGAAAATGACCGAGATGAGCCGCCTGGAAACATCCCCACCAATGATCAGTAGGAGCTCAGGTCTCACATCCTCATCGGGATCGGGATCAGGAGCGGCGGCAGGCTCCAGTTCCGGGGGCCGCCACAGTGCCTGGCAATCGCATTGGCTAAACAAGGGCGCCGATGCTGCCAAGGATGTGTTCAAGTGTGTGTGGTGCAAGCAGAGCTTTGCCACTCTGGCCAGTCTGACCACTCACATGAAGGAGACGCAGCACTGCGGCGTGCAGATACCCTCGCCTTCGTCGACGTCGTCGGCTGGAGGAGGTGCTGCCACAGCGCCGCCACCATCCAGACTGCCCACGAATTCCGCCTCGAATTCCGCCTGCTCCAGCAGCAGCAGCTCCACCTCCAGCTCCTCCAACTCCTCGAAGTCCGAGTTGAACATGCTGATCAAGGAGACAATGCCGCTGCCCAGGAAACTAGTCAGAGGTCAGGATGTTTGGCTGGGCAAGGGTGCGGAGCAAACCCGTCAGATCCTCAAGTGCATGTGGTGCGGCCAGAGCTTCCGATCTCTGGCCGAGATGACCAGCCACATGCAGGAGACGCAGCACTACACGAATATCATCTCGCAAGAGCAAATAATATCCTGGAAGTCTGGAGACGAGAGAGAGAGGCCTTCGAATGGTGGCGGCGCGGCAACTGGAGTGGTTCCCCCCTCAACTGGTCCTCCTTCTTCGTCCAGTGGAACAGCCGCCTCGGTCAGTGCCGTGCTCACATGCAAGGTTTGCGATCAGGCTTTTGGAACCCTCAAGGAGCTAAGTACGCACATGGCCCAGCAATCGCACTACAAGGAGTCGCCATCGTCTTCCGTGTCGCCACCAGCTCCTGGTTCTGGAAACTCCAACTCTAAGAAGGGCAGGCAAAATCGCAACGAGAAGCGAAAAAAGTCACTGCCGGTGAGGAAGCTGCTGGAACTAGAACGATCGGGCTCCAATTCTAGCCTGGACTCGGCCCTGAAACCATTAAGGGACTTCGCGGCCGCCACCAAAATCACCTGCGAGAAATGTGGCAGCAAAATAGAAACCGCACTGTTTGTGGAGCACATTAGAAAGTGCTTGGGTGAGAGCATACCCATTCCACCCAGGCGATCTAATCAGGGACTGGATCGCCTGCCGAGTCCGAATTCAGGCCTGGGTGGTGAGAAGCCGCCATCTGTCTTGAATGCGCTGGAGCAACTTATCGAGAAAAGCTTTGAGTCGAGAGGAGGAAGAACGATGACGCCAGGTGGCTATTCCGAAGCCGGCACCCCACTGGGAGCTAGTATCCTTAAGCGCTTGGGCATCGACGACAGCAGTGACTATACGAAACCCCTGATGGACGCCCAGGCAATGCACCTTCTGCGATCCTCCTACGGCTCTAGGGATCGCAGTGCCAGTGAATCCAGCTCGGCCAGCAGAGTGGAATCATCCTACACCCCGGACAGGCAGCAGGCCACGCCACGCAGAACACCGGATACCCCAGCGCCGCCGCCGCCCCCACCGCCGCCCACCATTAAGGCGGAGCCTGTGGAGACGGATCCATCGGCTTGTGAGGACGTGGAGGTCAGCAGTAGTCCTCGGCATCAGATCCACGTCAAGAAGGAGTTCAGCATGGAGGCGAATCGGGAGAGTCCTGGGCCTCAGGCGGCCAAGGCTGTGGCAGACAGTGGCAGCTTGCTGGCCTTGAATTCCATGTTTGATCAGCTCAGTGGCGTGGAGACCAACAACAACAATAACAACACTGGTAAGTGGAGGAATCCTCCTGATTTGCCACTAGAAGAGTCGTTTTACCCATGTCCATCCCTCCTTCTGTTTCATTTTATTTTTAAGATCAATTTTAATTAAACATTTTGGGTTTTAAGACCAAATTAGAAATTTCTCTCCTTCCAAAATATATTTTTAATCCTATTCATTCGACCCTTTCTTACAGGACTCTACAACAACAACAATCCGTCGAACAACATCTCTAGCAAGAAGCCAAAGGCACATCCCCTGGCTGCTCTGCAGAAGCTGTGCGACACCACGGATCCACCTGCCTCGAACACGCGCAGTGGCTCCTCCAGCGGATCGGCATCCGCATCCGCATCTGCTGGGATCCCCTCTGCGAACGGCAGTGATCTTGTGGCCTTCAGCTGGGCCTGCAACGAGGCAGTCTTGAGTGCCAGCAGTGGCGGAGGAGGCTCCGGCGGCGACGCGTCCATCATCAAGTGCTCCTTCTGTGATACGCCCTTTGGGTCGAAGGGCGCCTACCGCCACCACCTGTCCAAGGTGCACTTTGTGAAGGATGCGGGCGAGGAGTCGCCCAGGCTCAAGTCGCCGGCCGCCCAGAGCCCGAAATCAGTGCCAACGGCCTCACCCAAGAGATCGGCTTCCAGAAGTCCGGCAACGCAGTCCGGTTCGCACCAACCTGCTCTGTCGCCCACCATTAACCCATACGACGAGAGTCCGCAGTCCAAGTTCCTCAAGTACACGGAGCTAGCCAAGCAGTTGTCTTCGAAAAACGCCTAGAAGCCTCATTAGGAAGTGGGGAATATCCAAGGGCCCGCACAGAAGGGTTTTGGATTTAAAATCAATTGAAAGGGCATCCAAAAGTATGCTACAAAGTGTTACAGTATCGAGAAAGTAAATTCTAGGCAGATTTTGAACAGATTTTAATTCCAAAGGCATTTCTGTGTGGGAACCCATTTTAAGTAAAGAAAGTTTCCTTTGTTTTAGTTATATCTTTATATTTATTGACTAATATTAAATACCAGAAGAAACGAACATAAGTAGATAGATAGCCTCAAGGAGTGATCTCATTTTGAATACCAAAGTACTACTATTATCATAGAGAAGACTTTTTGAACCTTTGCTTACTTTATGTTTTACATCTATTAAATATTATTGAATATTTCCTTACCAATTAGACATGTATCTGATCTTAAATGGTATTTTGACTGCTTATAACTAAAATTCGTAAGAGAGGAAGATACTTGTTTGAGAGTAAATGTCGATTCAAATTCCCAATTCGAAACTGTGAGATTCCGAAAAGAGCGCACTCAATTGTGATCGCCTCGGTGAGAAAACACTCTCTGGCAGCTCTCCAGCGATTTCCCCAATCGCTTGCAGGCGCTCTTCGAGTGCTGCACACTCACACTCGAATCGATTTCCCCTGCTTTTGCTGAATTCGCTGTGCAGTTTCCCCACTCTCTCTCTCTCGCGCTCTTGTTTCCCCTTTGGAACGCCAGTGACGTCACTTTGATGCTGGCCTTTTATTGTTTCCCAATCGGACATCATGCCGTCGCAGTCGCTCGTGCGAGCGAGAGAAGCCAACATACTCGGCGAGTAAATTCAATTACCACCACTTTGACGAACTGCTGTCCATCAAGGCGCGAGGGACAGAGATGGCGATAGTAACAGGCGGGAGGCGGAGGCGACGACACGAGCTCGTCAAAGTTGGATTGGATAAAGGCAAGAGAGACGGAAACAACAACAACGGTCGAGTGGGTGGGCAGAGCGAGGAGCACTGTATTGAGTGGAACGGGTTCTCGAGTGCAATAAATGAGTGAAATGTCGAATGAAGCGTGCCAAAAACTAAGATCCTTAAGTTTAAATTAAACACACTATACTTAGTTTTAAGCAATTAAATCACTAAACTTAAGCAAATACAACCACAAACGCAGCAACGCAGTATACGTAAAGAACCTACACTTGAAGAAAAAGTTAACCTCAACCCCGACGAAATATTTAACCGAATGCATTAATTAAAATGTAAATATTTAGCCAATAGCATTTTCCTTCCATATGTCTATAAAGAATATCAATACACTTAAAAAAATATATGTACTAGAAAGTCTAAAATCAAAATGTAGCCGCAGCAACGCAAGTATACGAAAAAAGTTTTAAAAATTAAAAATATACAAAAATATATTAACTTACAAACTATTTACACGCCCATGTATACCAACAACTCAAACTCTCAACCATAACTGAGAATCCTAAATATTTAACCTAAGACTTAAACCTAAGAATAAACGAAAAACCTTTGCAGAATGTATAACATTTTAATATTAACACAAGAAAGTATGTATCATCGACGGAATAATTTAGATCTATGATATTACGATAACTATGTATACGACTTCTATTTGAGTTTTGTGATATTATTTTTAAAACGAGACCGTTCGCTTCCTTCTCGCCACATCCACAACTCTCCAGTAAATATCCCTGAAGTAGTACCCTGTAACGCACCTCCCACCCCGAGTCCCCTAGACCCTAAGAGTAAGTTATTTAAATGCAATAAAGGCTCAGCATTCGAAATACAATCTGCATACGTGATTTTCTTCTCTCTACGAAACCGGCTAAAAAATATGTGAATGTGGGCTTTACCTAATTGAATATATTGATTCCAAATTTCTAGAGATATATTAAAAAGCTCAAGAAGAGTTCAATAAAATCGTTGTATCTATTGAAAAAGGTTTTCATTTCCTTAACGGCTTTGCGGGTTATCTGGGCTTGCAACGAAGACTTGGGAATATTAATTTGTAATTTTTATACCGGCAATCTATGCATAGGGTACACGGGTTTATCTTGGCTCAGCTGGCAGTTGAAATATGGGTGTCTTTCATTTAATAGCGCACAAAGCCCACTCCTCTGTAGCTATCATGCTTTAGGCACTTACGTTTTCGACGTTGAAATCTAGGTATAAATAGTATTTAGATACTATAATTTTGTCATATTTGCAACGCAGTGAAGGAGGCATCTCCGACCCCATAAAGTATATATATTCTTGATAAGCATCACCAGCCGAGTCGATCTAGCCATGTCCGTCTGTTTGTCTGTCTGTCTTTTCGTCTGTACGTTGCTACGCAAACTAGTTTCTCAGCTTTTGAGCTATCCGAATGAAACTTTGCGGATAGTCTTCTTTTTATTGCAGCTAGTATATATGTATGTCGGCACGGCCGGAATCAGACCACTATCCTATAGCAGCCATAGGAAAAACAGAGCACAAATATCATATTTTCGCTATTTTTGAAGTTATTGGTCTCAAATAAAATATATGATCCTTTAATTATATTATAGCTATACATTTAAAACTTCATGCAAATCGGACGGCTATATATTATAGCTGCCAAGGGAACGATCGGCCCGAAATAGTTGATTTTCGTTGTTTTTAAAGCTAGCTTTCTTTCTTATTTGTTTTTAATGTTAATCTGTTGTTAATTTTTTAGGTTATTACTTCCCATCCTTATATAAAACTTTACTTTAAAAAAATCTCTATTTCTCCAATAAAATTGTAATATTAAATTTATGCACATAACAAATCCTTTCCTTCATATGTATGTATAAGTATATATATTTTTTACTTTTATTTCTGAAGTTAAGGAATCAAGTCATTAAATTAAACTATATTCTGTTTAAATAAATGTTTTATAATACAAATATTTTTTTTTTTGAGAATTGCTTAAATACAAAGCTGTCGCCTTTCAGAATGTTATTTGAAAAATCTTAAATCACTATTCCTGACTGTCTGTTGATATCCAAGCTTTCGTCAATAAAATAACAACTTTTAAAATTTTTTATTCTCCTTTATTTTTAAATTTTTTATTAAAGTAATAAGCCACATAAACTTTGTGTCATTAGCATACTTATTTTCATTTAAGCCACCCCCTAGAAGACTTGGCCTGGCTTGCCTTTTGATAGCTCCCCAATTTGCGCCAAATCCAGCTGAAATCTCAGTTAATTGTAGAACGATGGTGGCCCGAAAACATGCTATATCAAATTGTAAACTAATATTTGCTAATAAACACGCAGAGTTAATTAAACCTGAATTATGGGCCACATGCTTATGTTATGTAATGGGTGGAAATGGGGTTTGGGGGCGATGCAGGAACAGGAACATGCGCGAAATGCGAACGCGATTCGCTGATTTATGGGCAACAAAGGATAAAGACAACGACATCCAGATACCGATAGGGACTTCAGGCCCACATATACGCCCCGTCTCTTTCCGCGCACCCATCTCCCCCGCTCTTTTATCCGACGTTGATGACGATCCTACGCCAACCAAAATCTCCTCGAAAACTTCAATTGCCAAAGGATTCATTTTCACTTAAAATTTATGATGTGTGCCCGTTGTAGGCAGACCGAACGGGCGGAGACGCAGCCGGTAAGTACACTGGAAACTAAATTCAAACATAATTTAAAATTGGTAGAAATTTAATAATAACTTTCCCTTAAAATGTTTTCACATCTTTACTTCGAAAACAAAATGTAAGCAGCCTGAATCATGATTAGTTATAAGCAATCCAAAAACATTTATCACGAATAACTTAAGGGTTCACAGCGTTTTGAAATTAAACACAAAATGTTGTATTACATACTTTTAGACACATTTTAAAGTGATTTTAAAACCGTATATACTTTTTATAGAGATTTTCAGAGATTATGTTACTATGATTTTGGTTGGAAATCGCATTGTTTCAGTCACCACAATACGATATATACAAATTAATAAATGAACACTTGTAGCGGTGGGCTGGACCATTAATTAAATGTTATATTGTATTACAATAAATAAAAATAAAATAAAAATGCCGTACAGTCGTAGATTCTAAAAATGTACGGAATTTGATTAATTATCATATTTTATAAAAGTGTACCATAGTCTCATACATGATATGCCTCGGGGGAGTGGAATGGTGCGGGGCGGACATGTGGTGGGTGTCACATTTGTGTTAAGAGATAATTTTCGGAAAATGTTTCAAACAACTTTTGTGGCCCGCCTCAGTTTTCAGTTTGGCTTCATTGATGGCTTGCTTTTTTCGGGAGTGAGCTTCGTCGGGGCAGGGCGCGGCTTTTCTTGCCTGCAAAAGTTGCGCACGGGACACCTTTGGGCAAACGCCACCCCCTCCCCGAGAGCCCGCTGCTGCGCCGCTTAATGAGATACAAACACATAAATTCTGAAAAGTGTCATGCATCGCACATAACGGTTTACTTTTTTGCTCTTTGATAAGCCAACGAAACTGCCGACACCGACCCTGTCTTTATGTCTATGTGGGCGAGAGTGGGAGCCAGCTTGGCTAAAGCAAGGACCTGAGCCCTGGGCCATAGACGAGGAAGGAAATCAAATTTACATCGCAAAATTTGGGGATCGCAGGATGAACGCCAGTGAGCAGTGCCAAGTGTTGCTCAATACGGAGTGAACACTTCAGAGAGAAAATGAACATGTTCACTTCAATGAAATGAACATCCTTCCTATTTTCAGTTATTTCAGTTCACTTTGTTCACTTAGTTGCTTACTTGAAAGCTGTGCAATTGGGTAGCCAAAACTAGTTAACAACTAAATTAGAGTTGCTTGGAACCAAAAGAAGAAGTTGTGTGGAAAAAGTGGTTTAGGTTTTATTATTTATCGTATAAGAAAGCATATTTTTATTACAAGTTGTGCGTTAGTTGTTCTTGAATTCATTCTATCGACATTTTCTTCTAATAACCCTTTTTACATTCCGTTTAAAATGTGCTCAAGCACAGGGTTGGGCCAGGAAAATTAACAAACTTCCCAACACTGGGAATGGGTCGTTTTGATTTAAAATAAATAATTATATGGAGGTGCTACAGAAATCACGAGTGTTTTGAAACCACTTAAAAAGAAGTGATTTCAAAGCTCTAGTGATTTCTGTGGCATCCCAATAATGTTATCTTTTCACAAAAAAACAAAAAATTTAAGTTTAATGATAATGTGCTTCTCAAATCGTAAGATAAAGAAAACTAGTTTGCGTTTAAATATTATGATATGTTCAAAAATCAGTAAATTAAAATTCGTATACCCTTAAACGTGTCCTTATGAGCTCCCCCTGCTACGTGTGGCAACGATGTCAATCCGTGTGATAATTCCCCCACCAAATGAGCTTGCAAAAATCTCGGTTAGCATTTGCAGATATGCGCCAGTGTGTGTGTGTGTTTGTGTGTGGCGAACTTCTGGGTGTTGGTGTGCTCATCAGTGAGCCATACGCTCGCCATATATATCCTGTGGCACGCATAAAGAAAAGTGTAATAAAATTTGATTTATTGTAGACAAGATTCGAGTTGGATGTGTTTTCCCTTCTCCCATGTGCGCGTATATGTATGTGTGTGGCTGCTCATTCGCTGCTGCTTCCACGCCTGCGTCTCGCTTACAAGCGAGCGTCTTCCGCCCATCGCCCCGCCGCCGCCCCTTCGTGGGAGCGCTTATATATCCTGGCGAATGAAGCGTCGCCCGCCCAGAGCCACCCGCCCCCAAAGAGACCCATGCATCACTCGTCTGAATATCATTCATCTCGTTTGCCGCCGCTCACCTCCGCACATAACCACTCCCATCACACCACCCACACAATCGCATTCACATTTTCTGACACTTTTGCAAAACTTTGGCACTGCAGGCGTTTGTCCTGCGTCCTGCGTCCTGTGGCAGTCTCATTAGTCCTAGCCGGGCTTCTGGCTTCTGTTCTGCTCTCGGCTTCCTCATCACCACATCATCGCGTTCTTCGTGCGGATCCGAATCCGTATCCAGTGGTGGGTGGGCGTTACTTGGGGTTTTGTCAGGAAATTCTGAAAAATCCTGGAACTTGTCTGGCAAAGAGCACGATGGAGACTCGTATAATTGCCATTTTATAATTGTTTATCCGGAGAGGGGGTTAATGATATCTGTAATGCGAAAATAGGAGTGGCGGACCTTGGATTCTCCAAAATATTTACATACGAATACTTCCTGAAATCGTTTATTTTGTATTACTGTGATATTTTATATACCAGAACTTTTTAATTGATTACTTATAGCAAATAAAGAACATGTATTCCTCTAGTACTATTATTATTACTTTTTTCTGTTCTATTACGTGAATCCTCGAATTAGTTGTTGATATATTAGGAAGGCATTTTATAATGAATCCACCTTTTTCTGGAAGCAAAATATAAATGGAGCTTATTCTTGTATGGATCCTTGAATTTAAATTAAGGTTAGAATATTATAAAATGGATTTTATGAATAGGTTTATGTTAAAGCTTAGTACGCAGATGCTCGAACAGTTCGCAACCCCAAACAGATTTAATCTTTTTCTAGTGTGACCGCTTCTTAAAACGCTCTTCGGTATTTTTGGGAGGTAAATGATGCGGTCATACCAATCTTAAATCAGCTGTTTGTTGACAAAATAAATTATTTGAAATATAAAGTTAGTCAACATGTTTAACGATGAAGCTACGATAATTGTCTCTTCCTTAGTAAAGTCCATTGTTCTGCCTTTTCGCATCTTGGTTAATTTAGCGTTTTCCATATTTTTGAACCAAACAAATTAAAAAATTAACGAAACAAATTAACGCAACAAATTAACAACTGTTTTTCGGGATATAAATGTAAATACAATGCGTGCGAAATGCCGTTAACTCGTGAAAACTTCAATTAAAGCGCGGCAAAGAGAGATAGAGTGAGATGCCAATAGTTGAGAACAGGCCGTTTTAATAAATTATTTATTCTGTTCGTCACCCCCCTCTGGAAATACCAAAAGTCTTCCCTCGCGCCACCTGGTATTTTTCTGGTATTTTGTTCGTTCATCTGCGTAAAGGCCTTTAAAACAGTGCTGTCGAAAAGTGTTTCCCGACTATTGACCTCTCGCTCTCTCTCACTGCTTTAAAAAGCTGTTCGAGCATCTGCGTACTAAGCTTAAGCTAAGATATTAATAATATTTTCCAGTTAACATTCCAACTAAAATATGTATTTAATAGATATTATTTTACTTTCTCATCAAAGTCCATTTGTATATGGAGACTTATCAACTTTCTAAAATCGATTTGAACCTAACATGCTGCCAATGAGCCAATATCACGTATTCGCATAGTTGGCCACCTTTCTAATAATTGAAATACATTTTTTAGGCGTTTTTAGTGTAGTTTATTTTACAAGTGTGTCTTCGTAGATGTGCGGTGGTATGTATTTGAGAACTTTTGCATTATGGTTGGTGGAGACATAAATCAAAATACCATTACGCCCGAAAGGTCCGCCCATATCAGGAGACAACCCATGCTGTGATTTATTAGAAAAACTGCAAGGGAAAACCCCGAAAGGGGGGGGCGAAAGGAATAGAGAAGCAGCAGCCAGAGCCATAGCAGCAGTAACGCGTTTCTTTTGATAAAAATTTTGAACTAAATCAAAACTTCATTTCACATCGGTGCCATTTCTTGCGCCAGGGCCTCAGTCGGGTTCAGTTCAGTTTTCAGTCGAGTTGAGCGAAAACTCCTCCCCAATGCAACAAAAAGCGAGACGAGGAAGAGTGCACAACATCGAAACAAGAAATGGCGGCAAAACTAGAAAGTGTAGCCAAGCTACAGAGAGGGGAAAAGTACACTGGACAAATCGTTTATCATTCTGTACAATAGTATATGTATGTTTTACCTTTCCTAAGTTGAAGTTGATTTTGTTTAATTTAGGGCAGATTTTTCAATATGACGTTAACTTTTGTCATTCGGATACATTGTTTTTGGGAGTAATTTAGTAGCCCAAAATCATGTTTGCGCTTATCTGACTGACAATTTTTTAACTAGAGCTATTACTCTAGTCAGGAGTTGTTAGTCAGATAAACAAAAACAGGACTTTGCGGGGCCTACTTTACACCGAAAAAAATTTACCACAATGACAAAAATTAACATGACACTGAAAAAGCGGCCCTTAAAGTCATTTTTGTATATTTTTTGTACAATAAATATATATTTTTTATATAATAATAAAGTATAAACATAATTTAATGATTTAAAAAACGTTGTATAATTTTGGAACCATTAGTCCTAAAAAATATACATATGGGCATTTTCAGAGTGACGAACGGCACATTCGTACGGCATAAAGTGGAAAAAATATCACAGAAATTAAGATTTTCTTAAATGTTTGTTTTTGCACGACCAATGCATTTTACCAGTACTATTTGTATTCTAAAAGGCAGGCTTTGGAAAATTGGCGTTTTGAAATTATTTGTAGAAAATAATGCATCGCGAACGATACAAAAAATTAAAGTAGCTTTAAAATTGCAAAAGTCTTAAAATACAATAAAATAGTTAAAATAGTTTCCCATTTATAACAAGTGAGAAGCTACAGTCGAGTGACCGACTGTGAGATACCCGGTACCCAAAGTATTGCCCGTGAAATTAAATAGCACACGGACATGGAAAAAACAAAAAGTTGACAAATAAAGTCAAATGTAACTAAAAACATATTGAGCAACGTTCAAAAGACTAATTCTGCAGCTGTACGCAGCTGCATTACGAATTAATACTGCGCCCGAAAGCACGCAACACTTTTTTCGCTACTGCCACCCAAAAGCTAAGTGCTCAGACACGCGAAATTATTCCTAAGCAGTGCGATAGAGCGAGAGCATGAAACCATTAATTGTTTAATAACTTCCATGTTTATTATCCGATTTAACTCAAATTTGCAGAGCACGTCCGCAATCGCCTTCTTATTAAGTCTATCTATTTACTTTAAGTCGAAAATTACGCCTATAGCTAATATACCGTTTTTTATTTTTTTCGGGGGCGGAAGTGGGCGTGGCCAAATTTTAAAACAAACTTGATCTGCGATCTTCCAATGTTGTCACCAAATTTGGTAACTCTAGCTCTTATAGTCTCTGAGATCTGTTGTTTCACACGGACAGACGGACAGACGGACAGACGGACAGACGGACATGGCTAAATCGACTCGGCTGGTGATGCTGATCAAGAATATATATACTTTATGGGGTCGGAGATGCCTCCTTCTGCCTGTTACATACATTCTCGATTGGCACTAACTTATAATACCCTTGTACCCTATGGGTACCGGGTATAAAAATATTGTTTATTATAACTATTATTTTATGTATTTTACAAGCTCATTCCTAATTTTTAACGGTACATCGGAAAAGGAACAAGATTTTCAAATGTTTTTACCTCACGTTTCAGTTTTGAGGCCGATTTTCACATGAAAACAATTAAGATATACTTTGTAACCAATGTATTATGAAAATCTGAAGTTTTCGGGCCTGGTTGACCATTTTCTGATTAAGAAAAATCATAACCATATATTCAAAATCGAATGATTACATTCCCATTCGAACGAATTTTATGGAACACTCTGACAAATTTCGTTTTCAATTTTACCAAAATGGGTCGATTTTCAATGATTAAGAAGTTAGCTTCCTTTCTTATTTTAATCTAGTATCTAGACACTTAAAAGAATTTTTCAAGTATTTTAAATCTTATAATAAAACAAAGTAGACTATAAATAGACGACATTTAGCCAACAAGATTTTTTATTAGTCGAATATAAGTTCTTCTTGACTTTGCCAGGTAAAAGCTTTAATCTGGGATCTTAAAACAGGCCACATAAAAATAAACAGCGGTGATTTTATGAATAGTTGGCTTTCAATTCAATACAAAACTTTCTGAAAGTAGAAGTAAATGAAAATTAGCTGTTGCATAAGGCGATTTCGAATTTTTAGCCTTTTTGTATCCTATTAAAATTCTAGTTTTAACATGGCTCCACCAGTAGGTGAAATCATTTAATAAATTCAGTATGGAACTCAAACGGAGAAACGGTATTTTTCTGTTAAATGAAGCCCCGTATAAGTGGCAATATGTTTTGTTTTCCCAGTTATCTGTTTTCCGTCTTGAATATATATTTCTCCTTGTGTAATGAGAAATGGGGCATGGGGTGGGCGCGGGCGAGTGCTCGAAGAATGCCTTTTACTCAACGGTGTCGCATTCAGAAAACGACGATGCTGCTTCGTTGTCCTGCGACTTGACTCGACAAAATTCACTGCTGGCTGTCAGTTCAATAAATCATTTGCGTTTTGACACGTCGTTCCCGTTCCCGCTTCGGCTCCCGCTTCCTAGCTAGCTGCTGCACCAATGAGAATCTATAAAAACAAAAACAAAGCAAAAAGCAGGCAACGGGAAAAGGGAAATAGAAAAAATCCGAGAAACAGCCCCAAAAGCCCGGCTTGCAGGGTCCATGTGGGATGCACATAAATTCCAAGCTGTAGGGACTCTTTCCCAGATGAAAATTCAGCGGGAGAAGAGCCGAAGCTGCGGAGGAGACCGACAGTCAGGCAGCAAGTCGAACACGGAAGCGCTGCCACTGCCAGAGTATATAGATCAGAGCCCACTCCTGGGTTGGCTGCGCCAAGATGATGGCAATGATGACGGGGATGATGACGACGTCCTCGCAGGGAGCCGCCTCAAGATGCACTCACACCCACTCGGAAGCAAGGATGCAGACACAGCACGGGTGGTTGGCCATATATTACACCTGTAATGTTGTGACATTCAAACCTCTTGAAGCAGTCTTGCTATGCCCATAAACAACGGATCCTGCCCCTGTTAGATGGCCACTTGACGATGGCTGAGACGTTCACTGTTTAATGTAAGAAAAGTGGATTTAATTTTTCACCTATCACTGAAGTATTACTTTAACTGACAAAGGTACTACAATTTGGCAAGATTAGGTTGGACCTATTTGGAGATGCCAAGATTGGTTTGTTTCTATTGCAGTTATACAATAAAGTCCCATTTAAAAAAGACTTGAGAGATTCTATAGCTTAGTAAATTAAACTTGTACGCCAGTGTTTAGATTCTTAAGATACTTAAGACTGATAAAATCCATAATTGGGAATTCAAATATATTCAACCAATTAAGATACAAATCGGTGGAAAAATTTTAATATACTTTTTGACTTTTGCTGCTATCACCGATCAAAATGCATGGAAACGTACAAAATCGCCTTTTTATATAAAATATAAAGTTTTACTGAATCTAGAAAATTGCAATTAAATATTTATCGCCTTGAAATTAAAAAAAAAACAGCAAGTTTTTTCAATCGTTCACAAACAATAATTATATTTCTTAACTTCTTAAGGGGTTTCAAAATATATTTATGCTTAATAAAATATTTTAAATTTTAAGCTTTAAGTCAAATATGAATATATTTTAAAATGATTTTTTGTGATATCATATGGTCACCACTCATGACTCCCCTAACTGTGTCAGAATTTGTCCTACGTATTTAAAAAAATATTTTCTTTTGTTCACAACGCTGAAAAAAATTATATATTAATTTTAACCCTCAACTCACGTTAATCCGGAGTAACCTCAATATGGCCAAGCCATTGTTGAAGTAAAGCGCAGAGGTTGTTGGTTATAAATCAAACCCTTTCCGACATTTATGATCGTAGAGTTGAAGGAACCGAAATAAAATATAAAACTGGAGCAGTTAATGCCTTCCAGCCATAAATTTATTCTACCCGAGAGTAGTTGATTCACGTCGAGGCCCCTTGTCACCTTCTAAACATTAACGGAACACAACAATTTTTATTCGCAGGTTCTATATTCAATCATAGAGTTTTTCCCTTTCAAATAAAACTTAAAAAATAATTTATGTTAACCTACAATATTATATAAATACGTAATAAAAATATTTGTATATCCTTTGATGATGGAGATAGACAGTACCAAATGACCTGACAGCAAGCTCCGGAAATTTAGAAATAGTTCGAGGGATTTCCAAATTTTGTCGTCCTTGTAATTACAAGAAAAGAGCAATCAACTTGAATTAATTATTTATTGCCCGGCGTAAGCGAAAATAAACCAAGAAAGAAACTAGCAGGGAGACAAACAAACAGAATGAAATGCGCCAAGCGACAATTTCTAATTACAAATTCGCCACAACATTTAACCCGTTTTTGCCAGACACACACTTACTACCTAAACCAAGCATCAAGGATAATTTCCATACTAACACACACCTTTCAGACGAGAACAAACAGAGAGAGAGGTGGCCAGAAAAATTGGCTGAAAAATCAGCAGTGCAGAGTGGTCGACTGGGATATTACCTGGGTATGGAAGTATATATGTATGTTTTAATGAGCTGATCGTTACTTTTAATATATCGTCTGGAATAGTTTAACATTATAAATAGTTTAAGAATATTTTAATGATGTATTCCCAACAACTTAAAAGAAGTTTTCGGAAAAACAAATCAAAAGAATATATATTTTCATAAAGTTATAAAGAAGAACATTAAACTTTATTCGTCTTAGGATAATCTGTTAAAATGTCCAATCCTTTTTTGCTAACAACAACAATCTATAAGTAGATTCTTATTTTTCGACTAATCTTTTTATTAAGACAATGTCCAACTTTAATCTTATATACTAGCAAGGTAGTTTTTACACAAAGTTCCTTTAATAAACCATTTATGTTGTCCCAAACTGATTAAAAAAGCATGTGAATACTTTTTAAAAGACAGTTTTGTATTCAGAAATATATATTTTTTTAAATCCTTAATCCTGTATACCATTTATACCCTACAATTACCCAGGAATACTAAAAAAAGCTCAGCTTGCAACATTTTATGCTGATCCCTGTCAGGCAACAAAACACACATAATCTGCAAAAAGGAAAACAACCGAGAGGGGCTGAGTGAGAAAAAAGAAAAGCGCCAGAGAACTAGGGAAGGATGAACAAACAAAATATTTATGTCTCCAATCCACCTACCTTGCTACACGCTGCCGGGCGATAAACATGGCGCTACCCCAAAAGATACGGGCTGGAAGGAGGGCGATGGGAGCTTGCAGAGATCCTGGACTGGAGGGTTTTTCGCCTCGCAGTATGCAAAAAGCAGGCAACAAACATCAACCAATAATGCAGACGCGATTATGTCCAACCAGGAGCAAAAATAGTTACGGTTAGCAGAAGGACAACTCCGGCTCCGAATGTGAAGTTGACGCCAGAAGAGAAGGACATTCGCACTCACAGTGGCCCACAGATACCCAAATTGTTGAGGGAGCTCCACTCCCAAAAAAATAAAGACAAAAAATTAAAAACAAACAAAACCCGATGAAACCGACAAATGGTAGGTAGGGAAAAAAGGAGAAAGACCCCAAAAGCTTGCACAAAAAAAGGAAAGTGTTGCACGATGGGCGTTGCTTCAAGTCTGCTGCACACTTGTGCACAAACACACTCTCAGAGGGGGACATTCACCAACACTGTCGTCTGATTTATGTCACTGACGAACACTGCGCAAAAGGCGCACTGAGAGAAAGTAATATGGGGTCAATAGAAAAAGTTATTTTTGAAGAAGATGCGAAAGGTGTTCCCTACAACACAGGCAAAAATGTAGTTTTATTTAACAAAAAACATTTCCTACATACTTAATCTTATTTATTCACTTAAACTCTTTCAAAATGTAACAAAGTCGCCCTAGTTCGATATTTTGCTTAAGGCATTAATATCTTTGCTTACAAAGTTTGTTTCAATATATAATAAAAATATAATTCAATATAATATGTATAATATAAAAAATTAATTTTGCATTATTTTGGAATATACGTATCTTCAGCCAACTCGATATTTGGTAATATAATTGGCATTATTTCTGAGTTACATTTTTAGAAGCAAGAAATTATTCATTTTCGATCAAATGAGTACAAAAATTTGAAGTACAAGCTGCTGTAACTAGTTTTTCGCAAAAAGTTTTAAACTATTTGTTGTGTTCCACGGAAGACAGGGATGCATTTTCATCTTCTACCAAAATACACGTCAATCTAAAATAAGACTTTATTAATTAATTTGTACGTTAATAATATTAAAGTTTTAATACGATATATAAACATAAGTAATTAGGCTTTCTGCTTTAAACAAGTAATTCGAAATTATTGAACTTAAAGGAATTTAACAAATTAAACAAATGTGTATCATTTGGCAAATACATATAACCATTTTGGCAAGCTATGTTTTCTAGTCAATTATCTTAATTTAAATAAAATATTATAAGTATCTTTTAATACTTTCTCACCGTACCATTATCCTTTTTTTATTTATTAAAAATAAAAATATAAAAATTTGTCTATACCTAACGAAAGAAAATGTATGATGACAACGAGAGAGTTGAACTCGCTGCCTGTCCGCCAACTGGAGCTGCAGGACAAGCAAAGACAACAAATGCAGCAAGGAAGTAGGAACGAGGAGAAAGAGCGACTCTGATGGCACTGACGAGCGAGAAGAGCAGCCGGAGGCTGGCCACCTAAGCGCAGCTATGTATCTCCTCGGAGGAGGACCTCCCATCCTTTCCCAGATGGAAGCATAGCCATTCGCTTGCCACTGAGTGTCCTGCCTGGGCGTCCTGTCTGTATGTCGCTAAGAGTGTGTGCAGTTTGGATTTCTTTTGTTTCCTCGGCTGCCATTTCGCTCACTCGCTCGACAGCCAGTCAGCGGCGTCAGCGCCAAGCCTTCTCGGCTCTGTTTTTGTTTTGCCTGCGTCGAAGGACATTTTGCAGACACTGTGTGCGAAAGGTCCTTCTAACAAAATTTAATACTTATTGCGCCTCGCTTGGCGTTCGCTTTGTTGCCTGCCTGCATAAAGAAACGCAAACAGAATTTATGTTGTGACATTTTAAATTGCGCAATTTTTATGAAATCCTTTGGCTGCGCCTTCCCAGCACATCCTTGCTAAATTTACAGCAACCACTCGCGACTGCAACAGAAATTCTCGGCCAGTTCGAGGCGAATTTTTTTGTGCAGCACTCAAATAATATACGAAAGAAACAAAAAAAAAAGGGACGACTCGAAATGGAATCCATGTCCAAGTGCGAGGTCCTGCGCGAAGCCGCTGTCAGCCTGGCGTTTTATTTATGTTTATGTTTAGACTCGACCAGCGTCCTAGAAAACCGAAAACGTCCGAGCCATCGCCCAGCGAGACGACCAGAGAAGTCCGAAAGCTCCACCATGATTTACGATGATGATGTGTCCTGGAACGCGCGCGCATCTCCACCGAAGGAGTTTACACTACATAGCACAACGCACAGAAAACCAGAAAAGCTGCAAGATGTCCTGCCCCTGGGTGCATCCCTCAGTGCTTCCCGTTCTGCGGCAACTATACATATTTTGGCGCAAAGAATTCCGGCAGCTGAACCTCAGGAATGCTTCGTTTGTTGGGATTTCGAATACGACTCAGTGAAGTTCGCCAAGATACACGAGTATTTTTTCGTAACTACTCCAAGTAAGAAAGCTACAGTCGAGGGTTCTCAACTGTGAAATACCCGGTACCCTAAGCTTTGAGTATGATTAAAAAACAAATGCATTTTTTAGTGGCACGCCCAGCCCAAGTAGCTTTAATCCAGCATCTTCCCAAGATCCGCGTCGGTAGCTCCGACTTGAAATCGACTTTAAAACTAACTAGTCACTAAGTTATAAGGAGATCCATAAATACAAGCATTTCAAGAGCTATGTATAAGCAACCCTATTTATATTAAAACAATTTACGTATTGCTTTACGAAACGTATAAATGAGATTTGTAGGCTAATTTTTGTCAACCGGATAGTTAAATTAGCGGATGTGAAAATTTTTGCAAAGCAGAATTTACTTTTTCAATAAATAGACAAGAAGTTTTGACATGCCAAACACGGTGTAAGATTTTTTAATTCCTATATGCATAGCTAAATAAACTGAACCTAATTTTGCATATGCCAGCGTATATTTAATCTTTCCAATTCTAGAGATCTGTAAATTGTTTGTTTAAGAAATGAATTTAAACGAGAAACTTTAAAATTCGAAAAAATAAGTATTTCGTTGGGTTGGAAATGTCTTCTTTAGTTTAGCTTATGTGCATTAGAGCTGGGAACAATTCTTCTTTTTGTGAATAGATTCTTTACGATTCAATTCTGAAAAAGATCAATTAAATCGATTTAAAATCGAATTTTTTTTTTTTTTAGTTAATGGAAATAAGGCATATTTTAGCTTAAAAAAAATTGAATGGAAAACATCAAATTTCAAATTGTTGTAAACCAAAATATAATTGAATGTAAAGATATTTTATAAGATCAAATGTCTTTATTTAATATCTAAAACGCATTGGTTCTTGCTGGTAAAGACCAACTTGTCAACATTTTTTGGCTATAAGGCAGCTCACCGGTCAGTTACAATACATCCAGCCCTGCTGAATGTCCTTTCTGATTCGTTAACGCTGAAATGCACAAATACTTGTCGATGCATCGATTCCTAAAAGGAATCGATTTCTTCGCTCATCCAAAAACATCGATTAAATCGATTTAAAAATCGAATTGTTCCCAGCTCTAATGGGCATATTGATGGATTTGGTAACCGAGCGGCAACAACCAATTAATAACCATTTACAAATACGAATTATTTCGAAATTAAAGTTCTCATTTTTTTAAAGCTCTTGTTTTGCAAAATATGTATATATTTTTTTAAGTTCCTGAAATCCATATGTTTAATACAATGGAGAAAGAAAGAATGCACTATACTTTTTCTCGGTTAAAAATAGGGAAAAAATTGATTGACCTGAAAAGAAAGAGCAATAAGTTGTGAAAAATTTAAAGTAGTTATAAATTCAAACGCTTAAGTAAAGTTTAGCATAATAAAACGTTCTAAAAACAATTGTAGTTTACCAGGCACTTTTCGAGTTTATATATATGTCGCTCTTCAGATTTCATTTTTAAATCAACAACGACAAAGCTCGCTTTTGTAAAGGAACTCTTTGACATTTTTTGGCAATGGCTGTGTTGTTCGTGTTGCCGGTAGTATTGTTTTTACACTTGCCGTTACTGTTAATAAAAATTTACGATTATTGTTTTCACATTTTTCATGTTTGCCAATATTAAAAAACATTATCTTTCACACGAATTGGCGTCAATGGTGGATGGACACGCACATATCGCGATTCCCGTTCGACCGACGAAGGATGTGTCTCCGAAATTTTATTGAAATTCGCTGATGGAATCCAGCCCAAAAAAGACCACAGAAAATACGAGAAAAACATTCGAATTGCAGTGGAAAATTGCATTCAATCGGTCGCCAGCAGCATTCGCCACTCATAACTCAACGCGGCGCCGCGCCAGGACATAACCAAGCCAGAGACACGGACGTGGACGTGGACACAAATCCATTGGACGATGGGCATCGACGCTGGCATTCGCATTGTTGTTGGCGCTGGAAGATTCGGGACAATTGTCAGGCAATAAATCGATGTGTGTAGGGCTGTAAATTTTTGGCGGATGGCCGATGAAAAAGTGCATATTATGCAATTCGACAATACGCCAAACATGTCGACCTACGCACAGTCGCCACCGCCCTTAAAATCCGACGCGCATCCAGCAACACCACCATCGCCATCGCCATTGCCTCGACCCTTGCAGGCCATGCAGCGGAAACGGAAACGCGCACACAAGTTCTTCTCTTCTCTCTTCTTCATCTTCGGCCTGCAACGGCGCTTTGCATATCAATGAAAATGCATAAATTTTTACTCGCCCTCAATTTCAGTGGGGTTTTTGTCCATTCTGGGTGGTGCCTGTTTGGTTGCACTGGTTGCATTCTTGTCCATTGCCCAATCCTGTCGTCCATCAAGGGGCATAAATCAGTTTGGAGGCAGCAGCCGAAAGCATCGAAAAAAAATATTTTCCAGCACGCGTAGCCCCGGAAGCTTATGAAACAAAAAATAAAAAAAAATGTATCCTCATCCCTGGCAGATCTGTTTTTCGGGCAGCCCCATTGACGAAACGTAATCCGTGTCGAAAAACTGCACCCAGGCAAAAACACTGAATATCCATAAAAATGCATCATAATTTCCTGGAGAACTGGATCGGCAGCATCATCATTGTGTGTAACAACCGAGCTACAGAAAAGCGACACATAGAAAGAAAGTCGCCAAATGATTGTTGAAAAAATAGCAGTAGGGACACTCAGTCATAAATTCCTTTCAACGTTTTTGAATTGAGCTGTAATTGAGTTGAATTGTAATAGAACCAAAACAAACTCCTTAATTCAGCGTTTCACATATATATAAAAAAACATATACAATTGTTGTTATACATATTATATATTTGTAAAAATCACCTTGACTGACCCTGATGGGTATCAATTACACGCAACTCGCCCCAGCAGCTTTATAAGCCTTGTCGGTGGCTTCTCTGAATGGCATCACTGCGGACGGA
Organism: Drosophila triauraria; assembly: GCA_014170255.2. Classification (NCBI taxonomy): domain Eukaryota; kingdom Metazoa; phylum Arthropoda; class Insecta; order Diptera; family Drosophilidae; genus Drosophila; species Drosophila triauraria. Next base: position 22,814,283 of record CM024334.1, read on the forward strand.
GTGTCCACTCGTGGAATGGGAACAGGGATTACGGCGGTGCAGCCTGCCAGGGGCAACTCATCCGTAACGTCCGTGGCTATGCGTTAATAGATTTGCAACATTCTGCCTCCTTGGTGCTCCCCCAATCGGCACAGCCGATAGCATAATCACAAGACCGAGTCATTTCGACGCTGGTTCCTTGTTGTTCTTTTACCTGGCAAAAGTGGCCGTAAATTTTACTTCATACATGGGGACACTCCACACCTAACTCCCACAAAAAAAAAAAAAACATGGATCGCACAGCAGCCTTGTCACATTTTTAAGTGTACTCGAAGCGATATGTTGGCGACCTGTCCATTCGTCATCCTTGCATTTATTTATTGAATTATGACTCTTATGCCGCCCTAAAAGGTAAAAAACTTGAAAGAACATTTTGATTACAAAATGAGGGGGAACTTTTACGAAGTCCATTTCGGCATTTTATATTTAACCTGCTTTAGAAACCGCCTTTGCTGTATTGTATTATATATATATACGTTTAGTATTTAAACTGAGCCTTTATATTTACAGTAACCAGTCAGCTTATTATTTTCCAAATATTATGATAATTAATATAATAAAATATAAAAATAAAATATTTATATTTCTGAACAGCATCACCAGCCGAGTCCATTTATTTGGATTTCTTAACACGAATAAAAATTGTAACTTCCACGTTTAATATCAGAAATCTGTGACAGATTTTAACGAGGTCCACCACGCTGGCTTCTATTTGTAAATTCGGTTATTTACCAGCTCTGATAAGGGGCTCCCTGTCCTGGAGATCTTATAACGATACCCCCCGGATCTCAATTTGGTTCACATATTGTTTACCTTTACGTTCTGACACGGCGTGGTAGATGAAAGAAGACCAGCTGCCTTCTTCAGATTTCACACTATTGGCAAATATTTGCGTCGAGCAATGTCGGCACTGTCTTTTTAATTCTTTCTAATTTCTTTTGTTGACACGGGCGGTGCTGCCTGTGGCCCACACACAAGACATCTGTCCTAGGAAGCTGTTTCTAAGTTGCCGACATCCAACGCTATCTCTTGTTGACACACAGCCACGCATGGAAGATGCGCTCCACTTAACCGAAACTATTTTTCATTGTTGATTTTAGGTGCCATTAACGCTTCATATGCCTGAGGGGTGCTCCACATTTTAATTAGCCAGGGAATTGCAAGCAAACAGTTCTTCTTTGGAGACGCCGCCAGGTTACAATGCTGGATGGGTTGTTAACATTTAAAACGGTGCAAACTCCTTTCCTTTTTTTGTATGATTAACAAAAGGTTTATCTTTAGATCTCAGAATAATTTACTGTTGAACTTTATCAACATTCCACTTAGACCTATTTTATAATAGTGCTTCTTTGATATGCCGAAACATGTAAATTTGTAAATATACCACCATATTTATGTTACTTGCATAGCAATCATGTGTAATTTAAATGTACGCTGATCACTAAAATACTTTACGGTCTGGCAGTTATAGAGGAATATTAATCCTGTAAATATTGCGATAATATTGCTTCAGCGAAATTGCTTGAGTGTTCATTTGGGAAAAATTTTAAATGATTAATATTCAAACCAGGGACTGTAATCATTATGAGTTTTATAAAAAAAAAAAGAAAATAATGATTATTTAATGAGTTTTATTTTTGATCAAAAAATAATCTTTATTCTATGAGTACTAAAGCAAAACTTATGAAATACAGTCCTGTTCCAGTTTTTACTCGGAAGTGAATTTGATAACATTTTCGGATTTCCCTTTAAGATACACGGATTTCTATTGTTGATTTAAGAACTTTATATACAATTTCCCTTCGTCCCTTTTATTCCCATTGTCGCATTGTATTTTAAAATAATTAATTAGTGTTCCTGCGGATCTGAATCCGCCAAACAAATAGCAAGAGCAAAGTTTCCATGAGGATGTGAAAACTAGAACAGGTCTAGGAAATAACTTCCGTGTAGATTTTTCGGAAGTAGAAACTGGAACAAGCCTTGATAATGATAAATTTTTTATCAAAAATAAAACTCATGAAATAATTATTATTTTGCAATCCAAAACTAAAAATCAACCAATAATGAATTTTTTTATTTTTATAATTTTGTTTAAAAATAAAATTTAAGTTCTAGTATTGTCTTTATCCTTGGGAATAGGGATAAAAAATGATGTAAATTCTTAGTTTGTGGGTGTGAATAATTCAGTAAAGTCTTCTCTTTTTGAAAATAATAAAACGTATTCCGTACAAAAGTAACAAAAATATCTATTATTATACCCGGTACCCATAGGGTACAAGGGTATTATAAGTTAGTGCCAACCGAGAATGTATGTAACAGGCAGAAGGAGGCATCTCCGACCCCATAAAGTATATATATTCTTGATCAGCATCACCAGCCGAGTCGATTTAGCCATGTCCGTCTGTCCGTCTGTCCGTCTGTCCGTCTGTCCGTCTGTCCGTGTGAAACAACAGATCTCAGAGACTATAAGAGCTAGAGTTACCAAATTTGGTGACAACATTGGAATCTGTTGCACGCAGATCAAGTTTGTTTTAAAATTTGGCCACGCCCACTTCCGCCCCCGAATTTCGTAAAAAGCTTTATATATGCAAAAGTCGTTATTTTTGGCCCAAAGTAAATAGATAAAATAAATTAGTAGGCATTTGCGGACGTTTTCTGAAAATTTGAGTAAAATCGGATGATAAACATGGAAGTTATTGAACAATAGTTTCTTTTCCTCTTGAGCCACAACGGCAGTAGCGAAAAAAAGTGTTGCGTGCTTTCGGGCGCAGTATTAATTCGTAATGAATTTATCTCTTTTAAACTTTGCTCAAAATGTTTTTGGCAACATTTGTCTTTATTTGTCAACATTTTGTTTTTTCCATGTCTGTGTGCTATTTAATTTCACGTACTTTGGGTACCGGGTATCTCACAGTCGGTCACACTCGACTGTAGCTTTCTCACTTGTTTATTATTAAATTTGACAAGTAGTATCTTTAGCAATGACTAATTTTGCTCATAGCAAAAGTCTTCAAGTCTCAACATCGAATTCAAAATTAACAAGAAATAAAGCTAACTTCGGTAAACCGAAGTTTATATACGCTTGTCTGCAATTGGATCATTGAAAATCGATCCATTTTGGTAATGTTGAAAAAATATCGAGTTTTGTAAATTTCTAAAACATTTACCTAAATTTTACATGTAGAATTTTACATTTTCATATAAATCGACCGATCGCTACTTAATAAAATTGAAACCGTAAAAAACCGCTAAATCTCAAAACGTAGAAGTTACAATTTTTTAAAAATTAATTTCGCCATCATTCCTATGGCAGCTATAAGATATAGTAGTCCGATTCCAGCCATTGCGACATACATATAATACTGCTTGCAAATGAAATCAGCCCGACAGCTCAACAACTGAGACACTAGTTTGCGTAGAAACCGAAAGACAGACAGACGGACATGGCTAGATCGACTCGGCTGGTGATGCTGATCAAGAATATATATACTTTATGGGGTCGGAGATGCCTCACTGCGTTGCAAATATCATGGCAAAATTATAATACCCTCGCAAGGGTATAAATAGGGTGGAGTCACTGTGTTACAACATCCAGATCAGGTTTTGGCAAAGTCAAGGTCGCAATTATTGAGCCAAAAAGTATTGTCCAGGTCTATGCCAAGTCAAAAACTAAAATCTACTCTTGTGGTTGATTACAAAATAGTGATTATTTCATGAGTTTTATTTTTTGATAAAAAAAATAATCCTTATTTCATAAGTTTTATTTTAGTACTTATAAAATATCGATTATTCTTTGATCGAAAAATAAAAATTACAGATTTGAGAAGAAGAATGGTATATTTATTGCCCTTATATAAATACTATAAGTGTTTGTTTTTTTCGATAAAAAATCCAAAATAATCATTATTTGCAGTCCCAGATCCAAACGTTATAAATCACTTTAAAAACCAAAAACCGTTAAGCTCCAACAAACGAAAAATACATTTTAAGTGCTTCACGCTATTTCACACAGCTCGTCACAGTTCGACGGTTAGATAAGATCGCTAAATCGATCTGAAGCTGAATTCTCTTGCCGGCAATTGGAGTCATCAGTGTCAGTTTGGTGTTCGAAGTGAAGACTTGAAATAAATCAAAAATGGAACACTCTCGCGTTCTGCGAGCTACAAATGTGGTGCTTTTGCTCACTGGCTATCAAATGTATTGGTTCGAGAAGAAGACGCAGAGGTTCAGGCTATCCCTGCCTGGCGTTGTCTATACTTTTGTGCTGGGGTGCATTTATGCCGCCTGTTTTTCCCAGCACTTTGATGCCACGTCGTCGCTACTAAAAGTTCTCAAGGATGTATCGCCATTTCTTCATGGACTAACAAGAACGCAACTACTATTGGGCGTGAAAGCAATTTCTTATGCCATTTATTCTTCAGCAAGAACTATGGAAACGGTCAATTCCTTGGTGGAATCACTCTCAATCCGAGATCATCGACTGAGCAAGGATGAAGCCATAGCTTATGCCCTTCTGGGGTCCACTTTTGGAATTCTGTTTTGTTTTGTGCTCTACATATCCTACGAAATGAAATTCGAGCTGCCCCCACGTCAAGATCTTATGATCGGAACTGCTCTATTCCTTCCTCATCTGATTTTGTCTGGATCGGCGAGACTTTACAACATTTTGGCTTGGCTAACTCGCGCGGAGTTACAACAGATTCAGAAAAGTGTGGTGGATGAGCTAAGCGCCAATTTGACCAGAGACGAGGCAAGTGAGGCATCCACTTCCTTTTCGATTTCGACAGGAATACCAGCCTGGACAATGTGGAGCGCCAAAAAGGAAGTTAGAGGTCATCGGAGCCAGATATCGTTGCCTTTCTCAGTCATTGCAGTGCTCGTTGATGTTACTGTTTGCATTGAATGGGAACTGCCTGCTGGGAGGTATATATTCCTATATTTATTATCGGCACACTTGGCACCTCCTCTTCGAAGATCGGAAGCAGAGAATCTTCTATGCGGCAAATGCTTCCATATATGCCTGTATCGCTAGTGATTACCTCTGCCTAATGATTGTACAGGGATTAATAGAAAATGAAGTAACTTATTGAGCTAATTACAAAAAACAAGAATGTAATAAATCCATTTTTGCAGTGCTTCAGCTTTTTGAAAAACATGGATTCCTTGCTGGTCCAGCGCAATGCAATGTCCAAGAGAATGCGGTCTCTGGGAAAGGATATAAAGAAAATCGTAGAGCGAACTTTTAACTCCAAGTACTACTCTCTATGGCGGTTCAATGTGTCTTACTTAAGTTCGGCAAGTTTAGAGTTTCTATAAATTATGCAAATATTTTCTTACAAATTTCTATTTCAGATTATATTTATTCAAGTGCTAATAGTTTCAGTGGTTGTTGCTCTACATTATTTAAATGATGAAATTTTGTTGTTAAAAGAAGAGTTAAATGCCAAGAGCGACGAATAAGTTGAAATAACGAATTATAATATTAATTAACGACGTTATAGTTTCATTTCCCTGCAAACAATGTGTTCTATGTATACTTACACTTTAATAACTCCATATCAATTACCATTTTGTGCAAACTTAATTCATAAAATAATGTGTTTGCCAGAACAAAACAAAACGGAACAACAAATCATTATTAAGTTGCTAATAAAATGGTTCCCCAATCAAATTAAACTGTGTGCGTTTCCACTAGAGATGTTACGAACTTAGAAAATCACGATAACTAAATAAGTTAGAAAATGTTTCCAGTAATTAAATATTCAATAATTAGTTTTCACTTACTGAAATATTACGTAAAATAAAACTAATAGTAGCCTTTGCTACAAAAACAATCTCAGGCAAAGAGTTGTTACTTTTTTTTGCTTAAGAAACCATCTTCCGGATGGGTTTCTCATAAACTTCTCGGCTAGCAACTACCGGATAACAGCACGCAGAATGCCGGCAAACTGAACATAATTTGTGTTAGGAAATCTACATAATATTTACTGAGATGGCAACACCCGGTACACAGGCCATGGCCATGCATGCGAGTCTGTGGAGATGCTGATGAGCAGATAAATTCATTAGTCACACCCATGTAATTGTTCCACCAGGGCGCCGACGATGAGGGGCGAGAAAGCAGAGGGGCAGAAGGGCGAAGGATGTGGCGGGCATTTGGCTCAGCTGGCAGGGCAGGCGGAAAAACAAACCAGACGACCGCAGATCTTAAGTTTTCCCCCAGAGCATGGAGTTGGGAGTCACGTAGCCGGAGTTTCCTGGCGAAGCGTTACTAAATACAAATTAAACAAATCCATAAATTATGTTTAATAATATTAACAAGGATATTAGCAGAGACTACATACACAGACCCACCCACTCGGAGCGGTACAGATACAGATGCGCTCACTTATTGCACCCAGCCGAAGTTTGTTGTTGCCTCTGAGCCCAGGAGGACTCCGACTGCATTTCGTTAAGCGTGGTCGTCGTGGTTTATGGCCATGACGCCTCTGCCTCCTGGCTGTTAGCCTGCTCAGGATTTACATAGCTACGTGAGTGTTTACACGGCCACATTGAATCAATCCCGGTTAGGGGATGGGATTCAGGGATCACAAGATACTTAGCTGGGAAAAAGAGCTTTGACGTTTAGTTCTTCTTGATAGCAGTATTTTTAGTAGCTAGTTTTGTTTTATGTATAAGATAATAAGTATTTTTATTACTGTAAAATTATATATTTTTTGATGGATATAAAGATTGGGTTTTATAATAATATATTTTCCTGGAAAAAAGTATCTTTTCATTTTAGGTTCATTTTTTTCTTTTTATTTGCGATTTGCTCTTCCACCTCCATTAAATTCATTATTAAATACTCCCTTCTGCCGGGGTTGGAACCATCCATCCGGGGCTTCCTGGGTGCTTTTGTTGTCGCTCTTGGAGGAGCTCTGTCTGGCGTTCGCGGCGATAATTTTTTGGGACTTCTTGGCGAATGTTTCCGTTTCTTCGATTTCGTAATGTGCCTTGACGTTCGACTTGATGTAGATGGTTCTTGTCGTCGCAATGAACACCATTCTATTTGACCCGATCTGGCCGATCTAGCCGATGATTTCGATGTAGACTTTGCCGGTATTCTAGAAGATTGTTTCTTAAATAGTGACCTATCAATCCGCCGGGAACTCCTACTCCTATGCACTCTATCAGATTCTGAAGAAGATGAGCTCTCGTCTGAACTTTCGGTGGTGGACTTGTAGCTAGAAGACTCGGACGAGTCCGTGGAACTTGACAGAAATGTGGTACGACTTTGCCGTTTTGGAACAGCTCGAATTTTAACACTAGGACGTCTTGGAGGGCTGCACGAGGGAGTACGAGGCCCGCGGATTCTAGCAACAGAGGGCCTTGGAGGGCTAGGCAAACGATACCGCTTGAGGCACGGCTTGCAGGCGAGAGATGACATATCTGTTGACCCGATTTCTAGTCGAACATGTTTGGAATATCTTGGTGGTGAGACGCTAAGAGATCTGGATCTCGATGGTGACTTTGGCAAGGTAGTGGAGCAGGGCGAACCCCTGTACAGTCGACTTTGCCAGACAATCGGCTTAGATTTTATAGGCTTTTCAGGACTGGGAATAGATCGATCCAATTCAACCGGTTGTGAATAGTTCATCTGAGTCATCGAAATGTCCCCTCCTAACGACGGCGTCGGCAACAGGGGGGCACGTTTCGACACCTCTATCGGATCCTGCGAGTAGTACGAATCGGTGTCCATGTTGTTCAAGTTGATTGGGTAAGCCGGTGACATAAAAGGGGGCCAAACTGTTAAATAATTTATCAAATATTTAGTAAGTAAAAGTAACAAATATTTTGAGTTCAGATTTTCCTTAGTAGGAATTCGAGATCCGGGATTAAAAAAATATACCAAAAAAATGGGTAAAGACTCACCAGGAGGGAATGGAGTGCTGACCACCGGTAGGACCTTATTTTCGAACATCACATAGTTTCCCTTGTTATTCGGATGACGAAAGCGACAATGGTTGCCCCAGCTGCAGCCGTTTCGAATGTAAAATCGGCAGACAGGCAATTCACTGTTATCAGCTCTGAGTGGACCATCGTCATCATCGCCGAATACTTCGCCATCTTCCAGATCTTGGGACTTTTCTGCACCTTGAATCTGCTGCTCATCAACGCTAGTATCTGGGGGCAACTCACCAGATTCCAATAAATTGCACTCCTTATTTTCTAGCAAAATAATCTCAGAGCTAGTTTTACTAACGGAGTCCTTGAAGTCTTGGGTACTTTCCAAATTTGTATTATAAATTGTTTGAGGTTTCTTTTGGGTTTTCTCAGCACCAATTTTGCATTGATCTGCTGACATCTTCTCTTGGGTATTCTCAGCACAAATTTTGGATTGATCTGCTGACAACGTGGGATCGACAGGGTTCTCAGTTATGGAACTTGAATCATCCTTAGCAAATTCTTCAATAAAGGGCGTATCATTTTTTTTTAGTTCCAAAGGATCGGTTATATTTGTTGAAAGCAATCGGCTATCTACAGATATTTCCGTGCTGATCTTATGAACGGAAGTGGAATCGATTATCTTAACAACCTGATCACTCACAGAATTCCCTTCTAAAGGTGTAAAGTTAAAAATGGATTATATTCAACACAAAACAAATCCTAAGCCTTACCTGTGGGTCCATTAACTGTATTATTCGGTAAATTTGATTCGGAGAACGATTTTTGTAAACTTTCCGTAGATCCATATTCTGGAATTTGCTCAGTGATCTTAACGAGTAAACTATACATATGAAAGTTGAAGTCTATTTATTTCTAAAGGAAATAAATGAAGCGTAAATAGAAACGAACCTGATTTTGGCCGCACCGTTATCTGGAAATATAAACATTTTGAAATATATTATTACCCACTAAATGAAAAACAAATGTACCACAATTTAGATACTTGGCTTGGGTAAGAAAAAGCATGAACCCTTTAGAGTACTATGTGCAAATTATAACGTTTGTACAAAATAACCTCATCTGTAGATAGCCTTCCTGAACTAAAAACATTAATCTTAACCCACTTAGTACACATGCAAGATAGCAATCGACCTTCGAGCTATGAGTGGTGGAGGGTAGTTTCCTCGAAATCTTTTACCTATACTTTTACTTCGCGCCTATTAACACCTAACCCTAACAAGCACGTGCTTGGTTCCGAAGGGCCACTTAAGTGTACTGACCGTAGTGCATCAACGTCCATCAGAATAAAAAAATATACATACAAATACATACACATATGTATGTACGTTTACATATTTGTTCATATATATTCAAGTAACTTTGAGATTTCAATATCTTACCCGCCGTTCCAATCAAACTATAATTGCATGTTTTTAGTTCCTTTTCAACATCAATTTGAGTATTATTCAAGTCAAGGCAGGAGGTTCCCGATTCCGCCTTCGGTATCAAGTTTTCGTTGTCCTCAGGCCCAGACATCGTGTAAACTTTTATGGACTGCAAACACAAAGTATGTACACTAGGATGTACGTTTTCAAACTTACACAACATACGCCATATACTTGCTAATATAGTGATTCAAGCAAAACTACTTTGTTGACCGCTTTTGAACGCTTTTCGTGTATGTTCTCTTATAAAAACACTAAATTTATTAAATGAACTTGAGAAAACTTTTTATTCCGACACAACATGAAAAGCAGAGATGTTATTCATCCGACTGCTATCGAAGCTCGATAACACCGTTAGAGTTGCCACCTGGTGACATTTATGGACGACAGTGCTGCCAGAATCTCCAAAGCAAAAACTAAACGAAGTCATTAAAATGTTCGTTTTCAACAAATATATGCATGTATTTAGGAAAAGAAAAACAAATTTAAAATGATTCAAATAAAAAAGGAACATGGATTAATATATTGAACAGTTATTTTTATAAAAAATTAAAGATTATATGCTATCTAATTCATCATTGCCAGTAATTTGAGTCAATTACTCATAAGGCAGAGCATAAATATGGCAACATTTTCCGTGTCTGTGTAGTCTATACCTGTTAAAATATTTAAAGTTTAATATGTTCAATTTATTTCTTTTACAAATTTTGAACTTTAAAACTTACTTTATATACAATATCGGATTTCTATCCAATAGTTTAATGGTTCACCAGAACAACATGATGACTGATCACTGATAGATTTCCTATCATAGTCCTGCTGAACGCGCATGATAACTGATCCTGATGCGAAAATTCTTTCATCATGATCGTTAGAATAGTACGATCCCTTTTTGCGATACATTATGGATTGCGGCTGGCGTATATCGATGATGGAAATATCGATAAAAATAAACAAAAAAAATGTAAAAGAAGCAAATATTAATAAAAAAATATATAATTCATTGGCTATTTTGAATGAATTATTTATTAAATTTATTTAGTCTTGGTGCTGTAATGCATGTCGCACAATTATATGTTAATCAACGTAGCGGAGGTAGGCAGGATTTCTCTAATTCAATCATTTGTTTGAGTGAAAAACTAAATGTTTTGTTGTTGTTCATACAAACACAAACACACAAAACACAAGCAAATCGTCTTCAGCTTCGTCTTGTTCGTCTCAGCGCGCACTATGTTTGCAGCCTAACGATCTATAGCTAGATATGAGAAAGAAGATAGCTAAAATGTTCCGCAAGGGGCTGTCCATATATTACGTCACCGCGTTTTTGATGATTTTTGACCCCCTCCCTTCCTATGTATTTAAGGTATTCATTGAGGAACCCTCCCCTATGATTACGTAATCATAAACATATTTTTCCCCCAAAAATACATTTATTTTTAACAATTTTATATAAAATAAATACGTAATAATTGTCTAAGAACCACCCCTCCCCAAATAATCAAACATAATCATTTCGCTGACCCCCTCTCCCCCCAAAGGTGATTACGTTATATATGAACAGCCCCTAATATGGCAAAAAAAATAGCAATCACATAAAAACTAGCTTTTTTAACTTTAAAAAATGGCATTGATTCTTTTGTTCTCTTTAGTGCAGAGGCCGAAGGTTGTCGAATAGGTTTAAATATATTCTGCAAAAGGTAATTCTTTTTTCAAAAATAAAATAAATACAAATAAAAAGATATTTAGAGGTGCCTGTCCACTACTCTGCATTTTTCAACTATCGCACGAGAATCACGAAATGCGGAATCGGTGTTTCTACTAGGCACAAACTGCATTTTCATTATTTTTCACGAAAGCAGCTGATTTTTGTTTGATTTGGACAGTGTTCCCTGATCAGGGGTTTTCCCCCTAGATTTAGGGGTTTTTTAACGTCCTAGGGGGAATTTTAGGGGGGAAGAATTTTTAGGGGGAAAGTTTAGAGTTTTTTCGGAACTTGTTTGATATAATTGTTAAAAAAAAGAAAAATAGTTTATTTTTTAAGTGTCAATATTTTCAAGTCTAGAAATAACCTAAATATGACAAAAAAAAAAAAAAAAATAAGAAATACTACACTCGATATTCCTAACGTCATTGCCAGCTGATATTGGCGCATTCTGTAAACCCGAATTTAAGATACTAGAAACGTTATTCCACCGAAATTTTTTCACTTAGCATGGCTCCAGCGATTCCAAAGACAAAATATATTTAAAAATGTAAAAAGGAATGGGAGACCGAAGTATGTTTTAAAGGTGAGATAAATTTGACATGGAAAAGCTCTTTAAAACAGTTTTTAGCGTTTAATATGGAAAAGCTTTCCCACTTTGCAAGGTTAATGTACATGTATGTTTTATTTTAGATTGGCTGAGACCATCGCCAGGTAGCAACTTTAAAGCTTTCTGTGTCTATTGCAAGGTAGAAATTGGTGCACACCGTAAAGCAACAATCAGCATGCAGCAACAAAAAAACATATAAGACATGCTGGGGGAAAAAAGCACTTGCTGGCAATTCTGTATTAGACAAATTTGTAAAGCCACAAATCGAAGAATGTCGAAAGATAGCTGAGCTGAAAATCGCTGCTTTTATTGCGGAACACTGTAGCATTCTTGAGTGGATCATTTGTGCGAGGTGATTACAAATTTGGACATTAACTCTCAAGTTTTGAAGAATGTCATACTGCATCGCACAAAGTGCACAGGTATATTCAACTCTTTTACAATTCATAAGAAAATGTATTGCAACATTTTTTTTGGATGAATTTGTGAAATTAACAAATTTTTTGAATTTAGGGGGAAACTGGATTTTTTAGGGGGAAAGTAAAATTTTCATCCAGCAACACTGGGTTTGGATTTGGCGGGAAATCAAGATAAATTCTAAAGTCAAACCAATGTTACCTAATGCTCAAAGTGAAAGAGTTACCTTTATTTTCTATTTCCGCCAGACAGCCCCTCGACTGGAGACTTAAGAGTTGCAGGAACCACTGCAAACCACTGGAATCTTTCAGCCTAAAGCCGAATATTCCACCAACTCGGACGTACTCGCCTCTACCCTTTTATTTCCAAGCATTTCTCTTATGATCACAAATTTCCATTACCTGGCTCTGTCCAAGGAGGAGCTGGTGGAGGCGGTCATGTCCCCGGCAGAGAAGGGCAAGTTAGAGTGTCCGCCCCCACCACCGACCCGACTCCAGTGCAGGCTCCGCCGTCGGGTTAGTTAAAACATGTCGAAAGGGCAAACTCGGAAAAGTGAGAGGAATTCTGCGCCGACGCCACTGCTCTCCACCAACACCCTTCTGTCAATAGGGCTCGGCTATCTAAATATGTCGGCTTGCATGCTAAAGAAGGCTATTGCCAAGCCCAAGTAGAGTGTTACAAACGCGAGAAGCTGGAGAGAACGGAGGCGTCTAGGAAGAGAGGACTCCTTAATGAAGGAGAAGGCCACCGCGGCAGCCAGTACAGCATCTAAACCAGCTGTGCTGTGCAACACTGTGCAACAGAAAGTTCAATCCACAGATCGCTGAACTAAATATGTATATATGTATTAAATGTGTTCCATATTTGTTCCGCCAGCGGGCAATCAATTTCATGTTTCCAACTATCGCACGAGAATCACGAAAAGCGGAAAAGGTGTTTCTACTAGCAAAAAGTGTTTCTTAGCATTCTGTTAAAGGGAAACAGCTGTTTTTTGTTTTGGCTTTGATTTGGCGGAAAATTAAATTCAATTAAAAATTCAAACCAATGTTAATTAAGATTAAAAATTAAAGAGCTAGACTTTATTTTCTGTTTGCGGCTAAGTAACTATAAAGAATTCACGTGGTTCCTCCAGCCAGCCGCTTGACTGGAGACGTAAGACTTGCAGGAACCCCTGCAGTCCACAGGAATCTTTTAGCCTGGAGCCCAGTTTACAACTCGGGTGCAGACGTATCCACCCTTATTGTCATAAGCACGTCCCGAATTCACATTACCTGGCCCTGCCCAAGGAGGAGTAAGTGGAAGAGGTCCTGCCCCGGAGGAGAAGAAAAGGTTTGCGTATTCGCTTCCGTCACCGGTTACGTTAGAACATGACGACGAGCCGATCTCGCAGATGTGATAGGATTACTGCGTATCGCCGCCGACGCCACTGCTGCCGACCAACGCCCTTCTGTCCATAGGGCTCAGTTATCTGAAGCTGTCGGCTTGCAAGCTAACGAAGGTTATTGCTAAGCCCAGGTAGAGTTTTACAAAGGCGAGAGGCTGCAGAGTAAGGGGTTTTCTAGGGAAAGAGGACGCTCTTAACGAAGGAGAAGGCGGTGGCCGCCATTAAATGCCAATTAGTTTACAAAATATGGAGAAAATCATGAATTTGTTCTGCCAGCGAGCTAGTGTTGGGTAAATACTTTTTTTTTTTTTTTTCAAAGGAGTCAACACACTCATTTTGCTTGCTCACTTGTTTACTGCTCATTGCTCACTTGCTCACTTTTTCACTGCTCATTGCTCAGTTGCTCACTTGTTCACTGTTCATTGCCTCGTTATTAACTATTCATAAACAGACCACTGAGCACAGCCTTTTTTAAAATGTTTTCATATTTCAAGGATTGATTACCTTTCGCGCTCTTCTTTCTTTCGCTCTCCCTCTGCCCTATGCTTGTAACCTCGGAACTCTTCAAACACGAAAAACCCTACCGCAACTATGTCGCGATTAGATTTAAGTAGTTAGTCCAGAATTATCAGCAGCCAAAGAACATTGCCGCCTTTTGACTTATTTTGTGGAACTTCTGCTGCCCTTCGACCTGAGACTCCTTTTCTTCATCTTCATCACCACCGCCAGGAATTTCTTCGCTGGAAGAGTTGGCTTTTAATCCGCCCGAGTAAAACTCTATTTGGATTGTAATCCGCCCACTCCTTTTTAAATATAAACAAAACTAATATGCGCACTCTGACAGAACAATGAGCAAAAAAAATACCATAAAAAAAGATTTAATGAACAAAAATGAACAACTGAGCAATGATGAACAAGAGAGCAAAACAGAACAGTGAGTAAAAATGAGCAAGTGAGCAAAAATAAGCAAGTGAACAAAAAAGAGCAACTGAACAAAAAAGAACAAAATTGAACAACTGAACAATAGTGAGCAAGAGAGCAAAACTTAACAGGGGAGCAAAAATGATCAGAGCTATTATTAGGCTTAAAAGAAGCTTTGGCGTTTCTTCTTAAATATTAAACAATAACATCTAATAGGGGACCTCTGGTTCATTAGTTATCACGCATTTTACAAACTTAATTTTGTCACAAATATTTGCTATGTTGTAGCCCGATATCTGAACATTTTTGTTAGAGATTGCTTTAGGTTCGGAACATTGAAGATTCTTTCAAACTTTTTAGGAATTGATTGTTATAAAGTTGAATACTTTACGCATACATTCAACTTTGTCCATAAATGTCCAAACAATGTGTTGACGGCCCATATACCTTTGGTTTTGTGTGCTTATATCACTGTGGACGGCAGTCCACGTATTGACAATGGTGGTGCGCAAGGAGACTACTATATACAGCCGAATAATTGAAAATCTGCTACGATCAGAACCATTTATATCTTGATCGGAAGGTATTGTAAACCTTTTTGAACTGCATACTAAGATTATTCAAAAATGGATAAGTTTAGGAGAAATGGGAGTGAAAGTGCGAAATTGAAATTTTTGAAAATTGGAGGTATTGGGGCCGGTGGAGCCAAAATTTCCAAATTTTGTTGTGATCTAGCTTTAGATACGCGTCGAATGACACCTCGATCATCCTGATCCGATACTCCGTTCAAAAGATATTCAATAAACAAAATCTAAATGGCCTTTCCAAAATGAGTACGTTTGTCCTGTTGTTTGTCTGTCTGTTTGTTTGTTTGTCTGTTTGTCTGTCTGTGTGTCTATTTTTATACCCGGTACCCATAGGGTACAAGGGTATTATAAGTTAGTGCCAACCGAGAATGTATGTAACAGGCAGAAGGAGAAATCTCCGACCCTATAATGTATATATATTCTTGATGAGCGTCACTAGCCGAGTCGATCTAGCCATGTCCGTCTGTCCGTCTGTCCGTCCGTCCGTCCGTCCGTCTGTCCGTCCGTGTGAAACAACAGATCTCAGAGACTATAAGAGCTAGAGTTACCAAATTTGGTGACAACATTGGAATCTATTAAATGAAGATCAAGTTTGTTTTAAAATATGGCCACGCCCACTTCCGCCCCCGAAAATGATCAAAAACGGTATATAACCATATGCGTGATTTTTGGCGTAAAATAAGTAGATAGGCTTAATAAGTAGGCAATCGTAGATGTGTTCTGAAAATTTAAGTAAAATCGGATGATAAACATTGAAGTTATTAAACAATAAAGTTTCTGAGAGAGAGAGAGAGAGAGAGATATAGAGATAGCGCGCACGTGCGTGTTGCTCAAAGTGTTCCTAGCAATATTTGTCTTTCTTGGGTGTTGCTCAACATGTTCCTAGCAACATTTGTCTCTTTTGAGTGTTGCTCAACATGTTTCTAGCAATATTTGTCTCTATTTGTCAACATTTCCTTTTTTCCATGTTCATGTGCTGTTTAATTTCACCCACAATGCTTTGGGTACCGGGTATCTTACAGTCGGTCACACTCGACTGTAGCTTTCCCACTTGTTTTGTTTTAGAGTCCTGGACCTACTTTTATTTTTTAAACAGCTCGAGCTAAACAATTTTTGTTCTACGAATTTGTGGGTTTCCCGCTAGTTTGGCGGGAAAACAGCTAAAAAGGCTAGATTTCCCGCGCCCACAATTCTAAACGACTAAAGCTACAGAAACATGCTATATGTCGTTCGAAAGGTATTTTAAAATAAAAGTAGCTTTGCCTGGACATAAATTATATGATATAGCCCTTGAGATGGCTCAACTTTTGGTATATCTCGCTTTCTCGAGATATTACTCATTAAAATTAGTAGCAGAGATCCCATATACCTAACCTTTTACATGCACTTTAAATACATTTATGTAAAAATACATGCAGCGTCATATAGAGACGTGCACAATTGCAATAAACTTTAAAACCATCAAACAAAACGAAAAATATTTTAAATTTGAAAAAACCATTTAAAATTTTTGTTTCTAAATAGATCCACTTTTTGCTTTTCCCGCTACATTGGCGGGAAAACAGGGAAACAATAGATTTCTCGCGCCCATAACTTCTGATCGACTAAAGTTACTGAAACGTGCTATATGTCGTTGGAAAGGTATTTTAAAATGATAATTACTTTGCCTTTACAAATTTATCTAAATATTATAATTAGGAATTTAGAATTAAAATTCATTTTTTTAAAGATTTTTTTAATATTTTAAAAAATGGTTCTTACGATTTTGCTTCTCACTTCAGGCCGTATAAACCTGGAGATTACTGTTCACCTTTTGGGGTACTAGTCATATCTCCGAAAATTCGCCTTCTCATCAAAATAAGTACCAATGATCACATATAGCTTAACGAGATACTAAATTTTGTGACGGTAACCGGCGTTCAGCTAATATCCGATGTCATAACTATGTCCTATAATTTTTTAATAATAGATAAGTCGTATAGGAACGACCTCTGGATATTGTATTCAGTTATACTAGTTAACACTAACAATTGTGCCATCGTCACTTTTATCTCACCTCGTTAAGAGGTGTTTTTGTTTGATTAATCCGAAACTGATGTTTCAAACCAAAGCCGAGACTCACCGCATTTGTTACGATTCAGGGCTACAACACACAGTGGGTCGCCCCATAGACCAAAAATAAAAAACAAAAGATAATATTACTGTTAAAAACGTGTCAGCACTGTCTCATAACACCTCAAAATTTTTTACTCTGCTGCTATTTTTGTTTTGCTCCATCTGTCCTCTTCAAGAATAACTGTAAAGAGCAAAACATTTTATTGTGCTGCAGTGTGAGCGACGCGTCGTGACGTTTCAAGTGAGCTTGTGAAACAATAAATAAAAACAATTAAAAAAAATATTTGATGAACAATGAAAGTATTTAATATTTTAAATACAGGTATTAACTATTATTTTTAATTATATTCATGAACTAAGATTGTTGTGTATTTTTAAAAATTAAGGTAATATTTGTATGTAAGTTAAAGATTCAATTAGACTTTTAGTTGTGAAGTTAGTCGAAGTTAATGATAAAACTTATAATAAACGAAAGAAAGAAAACCGAAGTTTGTATACCCTTGCAGTCTGCAATTAGATCATTGAAAATCAATCATTTTGGTAATGAAAAATGTCAAATTACAATTTTGTAAATTTTACATTTTCATATAAATCGACCGATCCCTTCTATGGCAGCTATATGATATAGTTGTCCGATCTTAATGAAATTAAACCGTAATTCTAGAACTATAAAAACGACTATTCTCGAAATTTATAGAAATTCGTTGAAAACAGAGAAGTTAAAATACATTAATTTCGCCATCATTTCTATGGCAGCTATAAGATATAGTGGTCCGATTTTGGCCGTTCCGACATATATACTGCGTGCTAAAGAAATAAGACTATGCTGAAAATTTAAGCCCGATAGCTCAAAACTGATAGACTAGTTCGCGTAGAAACCGACAGACGGACAGACGGACAGACAGACGGACATGGCTAGATCGACTCAGCTGGTGATGCTGATCAAGAATATATATACTTTATGGGGTCGGAGATGCCTCCTTCACTGCGTTGCAAACATCATGACAAAATTATTATACCCTCTGCAAGGGTATAAATATAAACGAATATTTACAGATTATTTAGAGAAAATTTCAGCTGCTAGTTTTTGCTTCCCGCTGCGTAAGCTTGAAAAGAACAACGTGGGCTTGCCGTTTTCGAGCATTTTTTTCGTTTTTGTAACTGTGCTTTTTGTGGCGTCTATCTCTGTCTGTTTTGTTGTGTTGTTTTGTGATTGTCATTTGAGTTCAAATGTTATACAAATTTATAATTTAAATATTATACTTTATTTATTTTATAGAAGCTTTTTACGAATGCGAGTTTAGCCGGGTTTTGTAATTTAATAAGTGGTGTTCCGAGACAGGTACAAATCCAGTCAAGTTTCAAAGTATATATCAATCTTTGAAATTGAAAATAGAGAATGATGGCTACCTAATGGGAGCTGAATATTTGGATCAATTAGAAAAACGGGTTAATTACTGCTGCAAGAGAATTGAAATATTTTGGCGTGACTGCAAACGAAATAAAACGTTCGTTTTAGACAAGCATTCCGATTGGCTTTTAAAAAATTAATCGTTTTCATTTAAATCTGATGTAAACACTACACCTAAAAATAATATTAAACGTGGTCGTCCCAAAATTAATTTCTCTGAGTGTTCAAGCCGAACAAAGAGAAGACGGATTGGCAAGATTGCTAATTTGGATGAGTCTGCTGCTGACTGTTTGCGTTCTGCTGCTGTTGAAGAAAAAATATCACCTGCAAGTGCTAATGGGATTATTTCCCTTGTCATGGAAGCGAGCTTAACAAAGCACCAGTATATGCTCATTAGGGAGTTTGTCAACAGTAAAATTTCTACAGAGCTTTTTTGCAGCTATGATAATGTTGTAAAAGAAAAAAAGAAATGTTATCCAAAACATATTACTGTTAGTGAGGCACATGCAGAAGTGCAGCTTCAAAGTTTATTGGACCACACAACAAGCGCGTTATCGAGTTGCAGGATAATGTTATACATAATGTTGTCGCCGATCCTACATATATGCAACCTAAAAAGCTCACAAATAATCCACAAAATATAAATAAGATCAATATAAATACAATTAGAACCTAAGAATCTTATAATAAGTATAATCTTGTAAATATGTACATAATCCCTAAGTAATCCCCCTTAGCTGCTATATCTGCTCATATGTGCTCAAATCATCTTCATTACCGTTTTCCGCCAAAACTCAAGTAATTCAGCGGAACTGAAATTAATGTTGCATACAAAAATTCAATTTTCAGGAAAAGGGGCAAAGGTACCGTCGCATTATTCACTCATTAAGCAACAACATTACGTTGTTAGTTCAACTAATACACACAAATACAACATACTTTTATTCCACGAAACACAACGAGTTTGATGTTAGAATTGCTGGAAATATTACATTACAAAAGCACACATAAACAAGGATGAATCACATTAAATAATAATTGTGTGAATACACCCTTATTATAAATACCTTTATCTATGTTTTCCATTTTTTTTTTATATTTATAGTCATAGAAATAACTGAATTATAGCACTTTGAAATTAGTAAAAACTTGCAAGGCTAGCAAAGGCAAAGTTTAATGCAAATGAACAGCTGACTTCCAGGGCTAGCTAAATCGCGAGGGCTTCAATTTCAATTGTAAAATTATGCGTAATTTTTAAATTTGCATAATTTTACATTTTTTTTTTACATTACCAAAATGGATCGATTTTCTATGATCCAATTTCTGACTGCAAGGGTACACAAACTTCGGTTTACCGAAGTTAGCTTTCTTTCTCGTTTTTTTATTTTCTCTCTTATATACTTTTTTTCTTGACGACAAGAATGGCTAAATTCTTTATTATAAAAAGAAAAATATTTAAACAAAACCTACAACTATTTTAATAGTATTTTTAACAACATCAAATGTTTGGGACATATACGTATGTTAGGACTAGTAATATATTAATAGTACTCTTTAAAAAACAACAAAATACATGAGAAAAAAGTAAAACAGTATTTTTACTATTATTCATAGTAGGTTAACATAAAACATACTTTTGGTGTGTACAAACTTTGGCAGAAAAGCAAAAACAAAATACGTGCAAATTATTCAAATAGTATGTTACTATTTTTTTGGGTTGATTTTACATACATTTATATTTATTTACATATATTACAGAAAACCAACAACAAAATATATGCAAAATTTTTACATAGTATTCTAACTATTTTTCTAGGTTGATTTACATAGTTTTTTTTTTTGTGTGTGCAAATGCGGACATTTCAAACAAAATGGAAATGAACAAACACATTGACTAGGGTCAGTAAAGTAAGTACTCGTAGTTCCCTTGTAAGTAGCCGTACAAACTAGTGAACAGTACTGTAGGGTGTACATGTATATATATATTTAAATTAAAAGACGATTTACTGAGTTCTATTTCGATAACTTTAAAAACCATGAAAATCGGCTAATTTGGCCCGATCATTCCTATGGCAGCTAAAGGATATAGTGGTCCGATTCGGATGAAATTATTATTGTATGGCTATTGTTAAAATAAAGGGCCGTTTACGTATTTTTAATCCGATATCTTTAAAAACATCGAAAATCGGCTAATTTGATCCGTTTGTTCCTATGGCAGCTATGAGATATAGTGGCCCGATTACAATAAAATTTTATAATTTGGCTATAATTAAATTATTTAATTCAAATCCGGTATCTTTAAAAACAACTAAAATCGATTCATTTGGCACAGTCTTTTTATGGCAGCTATAAGATACAGTGGTGCGATTTCGCCCGTCTCGGCATATATACTAGCTGCAATAGAAGGAAGACTATCTGCAAAGTTTCATTCAGATAGCTCAAAAACTGAGAGACTAGTTTGCGTAGCAACGGACTGACGGACATGCCTAGATCGACTCGGCTGGTGATGCTGATCAGGAATATATATACTTTATAGGGTCGGAGATGCTTCCTTCACTGCGTTGCAAACTTCTGATCAATTATATTACCCTCTGCAAGGGTATAATAATACATTTCTGGTCTTGCGGATCTGAATCAATAGGATTCAGTTTGCAGTGGTTTTACCACAAAATTTGTAAAATTAAATTAAATATTTGGCTTTGAGCGACATTTATTTGATAAAAAAGCATCTTCCGGACTCGAGGTGCAGCCACTTTGACTTAAGCATATAAATAGATTTGTACGGAAAAAGGCTGAAACTGCAACCCTGCCTCAGCCCCTGGTCAATTGCTGAAAGCAACAGCATCAATTTCCAGAAAATTGCACCACTAAATTACCATAACGGTTGGTTAGCCATCTCTACCACACCCAATGAACTCCCCATCCAGCTTGATAGCCCCGAAAACTGACGCAAAGCTAGAACATGAACTAATTTCCAAGCCGAAGTTTATATTTCTCTTTCAGTTCTATGAAAACTGAAAATCGACCCAATTTCGACAGCTAGAGATATACGCACAAAAAAAAAAACACTGAACTATTTCATATTATGTATTTATAAATATAATTAAAAAGTAAAGTAGTAAACGCATTTTTATAATCAGGTGGAATAACACAATCAAACGAGCAGGTAGATCGATATTTCAATATTTGACACTGCTTCGCAGACTTCAGCTCAAAATGACAAGACTTTCTGTAAGTGTATATGTAAATATTACGGCAACTGTAGAAACCAAACTTAATGGCGCCAAGTGAGAGACGAGGAGTGGACGAGTCGGAGACAAATGCCGAAGCCGCAAACAAAGAAAGCTGAATACAGCGCGAAATACGCAAACATCAGCGCAATGCGGCATTGAAGTTACCTGACGGCAGTCAGGTGGATGGAAAGTCAATGGGTGGGGTGTCCCACAGGACTTGTAAATAGCAACATGGCAAACAAGTTAAAAAGTTTTTCTCTTGTTCTCTGGCATTTCTTTATGCCCGGGTCGCGGGCCCAAACATAATCGTTTCTCATTTCAATGCTGGTAGATGTCCCTGCATCAAGCTACACTGGTAAAAATTGTCATTAGGTTGACACCATATATGGTCCTAAGAAGTATTTTTTAATTTAACTTCGAGAGTATACCAGCTTCCGCCTTTCTATGTTACCTATATTTCTTGTTTCTTATTTAAAGAATAGTTTGGTTTACTGGGCTCTACAGATTGTAACATTCTGCGGACATTTCTAGATAGACCTGGCAGCTGATCAAAAAATAAATTCTTAATAGGGTTTTGGTTGAAAAATAACCCAACTTCAGGCTAAAAAATAAAAACAAAAACAAAACAATCAATTTCGAGCTGTGCATTTGTTGAGCGCCTCCTGGTTAACTTTACTCACCTTTCCTTTGGTCCCCGGTACGCAATTTAGTTTTGAGCTTAATTTCTTTTAATAGCTCCAGCCAACAGATAAAATGCTGCTGAAGTAGAACCCCAGGCCCCAAAAAGATCCATGAAGTCGCTCCCCAAAACTGGCATTGTTCTTTTCTCGCGCCCAATTCCCTCTTGCGACTCCCGACTCCATCTGGGGTCAAAGGGGCGTCGGCGTCCCTTTCGCTGGCGGATATCGCAAGTAAATTGCTTAATTTTGGCCATGTCTCGACGTCCGGGGTTAGGTGTCTCTTCGGTTTGTTTTATTGGGGGTGAAAACATTTGGTGGGGTATGCAGAAGGTGCGCGGGTGGAAGGACTCCCCGAAGGCCGCCCAGGTTGACGTTTTCTGGGCCATGACGATTTCATTTGCATTTTATGATAATTGAACTTCATAAATATGTTACGGCAACATCTTAAAAGTGCCAGAGGTAAGCACACTCACCGAAACATACCACTCTAGCTACCTTTTCCAGAGAAGGCCATCTTCCTTCCCTGAGCGCCATGTGCTTCATAATTATTTTGAAGTGTCGCCATTAATTTGAAATACTTATTATCGTGTGGGGCTGGACCATAAACCGCTGAAGAAATGGGGATAACAAGGCTTGCAATTTAAAAATGTTAAATACAGGTAGTATACCCAGGGATCAACAAATATAGTTGAAGTGTTGATACTCAGAGGTGAATATTTGTTTTGAATTAGACACCCCATGAGGAAAGGACTAGCTCATGCAAGTCAAGATAATAGAGAGTATGGCTTAGAGGTGACATAGAACTTGCTAAATTAAAAAATATTCTTTAAAGTAATGGTTAATTATTTTCATTATATTTTTGTACGGCAGAGTTACTTTTGTTACTTGTTCCTAATATTGGCATGTATTGTTATATTTAGCTCTTACTCTGAGTTGTAAAGCCCTGTTGTTTCTTCTGGCATTCCTGAGCTGCCTTCCGATCCAATTTCAAAGTTCCAATTAAAATAATAAAGTCATGTATGAGTTAATAATAACATTATCACACATTTATGCGTCCTTTTGTTTCTTTAACAACGTCCCCAAAATAAGAGTAACAATTAAGTACTAACTATATCATTTGATTATACACTTCCTTCCGAATTATTTTTGTTCGTAAAATGAGATATATAATTCAAAATCCGAGTGCGCTGAATTATTAAATAAAAGCAGAGATAGGACAGTCATTTCAGCTTGTTTTAGTCTTTTTCCACCTGCTTGCGTTATTTTAATAAAACTATAGTTTACATTAAAGTAAAACAAGAAAGAAAGTTAACATCGGCTTGCCAAAGTATAAATAAAATTAAATAAAATATTTAATTGTACGCTATAAGATTTAGTATTCCGATTTGGATGAAATTAAAAATGTATCGCTTTAATAAATTCAATAGACCATGCACAAAGTTTAAGTCCGATATCTTTTAAAGCAGACGGATGGCTAGATCGACCAGTCTGGTAATGCTGATCAAGAATATATATACTTTATGGGGTCGGAGATGCTTCCTTTACTGCGTTGCAGACATCTGACTTAAGTTATAATAATACCCTGCAAGGGTATAAAAAACTGAGAAAAAATGATTTAATGAATTACCTATACATTTTGGAGCAATAATATATTTAGTCCCTCGTATCTACGATTTGTTTCAGCAGTTGAATATAGATTTATATCAAGCCTTTTTTAAATTTTTTATTGTTCCCCACCCATTTTGACATTCTTAAACTCAGTTAAGTCAATTACCCAATGCATATTTTTGTTTACCAAATTTATGCAATTGAGCTGGGGGGAAATCGTTCTCCGACAGGCGATTAACTTCCACTTAACTTTGATTTGAGTGAACCTCAACGACCTGCCCAGCGGCTTCGACACCTTCTCTTCGGAGTCATGACAAGGGGAATATAAATCAAATAAACAAACCTCATTAGCATATTATCAGCATCAAATTGTGACGCCGCCCGTCATCTTAAGTTCAAGTGAGAAATCTGTCACGAGGCATTAAATCGTCTTCCGTGGCAGCCCCCAAAAGCCGCAAGGATAACAGACCGACGACGGTGACGGGACGAAAACGGGAGGGAGGAAAATGTCCTGTGGGCGATGCTAAGCGTTTCCTGGAATCCGGCACACATAATTATGCGTGTAAACAAGCGTGATGATAGTGCGCTGACGTGTGACGACGACGGTGCTGACTGCCGTCGACGCATTGGCCAAAAGGGTTAAGGGCTGACTTACCTATCCAGCCACTCTCCCCCAAAATCCTGCAGCCCTTCTAAAAGTACTCAACTGGCGGAAAACAAATTGCCGAAATTCCTCAAGGCCTTCAACTAGTTGTGGTAGTGGCCCCTTTTCCCGGCTGCTGATTTATTCGCGTTGTGCTGGCAACAATTAGAAAAGTTACCGCAGGATGTGCGCACACAACACCCAAGGAGATGTGTCTGCTCCTGTCAGGACTCAGACTCAATCTCATCGGATACCCAAGCTCACCGTTCTGGGCCGTTGGAGCTGTGCGTTTTAATTTGACGAAAGATTGATGACATCTCATTAATATTCATTGTCGGCACTGCAAGGCTCTGCTGGGATTTTACGGCCATATATTCTCTCTATTCCGGCGTCTGTTGTTGTGTAGTTTGGCCCCAGAGATGGATCCGCTGGCGCCGGTTTGCTAAATGGCTAGGTGTCCTGATTCTAATGAGGCTTTAAACGACTATTTTTTGTTTCTTGACACCGAAAATGGTGATTAGGTGCAGTTGATGAGTGGGTAAATTGTTGTAAAGAATGTTGGATCTTGATAGAGACACAGGCATGCAAGTTGATTATAATAAGTACATAAGTATGATTATAATAAGTTAAGGGTAAATTTCTTGATAAGGAGCATTTTACTTACTTATCACTACTAAGTGATGGCAGAAATGCAAGCTATGACACTCTTTATGACTTTCCTTTTGTGGTTATAGTTTTATTTATCTTAAACGAAATGCATACAGGCTTGGATTCCTTTTAATTCGCAGTCTGCAATGTCAATTGATGGCATCATTGAAAGGAGGATGGTGCTGAATGTGAGATCTCTAGGAAGATATCTTTCTTATGATGATCGGTACAAAGCGGATAAGGGCACAGGTAATGGCGAAAACCAAAATGCTGGCGTGGACCTCTTCCTTGGAGCGTTCTCTCTTGGTGGGCTCAATGGGCAGTGTGCGAAACATGTTGACTGCAACTGTAGAGACTTTTGTGAATTGATTGAACAGCGATGCCTAACCTTACTTACGTTATAATGTAATTTTGAAATGATAGGATTAATTGGTAAGTTACTCAGACAAGCGTGCCTAAAATGATTTGAGAACAGACGCGTTAGCCGAATATAACTGTTTGACTGTGACAGAAAATCCAAGGACTTTATGACTTCCGCTGTCCATAGGGTAAAAGGGTATTATAACTTAGGGCGAACTGAAAATTTACACATACATAAGTAACAGGAGGTTACAGGTGTATATATTCATGATTGGTATGCAGTCGACTCGAGCCATATCCGTTTTCATACCTTATAGTACACCGGGTGTATAAGTAGTTATTATAAAATGCAGTTATTAATTTAATCAAAATTGGATGAGTAAATTGTTTATGTAGCTGCAATAGGTACATTTATGTGGCATTATTTATAAAGGCATTATGGGAAACTATCAATAACGTTTCTTTTAAATTAATCCAAATCGGTCATAGGCTATGTCCTATAGCTGTGACAGGAAATGTTGGATCAAATTGCAAACTTCACGAAGATTGCTTCATTTCATGTATTTTTTTTAAAAACTATTACTGGGTTTATACACAACCTCGAATACATGAATTCATATTGACTGAAGAGATGCCAGACCTTTAAAATTAATATTTTTACCTGTTTATTAAATAGTTATAAGCTGGGTTTCATAAAGGCCGAATACATTCATTAATACATGAAATGGTGTGGGGCTTTCAGCTAAACTCTGTCTAAAAAACAGCCAAATATACTCATTTTCAGGTCTGGCCTCTCAGCTGTCAATATGAATGCATAAATTCGAGGCTGTGTATAAACCCAGTATATAACAATTATAATTATTAATTATTTGGTATCACAAATTTTTAAATCTTAAGGTCAGATTGTAAATTTTATCTTACCTTATTATGAGGTGCTCTTGTTTGATGAGTGCGTAGATGTACGAGATCTTTGAGATATTTTTTATTTAATACTCACAGCTTCGGGTACCTGGTGTAAATCCCATCAGTCTAAACATTTTTGGGGAAGCCTCTTTTAATAAATGAGCTGGAACAATAGGTTAGTTGTGCAGGTCTTTTTCTTATAAATGGTTAATGAAGAAATGTTGTGTCTACAAAACTATCTGCAAGAGACGAGTGCAATAATTTTTATAACACTGCGCTTTGACCACGGTGGCAGTAGTCCGGACTTTATAAGTTTGATGCGTGTCAACTCTTTACTAAGCCGGGAAGGCTCCTAAAAAGAACTAATAGCATTGTAAAAAATGCTTAGGCAATCAGGTAAGTCAATACAGGTGTCTGTCCAATTGAAAGTGGATGAGACAATAGAAGTTGAAGGATATGAGATATATTCATCCTTTTTTGATCATTCTTAACAGTGAGTTGGGATCTTAAGTGTTATGTGCTATGGGTACATTAGCATGAATGCAATATACCAATAACAGAGTAAGGTTCTACGAATACCGTCTATAAAAGATTCGAAGATTCGGTCTTAACCGAAATCCCAGTCTAGTTAGCATTCTTCGTGGGCTGAAATTAGCCCGGACAAAGCCGCTGGACTGGGCCTAAGTCAAATACCGTGTTGTGCGGCCATTAGTCCAGGCAGATTCCGGTGCACATTATTTCTGGCCAAGGCACGTGTTTGAACCGCAAACAGATGAATTTCTGCAGTCCCTGGCTCCACTCGGCGATGAGGACAACGAGTTATGAGCAGGCGGCAACCACTCAGGGCAGTTTGCGCATTCCAAGTCTCGGTGCGGAAACAGGAGCTAGAGCAGTGCAATTCGTCCTCGGGGTCTTTTTTGTGTTAATAATAAATAAACGGACGGGCCTTGCAGCCGGAGTCCGGACTCCGGAGTGGAGCCCTGCTTGTGTTTTGGACACACCGGAGCGCATTTTAATGGACGAATGCAGCGGCGGAGAGTGAACCCAAAACCCATAACCCCGGAGCAGCAGCAGCAGCAGCAGCACCAGGGAAGGCAGGAGCAGCAGCCGGAACCAGAGTCGTAGCACACCTTTCCCTGGGTGCATGTGTGACACCCGGCAGTGTCCCATCCCCCCATCCCAGTCTTGAAATACGGCATTTGCTCGTCCATCTTTTGATTTAGCACCGACATAAAAATGATTTATCAGTGACATTAAAATAATGCACACTGTGGCGCATTTTATGTGCGAATGGATTTCGCGCCTTTTTGTTCTCGCTGTTCCCGGGGTGGCGAGTGGGCTGGGCGTCAGTGCAGTCGCAGTCGCAGTAGTATTTACCCCCTCCAGAGGCAGAGAACCGACCCAATCCGACCCGAAGCGAACCCATACGGGGTGTAGGGTCCTCCCAAACAGCTGTCCGGTCTTCTGTCGGCCCGTCCGTCCGTTGGCCGCCTGCGTCAGTGTTTGTGCGCTGCCGCCAGCCGAATATTTTACGGCCGAGGTGTTTCTGACTGAGTCCCCGCCAGCTGCATCAGTATGCCATATATAAACGGTGGGTTGGTGGCCCGAGAGCTGGTTCTCTGCACCTATCCGGACCTGGAACTGCTCTCGGGCTACTGGAGCATCATAAATGTAAACTTTTATGCGATTATGCCCCTCACTTCTAGCTGCTATATGAAAGGTGTACTTGGAGAAAAGTCAGAAAGGAACTTTTTAGTTTTCTTTAATTATATAAATTTATTAATATACTATTAATTTTTTGTATATAACGTACAGGTCATACCTTTTCTCCTTTTTAAACTACAATAACTTTTTGTTAAAACTTAAGACTTTTATATTTATGAAGTGATCAGTTAATTAAAATGTACCAACTTTTGAAAAGAAATTATTTGTATGGCCCAAGTAATCTTTATTTTAGAATTCCTGGAGCTTAGCCCCTAAAATTTCCAAGTGTTCGTTGGTCCTATTTGAAATGTGCCATAATTTGCACCCAGATGTGTGACACAGCATTGCAAGTGCGACGAGTAGGGGTCCTGATGCTGGGTGCCGGTTACTGGTTACTGGTGGCTGGTGGCTGGTGCCGGCTATCAACTGGAACGCGGCTAGGATGTGCCCTGCCACTGAAATGGACGACAACATATGCCCCGTGCGGGGACTGGAACTCATTAGAGTGGGTCCTGTGTGTGTGCGCTTAATGAGGACACAACTGGAGCGCAGAGATGGCGCAGGCGCTGCTCGTGGATGCGAGAGGACAGTGGCTGTAGATGGGAAAGATAGTTGGGACGAGGACGTGTACGTGGATATGGGCATGGGCATGCACATCTGCAGACGTCGCTGATTGCCCGGGTTCAATCTCAGTGGCAGTGCCATGCCCATGCCCATCCCGTGGCCAGTTGGCAGCGTCAGCATAATTTCCTGATGCTAAATGCCAAACGCAGGACGAGCAGGGCGAGCAGGACGAACGGGACGAGTCGGAGCGGGCCAGCCGAGCACTTGAGCCCATCCGCCATCGACTGACCGAGTGCCAGCGCACGAGCTGCAAAATGGGATTGGGCTTTGGATTTTGTTCGGAGCAGTAGCACCTCGAATGGGGACGGGACAGAAGGATGGACGGGACAAAGTAGAGGAAAGGCTGGTGTTGGCGCCGGCTGTAAAGCTTCTAATAGCTCCCATTAAAACGAACTGAATTGATTATACTTATTTATTATTTCACATATTTATCAAAAACAGAGTAGTAAGAGGGAGAGCTTTAAAAAATCTTCAACTCCCGGCGTGTTCTCTTTTGCGTTACTTTTTGAAATGATCGGCTTTGTCGCCGGTGGCGTCGTTTACATATATCGATTACGCGCTATCGCGCCACCCATCGGCTTATCGATGGCTATCGGCCGCCCATCGGCTTATCGATGGCTATCGGCCGGTAACTTAAAATTTTAGGCTGACTGCATCGGCGGTAACAGCTGGTGTTGTTGTAGTGGTGGCTCTGGCTCATTGTCTCGCGTTGAGACAGCGGCGAGGTGGAATGCGGCACAGGAGCGGAGGAGGCGCATCAGGAGCAGGACCAGTATCAGGGCAATTTAGAGAAGCGCACACTCACACTAACACACATGTTTTCGGGTAATTTATCTCGAAGAATTATTATTTCAAATATTTTGAGGGGCTGGCGTGCACTTAAAGAAAATACATCCTAAGGCCCTTTTCACATTCAATATACTATAAACTATAATTAGCCAGAAAGACAATGGCTTCTCATTCGAGGCTTTCTTTCTTGTTATAAACTATTACTTTCTTGTTATAAACTACCCGATTTTATTGCCTTTTTATAAAATATAGAGTTAGTTGGTTATACTTTAGAGAATTTTTTAAGCTCTTCTCTATTTATTAATTGAAATTTTTACCAAAGACTTAGAAACTTAGAAACGATGACCAAACTCAGAAAATAATGTTGTGATGTCCTAAAAAGATAAAAAGGTAATTTCAAGATTTGTTTTTTGTACTTGTACTTGTATAAATACTATACTAGTTAGATAAGCCTTAAAAATATAATATAAAAGATAAAATTGAAGTGACTGCTTTTCCGAGTGTAATAATAGCAGGGCACACAGAGACAGAGCGACGCACCGAAATAAAAGGATTTTAAAATGGTCATTTGATATGAATTATGCGCGTTGGTGCAATTACAGAGTCCTCTCCGCCTCCGCCTTCGCCAACTCCAAGTCCGAACTGGGACCGTGGATCACGACTACCTTACACAATTCCCGGCCGGACTGTGATGCCTTTGTCTGACTGTGATGCGGTTGTCCCGGCGCTTAGAAGAGGACGATCCGGCTGCTGTTTGGCTTGTTTACGTCCCGCTGGCGGTCCCGCCCCAGCCATGAAAGGACCATTTTTGCAGTCCGCGCGACTTGGACCTTATCGTTAAATAATTAAATCAGCTGCTAGACTAATATATTTCTCTTAATTGCGAGTAACTCATGGTTAGCGCGTTTGCAAAGTGTCCAGGCCATTTGGCCCCATTTCTGATTTATGCGCCATATAAATAGCAGCGAACCGATAGCTAATATCGCTGATGCGCTGCATATGCAGGGCGTAATGGATTCTCGGGCCAAATAAATAAACAAATGTAGTTGGGAGCTTTAGAAATTGTTTGAAATACTTTTTCCCCTCAAAAAAAAAAAAGGAAATAAAATGTATTCTTCTGCTGTACATGTAAAACGTAAAAACAGCTATATCTTGAAATCGATAGGAGTACGTTGAAATACAGAGAAGATGTAATTTTATAATTATAGGATATAGTGGTCCGATTTCGACATATATACTGCTTGCAAATAAAATAAGACTGTGCTAAATATTTCAGCCCGATAGCTTAAATCTGAGAGACTAGTTTGCGTAGAAACAGACAGACAGACATACAGACGGGCATGCCTAGATTGACTCGATTGGTGATGTTGATCAAGAACTAATTATAATACCTTCTGCAAGGTATTTTATTGATGAAATTATGTAAATGGTACGATTATGTTGGAACTAAAAAATATATTTTTGCTAGAAAAGTTTAATTCCTTCAAAGAAAATTTTCAGACATTAATTAGATAAGATTGGGCAAAATTTGATAAGATAAGATACGATTGTACTACCGTTTGGAACCAGATATACTTAAGTGCTTATATTAAAAGAAAACAACAAACAAAACTTCGAAGTAATGTATATGATATTTCTGTAGAAAAATAAATAGTTGTATTAATTTGGTAAGTATTTTAACTGACCTAATCGTCATTCCTAATATAGAATAAATCGATTGTAAACGAAAATACTAAATAATTTGGTAAAAGTGAACATCACACATTCTTCAAAGAATTTCCTTATTTAATATAATCATTACTGGTAGACTACAAGAGTGTATTTTAAGCGTGGATATGTAAGTTGTATACAACCAACCTTTAATTTCATTTGTAGCCGTTTATATTCTATGATAAGGCCACCTAGAAGTAACTTTACTCCTTTAAGTACATAAATTTAGGTAAATTAAAATAAGAATACAATGTTACTAATTATTTTACTTTTAAACAATTTTTGAGCCGCTTTCAAGCTACATTGCTTTAAAAAATCAGATATACAGAAGTTTGACTAGAGTTGTGCTCGACAAAGGAAACCCAGAATATGCAATGGAAAATCAACAAAAATGTTAAAAATAATTGCCGCGTCACCAGAAACACTCCCCTCACTCAAAGCCCTTCCCTGTAGGGGTGGTATCAAAAAGAAAAAATTGAAAGGGAAATGTAAAAATAATCGGCAATAAATTTAGCAAAAGTGTCGAAAACGGCACACACCAAGCGAAAGGGATGAGGGAGCGGAGAGTCCAACATGGCAGAAATTCGGGCCCGCCAAGAACTCATAGTTCAATGTCCTTAGCAGGCCATGCCTTCACCCAGGAAACCACCAAAGGGAAAGGATGCAAGGTTCGTGGCAACCGCATTTATAATAAATTGAATTGCAATAACTCAGCTTCAATCAAAAATCATAATTCATGAAATTCGACAGCCCGGAACCTAGGCGACTCCAACCCTAAGTTTTGGTTGCAGTTTGGTCTGGGCACAGGAGTTGCTCCTTTCGTCCTGTCGAATTACGTGTGTGAGGATGTTTCCTTATTATACGTGTTACCTTTATTTTCAAGGGGACTAAAGCTTTCATCCAACTACTACTACTACTTTTTGGTATTAAATTGATATTGTCGAAAGCATTATTTTAATACTTACATTTTCCAATTAGCTTTCTTGATTGAAGTCCAAACACGTCGGATCGGACAATAAATGTATAACACGTCCTGCTAAAACCTCTGTGTAGTAGTAAACGGGATCTACTTTTATTCTTTTACTATCTCCTCACAAATTTGATCGGACTTAGATCTCGAGACTGCGATTTATTTTGCCAGATTACTTGTGTTTTGGATCAGTATGTATTGTTTGAGGCATTTTTAAACTGGTCCGTACATTTAGTCTTTTAAGAAAAATTTGTATAATCTATATTAAGATCTTAAAAATACCCTATACTTAACAATAATAAACTTTAGTAAATACAAGGTATCCTCAAGTCGATGATATAATATTTAAAGTTCCCCTTTTGGGTTTCCTTCGATTTTTTATGTGCTGCAGGCAACTTTCAGCGGCGACGCAGCCGAAAATTATAAATCTAAGATTTGACGTGAAGACGCGCATGTGTGTGTGAGTGCTGCCAAGAAACGGATTTATAGACGAAGACATAAATACAAGTGGCACTGCGGGCTTTAAGGTCGGTAAGGAAGAGAGTGGGCCATCGAATCGACTGGCCAAAGACACTGGCAAAAACATTGAAAGTGCACCACCGCCCACGGCCAAGGCGGAACACGCTCAAAGCCCATAAATATCCAGGCAGTTAGCCGAGTGTGTTTGTGGAGGAACTGCAACTGGGGGAGCGAAGGCAACGCAGTTTAGGTGAAAATAATCACCGCTTCACATGAAATCATTCTGGCAAAATCCGAATGCCAAAAGGAAATGCAAGCGGCGCCAAATGGGATTCTTGCAAGGATCCTGCAAATCATTTCGAAAAAAAAAAGTTCACCCCATATCAAGAGGAAGAAAATCAAAAATTGACAATTTTCTGGCAGGGTGGTAGAATCGTTTAAATGATTTTCAGCCTTGATTTGTGGCGATGTGGAGAACACAAGAGGAACGACATTTTAATGTTAGCTATTCGAGCAGTTTAATGGGTCCAGAGATTGTCCAGCAAGTAATTTATGAGTTTGCAGTGGAAGTATAAAGAAATGTAAATTTTGATATCCACTTTAACGAATGCACTGAATCTGGAATACAAGTGGCAAAGTAAAGAGCGAATGTGCCCACAAAAGGTCATTCTGTAAAAATTCCAAGAAGAATGACAAATAATACAAATACAAATTCAGTTCAACTTCCGTTTCTTCTCGAAGTCAACTTAGACCATTCAACGAATATTAAACACTTTATTACGGCGAGTTGTTATTATATAGTTTGAGGCTTCCTTCCACCCATATAATGAATATTCATATTTAATTACGAAACTAAAGTGACTCTGTTTTTCAAATATCAACAAATATTTTTCATAATAATTTCATTAACAAGAATTAAAGTATTCAACTTAAATTAAATAAATAACAAATTCAAAGATTTCTGAGCTAAGTAAAATAAAGCCCCCATACTTACCGTAGAGATAAGGTATAAAATCTTCGTGGAGACCAACAATTAAGCTTGTACGAGTTGGGATTTTTATTCACCCGCCAAAGTATTTTAGTATTTATTTATATGTAGATTTTTTCGGTTATTGCAAAAAGGACAAAACTCCAAAGGAACCGGGCCACAAAGGTGGCGGATGTTCGTCGCCGGACTTGGAATAATATTTTCTAGTGTCATAAAAAAAGCCGGGCGATGTAGCAAGTCCGCAACACCTTTGGTCCTGGGCAAACAGACTAATACACGCAGAAAGAACATTTAACAAAAGGGTAGGCGGATGTAATTTACAATTTGGTAAAAGAAATGAAAATCAGACATAAAAGCAAACAGAAATTGCAGGATCAGGATGTGTCTGGCCGCGACGTAAATTGACAAGATTTATTTTTAATTAAAGCAGACCCTGCGCATTATCTTTTTTTTTGTACAACGGCGCCGTTCCTTCCAACACTTTTATTGGCAGCAGCGTTTTTATGTTTCATCTCAATTGACGATAAATCAAAAGCGGTCGACGCATTTCAACATTTTCCACAATTCGGGCTCTCCTTTGGGGAAGGAAGCAGTTAATGCAAGGAGGCGAGCGGCGAGGACGAAGGCTGTATGCGCCACCCCTAAACCGAAACCGCATACATCGGTGATGAATGACGAAGGACATATATGTGTGTACACATCTACGTAGGTATATGTGATTCAGTGGCTGCGTATTGCAGCAAGGACACGCACACCGATTGGCTGCACGTCGACGTGCAATGATATCATGTGTCTTGGAGACTCTTGTAAAGAGTATAAGAAGTAGTCCACTATGAATACCCTGTAAATTCTTTCAACTCCAAATATCTAAAAGAAGGTAATGAAGACCTGTGGGAAGGAAACGGATGTATATAAATATATTCAATAAGTCTTATAAAACATTAAATTTTCTTTATTAATTTGTTTAAGCTCATAGAAAAGTTTTTCCTAGTTTTTAAAGTAGTTGGTTTTTAAAGACTAAAATTTTACCATTAGGTGATAAGTTGACCTGTTTTTATTTTTTTCAATTTACTAAATTCTTTTAGCATAAATGCATACTTTAAAGTATATATTTGACTTTGTTAGATAGCTTTTGATACAGTTTGTAACATTTATCATAAAAATGGTAAATACTACCTAAATATATTTCTAGGACACTTTCAGATTGTAGACAGTAGTTGCTCTGAAAATTTGTCAGATCAGAATTTCGTTATAAGTCGTAGCTCTTCTTAAATGAAGATCATTGCTTTGTTTTTAGGAAAAATTTTATAATTTTACACAATTTAAGGGCATATATTTTTTCGGGGTGTACCAATCATTAGATTAGATTTTAAAATTCCACCCACAACTCACGCCGTTTGATAAATCTGCTTTAATTTTTTTTTGCCAGACGGCTTCTTTCGGGCCGAACGTGCACACTAAAAACCAATTTTTAAGTCTACTCCTTAAAAATCTGGAAAATTCGCCTTTTACGAGTGCTCTTTCGTGAATTCTCTAAAGAATACTCTAAAGTTATTAAAAATTTCTCAATAAGATGCTCAATAATTTGATACTACGAAAGTATAAAAACTATACTTATTTGAGCCAAGACTTGAGAAAAATCGCAATTTGACAAACAGAAGATCGCTAAGCTTCGGCTATCGAATTTTCCATGTGGCTTCTTAATAAAATAAAAGTAGTATAAAAACTATACTATTGAGTAAGCCTTTGATATTATTAAGTGTAAAATCTATACTAAACTAGTTTACTGCTTGAGTATATTTTTAAGACGACGCGGATAAAGGGTAAACTCTTGGTTTTATTTTTGGGTGCAGTCAATCATTTATTTGTCGTTGCCTAAAATTTAAAATCTGTTCATGCTTAATTACTAAGTTTGTATAGAATTGAAATAAATTTGTATTTATATAGTACCAAAAACTATACAACTAAAACAAAAACAACTCTCTTGGAAAAGTTGTTACTTACGAAAAATGGTTGGCTGCTTAGATTTAGACTCATATAGAAGAGTAGTCCATATATATCGTAATAATAAAGAGTAATCATCACGTGGAATAGGCACTGTTCTATAGCGTTTAATATTCAAAGAGGTTGCCGAAGAATTTGTTTAGTTTCATTAGTAATTATTAAGATACATACTTATATGGTATATACCCCTTGGGCCGGGTATTACCGGGTATTGAAAGTATAACAGAAAGAAAGAAAGAGGAATGGGTGAGGTAAGAGAAGGAGTATGCTGAGGTGGATGCAGTGCAGCCGCCTCATTGTTGTTCCCGTTATTTATGGCCCATTAAGGCAAGCGGCAATTGCACATGTGTTCTTCACACTGACAATTTTGCACCTCACACCATCCGCCACCCACCGCCAACCCAAGACCCTTCTCTTTTATGTATGTCAGAGTCCTTTTTATTCTTTGATTCGAGCTGCTTTCCCTTTTAATTGTTTTGCCCAGCATAAATGTTAATAATTACATCTCTCAACGCCCAGCTGCAGCGGATGATTCGCCTCGTAAGAATGCGTGTTTTTGTAAGAGATTGGGGATGTACTTTTGTCCTATAACAATAAATATAATTCATACGAAATCATGTTTCTTCGATGGAATTTATGACACTTCACCCGCATCCTGCACTCGCTTCATTTTCATTCACGCACGCAAAAAACATTTACGTGTCCCCCAAGCCCTCCCACTTCAATGCCGCATACCGTGGCACATTTAATTATCTTTGGCCAAAGGCTTCGAATGGAGACATTAGAAAAATCTGTGGACAGACACACAACGTCGTTTTCAGCTAATGGCCTTAGTAGTTCCTGGAGGTGGGTTTATATCCATTGCCCCAGACCGTAGGATATTTCGAAGGATCGTGCTCTTACAAATCTTCCAGCCAACATGTACCAGAGAAGTTTATAGGGTTGGATCATGGGGAACCACCTGGGAAAGTAATTTAAGATTAACTGAATATAATATTCGTATAAGGATAAAACAGGTTTAAAGATGAGTGTCACAATTAAAATAAATTAGATTTCGTCTTATGGCACTCATTTTCGGTCTCATAGTTATAATAAGAGTAGCAGCCTGCAGAAAATTAAAAATTCACCTTTATATTCCTTGGAGTCTAGGTGATCATACAGACTAATACATGATTCTCTGAATTTCCTCCT
Source organism: Drosophila triauraria (assembly GCA_014170255.2). Classification (NCBI taxonomy): domain Eukaryota; kingdom Metazoa; phylum Arthropoda; class Insecta; order Diptera; family Drosophilidae; genus Drosophila; species Drosophila triauraria. The sequence goes on from CM024334.1 coordinate 22,851,357, forward strand.
TCTGCCTGTTACATTCTACATATATCTAGGGTACATTATATCGCTGCCTATTGAAGTTCTAAAAATATTCTTTATTAAAGATTCTGCCAGTTACTTAACCAATCAAAGTCCAGAGCCCACGACCCAGGCGAATAACTAAATGTGAAAATCATTGCAAACTGTCAGAATAAATAACACAGTAAATAAATTTGACCAAGCGCCATTCAGCTAGTTTGGAAAAGACAGAATTGGTAACAGGACAGTAAGGATGCCAGGACATAAGCCACTGCAGTGCACTGTAGCGACTGACTGGTACGCTGTTCTCCAGTACAATATGTCCTGGTCTCTTCACAAATTTATGCGACATCCAACTGGGATGCAAGTTACGTCTGGTTGTTTCCGTGGCTAGGACAGCCAGCTGTCCTATACCTTATCCTTGTCAAGTGCGCAGATAACAAGCTTACAACATCACGAAGCGTATAAAAGTCTCAAAAATTTGTATTAATTGCATATGTATATTTTCAGTGTTCAGATTTCATTTTGTTCTGAATCAAAAACTATAAAAGCAGAAAAAGAGTGCGGAATATTTTTATAAGTAAAAAAAATGTGCAATAACGTTATTACAAAATTGGCTGGGGTAAAATCGCCTGAATGAACGCTTATATTTCTAAAATCACTTTAAGATGTTGGTAAGAATTTAACATAAAATGTCATAAGCTTAATGACCCAATAGCATAAACCACAAAATATTTGTACAATTATTTAATTATGCAATTTTTTGTATTGTAAAGTTAAAAAGTGACACATAAACGTAGATGTAAAGCTAAAATAAATTTACCTGGGGACTTTTTCGTCTGTGTTTAATTTCCATCTAAGAGGATCGCAATTAGGTTTATTACAAAAGATATTTATTAAGAAAAGGATTAACTCTTTCTCAAGTCGAAAATATTTGGAACAGTGTGGAAGCCGTGGATTGTCTCGACTTTTCTGAATACGAAGGAAGCGAATATAATATATATATATATATTCCATTGCTTCCATAATTTATAAAAGGATTTCTATGTAAATGCTATAATTTTCATAAATTTTTAAAAATGTTTTTATATTGAGACCTCTAAAAAAATGTATATATTCCGTGTAGAACATTATTTAACTAAAAACAAAAGTAATTTCAAACGTAGCATGAAATTTGTACTTTCTTAGTAATATATAATTTTAGCGATGTACATTATAACGATAATTATCAGCTCAGGAGCCCATCTTCATTCACTATTAGTCAGCCGGAAACCAATGGCGTAGCAAATTTCGTTATTTGTATAGCCAGTTATCCTGGAAAAGAATTCTGTTATAATAGATAAAACCTTTGTAATATAATATTTTACATGTGCGGGTTTTTGAATAACCTGGATTATAAAAGAGAAAATTCTATGTTCTGGTCTTATTGCCATATTATCGTCTTACTCGAATCCATTAAATTCATCGGGAGCTGTTTATGTTGTTCCTTCCTGACGAATAAAGCCTGTTAGGAAGGCCCCGATCTTGCGACCAACACTGTGAAGGCTGGGCGATTGATTTGTGACCGCCGCCACTATCACAGTAAATACAATACTGAGAGCCACGGTGATGGTTCCCAGAATAAGCCTTCGAGAGCGGTAACTGGTTGCTATGACGAGTCCTGACGCATTGGAGGCCTCAATAACTAGCTCACGAAGAAAAGTCTCCAGGCTGAGCCAAATCACGGCCATGACCATCTCGCTGATCACAAACACAGCGATCGTCTCCAGAATGAACCTGGCCCATGAAGGCCCACACTTCCAGTGCTCTGGTATGACCTGGCAGTGTGAAAGCAGATCCAACACCGATAGATAGAATAACTGGCTGCCTAGAATAGGGGTATCCGAAAAGATTTCTGGGTCCAGCTGAATGAAGAGCGTTGTGTGCAGCATGAGGTGGACAAAGCATGCCAAAAGGATAGGGGCCAGAGTAGTCATTTCTATAAAATGAACTTCAATTTTGAGGCAATGAAAAATTTTAAAAGGAATGTGACCTAAGAGAAGTTAGAAAGTTGAAAAATTTTAAAAGGAATGTGACCTAAGAGAAGTTAGAAAGTTGAAACAAACAAATTTAATTTAGACTTGAACTTCTTATGTCAAAGTTTAAGAAGCTTACTATATAGAATTTTCAGATCTTCGAATAACTAATCTAAACAAATAAACTTTTAAGTTTTTTTTATACCCCTGCAGAAGGGTTTTTGTTTGCAACGCAGTGAAGGAAGCATCTCCGACCCCATAAAGTATGTATATTCTTGATCAGCATTACCAGCCAAGTCGATCTAGCCATGTCCGTCTGTCCGTTGCTACGCAAACTAGTCTCTTAGTCTTTTTTCGTTTCCAGCTAGTATACATGTCGAAACGTCCTGAATCGGACACTATGTCTTATAGCTGCCATAGGATAGATAGGCCCAAAATGTCATATTTTCACTATTTTTGAAGATATAGGTATTAAAGTTAATATATGATCCTTAAAATATATTATAGGTATACATTTAAAATTTCATCCAAATCGGATCACTATATCTTATAGTTGACAAATGAACGATCGGTTTAAATTAGCCGGTTTTCGTTGTTTTTAAAGATTTTGAATTAAAACAATTATAAGATTTTTATTTTTATTTTATTTATTATCTGCAAGGGTATATAAACTTCGGCTTGCCGAAGCTAGCTTTCTTTCTTGTTTTAATTATTATTTCTGATTGTTCTTTAAAACTTTTGCAGAAGGTAATATCTGTCAGAAGTTTTCAACTCTAACAAGGACCGACCCTATTTATACATCAACATCCGAAACGATCCTGCTTTGACTGTTGGAAACGGCTACGCAATCTTGTCTCTTAGATTTATAGATAAATAATTAACAAATTAAGTCAACTGAAGCCAAAACAATAAAATTTACTGGAATTGGCTATGAAATCGAAAAGACCATTTTGTACTGATGCTCAGGTGAAAAAGAATAAAAATAATTGGACCTTTTCTATATTTTTTTGGTTACTAATAAATAGCTGACTTCAAATAGTCCCACATGCGTATTTAATAGCAGGAGCTATTTTTATTTCACGTGTTCAATAATTCATAAGATTTATAGCATAAACATAAAAATATTTACAGTTATCAGATTAATGATAGCATTATGCCATGAATTTCTTGACGTATTATACAACGCAATACTTAGCACTATACTCCGTTGCGCAAGCTCTTTCAAATCAATTTTCTATTAAAAGAAGAAGTATACAAGTAATACTAAAAAATAAAGTGTTAAAAAGACATTTTCATAGTTCGATTTTGTCTGGCTTATATTTTTTAAATGAACATTAACAGAAACCTGACAATAGAATACCCGGTACAACTTTCCAACCTTAACTCCGTTCGGCGGTGTTATGTTGCACTTGTCTGGTTTCTATCTCCTTAGCGGTGAATGTTTAATTCTGGAAGCTGAAAAATGCATAAATACCATTTTAATTAGAAAATTAGCTGAAAATATGCAGCTCACGTTAATCGCATGACGTCGTCGTGGTCGTAGTTGTTACTGTTGCCGCATAGAAATGGAGCTGACTGGCAAATGAATATTCGGACGGGAGTGGTACGGAGGCTATGCAATATCCAGGAGATGCAACAACAACTGACAGCGTGGCAGTGTCCTCGGAACAATATCATCCTCAATGCCTGCCCCGTTTGCGTCTCTCGTCCTGACACTCGAAATCATTGCAACGCTGGCTTTGGCTCTTTACCCGGATTCAGATCCGGGAATGGATGGAGGGCTAGGCTATGGAGGAGTAGTTTCAGTTGGGCCCCGGTGTTTGTTGCGACAAATGCCGTTATAATTATTTATACTGTAAGCACATTTTATGGTGTCGCAATTTTAAAATGCAATTAGAAGCACACTAACTCCCGTCCTCGAATGGAAACCCACCAGAATACCAAACAAAGTGAAAAAGGAATTGGAATTGTAATAAAAGCGGAAAACGAAACGTAATCGTAACGTAATTCTTAATGGAGTTTTGTCATTTCACGAAAAAGCGGCTAACGCTATGCAAACATCACCTGGAATTGCTTATGCCCGGATACATTTTCCAGCCTCAAACCCTGTCACCTGTGTTGGGTTCCGGATTATTAGGTTTCCCTTTTCCTTATTGAACTACCGCCACAGCTGAAAACAATATGGAAACTCATCTTTGCCAGGCGAAGCGAATTGAATGAGGACAGCAGCAGCACAGCAGCTGCGTCAATTCATATAGATTCCGGCATATTACAAAATATGAGTTGGTTGCGGATCCTGAAATTTGTATATTTAAAGAAACTTTTATATATTTACCTAAACTCCCCTCATTTTGTAAGTTGCCATGTGAGACTTGATTGGACCAATTTTTGTTTCATAGATTTGCATACTATTTGCTATGGATTGAGTAAAGCAATGCCTGTGTGCATATTTTGGTAGTTTTTTATACGCCGTACTATATTATTGGTGTATCTTTCAGCTGGCAGGTTTCCATCTTGATAATACTATTAAAGAGATAGGAAGCCCTGTCCTTTGAAAAAAACGTTTAGTTTAAGTAATAAAAAATAGAGGAAAGCAGCAGTTTCGAGATCTCGACTGTGAGATGCCCATTATCTAAGGAATTTACAAAGAAAATGTGTTGAGTGTTGAGAAATTAATCTTATTTATATTTTATCCCCTCTACTGGCTGGAAGCTTGCTGAGTCCAAAACTTAATAAAAAGATGTTTTTAACATTTAGACATCTAAATTAGTTCTCCATCTACTTGTGAATCCACGCTTTTATTCATTTTCTTAAAATTTAAGAATTACAAAAAGCAATAAAATAACCAATACAAATATTATGCCTGCGCCGCGTTCAACTTTCATATTCCTAAAAAACACATCTTTTAGAAACCTTAACTATTCTTATAATATTAAAACACCTTATATTTCAGCTCAAAACACATAAAATGTCAGTAATGTTCGTCTGTCTGGCTGAATTATAACTCCTCTTGCAGGTAGTATATAAGTCACATTAGCAAGGATCGAACCATATATTTTATTACCGGCATATGAAATATCGGTCTCCATAACATAACTCCACCATTTTTGTTTTTAAAGGTAACCACATGTAACATGGCAATACATACTTTTAGCAAATAGCACTTTATAAGTTTGTAACGGATTGTTCAAAATCGAACGACTATATATTTTTCTGATAAGCAAGCGATTGTTTAGCATGTAAAGTATTTTCAAATTTTTTTTCGAAATAAAAAAATTTTTATTCTTCACGATATTAATTTGAATAAATTCAGCATTTTTCTTTTATGGAATCATAAATTATATAAAGATAGAAAAGAATAATTAACTAAAGAGAATGATAAATTCGCCCGAGGTCTGTAAACCCGTTAAAATGATATCTTATGACGAAAAAATAAATTAAAAAAATAAATCAAAAAACATTAAATTGTTTACAGTAATTTTCCCCAAAATACACAGTCGATTTCGTTCCGAGTGTATGGGTTCAACTGCAGCATTTATCGGCTGCGGTCGTAAACCATTTGCAGCATTTATCTGCACTAAGTTCGCCCGACGCCTCCGGGAAAATATGCTGGAAATTAATTTGGCCCAAGATGCTATCCCTGTTGCCCGGCATAGGGGGTGGGAAGAACCCTTTCTGGCCCATGCTAACAATGAGTTTTTAAGCGTAAGTTTTGCTTAATTTATAACGAGGATTACAATAAACAAACTAATCTAAGGCAATAAACACTAAAAATCCCCGAAAAGTGCTCGAAGATGCTACAGTCCCCAGTCCCGGTCCCGGTCCCAGTAGCTGTGGGGGAAGCAGTAAAAGGGAGACAGGAGATGAGATTTCGCCACTATCACATGCTGGAACTCCTCCTGGGCATTGGACTCGCCCTCGACGGTTTTATAAGTTAAATCTCAACAATCCTTTGGCCTTTTAAATATGCCATTTCCGTTGTGAGATTATTTTTCGATATCGCATGACTCGAGATGTTTACGAGTGCCCACAGGGTTCCTGCAATGACCAGATAGGCATCGTCAACATTCCCGCCACCCCAAATCCCCGGAATCGTCAGCGGTCTGGAGTGGAGAAGGGGCTAATGTGCGTGCTTCATCTGCTCGATCCCTTTTTCTATTAACAGTAAATTTGTACGATTTTTATTTTAGCCGCAACGAGCTTGGTCAAGATGTGTGGACAAGCCGGTGGGGAAGGGTTGAATAAGAAAATCAGCGAAGCTAACGCGGATACATGTTGATTGTGGCACATACAGATAGGTACAAGAACTTTAATTATTCATGGTAAGTAATTAGGTAATATTTTATTGATTTTAAAATTGATCTTCTAATGTAAAAAAATAACAAGGTAATTGTCAAATTTTAACTTTAATTGTACTTGGTTCTATTCTCTGTCTAAAATATTTATTTTTACAAAGTAGAAAGCCCGTTTTCCAGCCCTCCTAATTACCCAACTGCACTGACCCAAGAAAAGCCGAGTGGAGCTACGGCGGCAAAGTTATCTCTTCATTCCATCATAGATACTAAACCCTGGACCAATGGACCGCAGATGGGGGAATGTGGAACAGGCAAAACAAATCGACTAAACGGGATGCGCGTGATGCCCAAAAGGATGCCATTAAGGACAACGGTTACAATCGTTAGTGAAGCCATTAGTTTGCAGCACCAATATGCGAAAATCACACACACACAGCTCGCAGTCCGCTTCAACCCCACCGAACCCACCCAACCCACCGAGCCCACCGAAAACAATGCTACCGAGTAAGTGTATAATTGCAAGTGGCACAGCTTTTGGAAAAAGCGAGATATAACATGTAATAACTTTAGCCAGTGACCCACAGCTACAAAATGTCCATCTTCCACTAATGTGTCCTGGCTGGGATTGGATGCGGCAGGAGCACGGACAGAGGACAAGGAGAGTCACGAAGTTGCCACCAACAATGGGAAAGGCAGCGAAACAATAACAATAAAACAAAGTCCAAGCCCAGGACGGTCAACCAATGTAAGACCGACTGAAAATAATTTCAGGGATATTATCGTCACCGTCGGCAGATGTCCCAAGTGGGATATGAGCTGAGCCCAAAGGACCGGGACCTGAGCTGACCAGGATCTCAGCCGGACATCAACATAATGTCTACTTTACAATGCGGATATACTGGCAAGGCAAAAAGAAATCACATCCATATCGAGAACGAGAAAGCCCCTCACCTGAAACTAGAGATGGCATTAAATGTTGCCAAAATCGAAACTTCCCAGCTAAAGGACTCTCTTAATCGAGCATAGTTCCAAGTTCTATAAAATCTAGTTTAGAATTATACTTACATCTTAACTGAAATATTTTTTTAATTTGTATCCCGATTTTACATGCTTTACTTATCAAGTTAACGCTTACAAGTTCAGCTTAAGGTTAAACTTATAAAGAATTTGTTAAAGATTATTTATTTTTAAGAGGGCTTCAACCAACTAGTTATCTAAATTCGATATTTTCATTTTTGTCGATGTATATCTCGGATATTTCCTTCTCGGAATACATTCCTAACTGGAACCATCCAATTGTCTGATGTGCAGAAAAGCTGCCACCCCATTTGGAGCACTCGGTGGCACTCGCACGCCACGATGCAATAAGTTACCGCTGGCTCGACTATTACGACGTAGTGGCAAATGGTGGCCGACGGAGCGACCTGGCACAGCCGGAGACAAATCCGAAATCCATACTCATAAACAAATGCAACTAATCGCCGTTCATGTTGAACGTGTTCACGGCTAGGCAAACGTGAAATTGTGGTCAGCCACAGTTTCTACTCCTGTTCTCCGGCTTCGGCAGCATACCTCCATCTACTGTTGCTGCCTTCATTTTGTGCGGGCTGGGCTTATGGTCCTGATTTTGATGGCACTGGAACTGAAACAAGCGAACACCAAGTTGAGCTTAAGCAACAAATGAATTATTGCTTGAAAAGACCAACTTTGCTACAGTTTCGATATAACAGAATCATAATGGGCCATCTATTAGGGCCCAAAAGATATTTATATTGGGTTGCCGACAATGTAAATATTTGTTGTTTCGATATTAAGCACTTTTTAATTCCATTTTGTCTGCAAGAAAATGATACTGTATTAACTTTGTGAAAAATATTGAGATCAATTTTTACGGCTTTGGTAACAAAAAATATTTTTTATTTAATTTCAACCCAATTAAAGGGAAATATGATTATACATGCATATATCAAAACAAATATGTATAATTGGTGGGATAACTCTTATAAATGACTTACAAAAGAACAGTTAGTACGGGTAAATTGTTGCTAAATTTATGAATCAATGTGTTCCCTTAACTGGAGATGTGTACACTTAAAAGATCGCGTAAACTATTTCAAACATATTTTATTTATTAAGGAAATAAAAAAAAATATTTACAATCTACAATCTTCAAATTGGTAATTTCAACTATATTTTTCTAAGTCCCGGATATAACTAGAAAATAGAGACATACAACTTTTTAGTTATAGACTCGAACTTTGGTTCTTGTAGAATTCCAAAGGCCCAAATATTGAACTGGAAATTCTAGGATAAATCTAGAGACTTACAAAGTTGATTTAAATTTGTAATCTAGTAAGCCCTGATATTAATATTTTGTTACCTTTTTAATATCGTTATTGATTATCTAAAACAAGTATGCCTTGCCTTTAAAGTTAATCAGAAAAAAATATATTCATGGACATTTCACTGAGCCTGTTCGACATGGACCTGATATTTATTCATATTCTGGCTGGATTACGGAGCACATCTCCAGGTAAAGCTCAAAAGAATTTTTATAAATTTTGTCGATAAAAGTGTGCGAGAAATGTGATTCCAAAAATCATAACTGTTCGAAAATATATCCCCAAAAACCAAAAAAATGTGTGTTGTTTCTATAAGAAAACGAGTAAGACAAGAAGGAAATTTAATTTCGGTATTTCCAAGTTAGTATACCCTTGCAGTTTGTGATTTGAGCCATCCATCCCTACTAAAGCTGTAAGACATAGTCCACCGATTTTGATTAAGTGAAAAGAAACATTTCTGCGAGTGTATAAAACATTTAAATGGAAAAACACAGGTTTTGCTAGATTGTCACATAAAATTTCCGATTGCTCTTACAACAACATAATATTGTGTATATCATTATATTATTATAATAATTTTAGAAATTTTATTTTAAAATCGTAAAAACTATATCTAAGGTTATTTACAAATTTGTAGAATAGATGAATAGGGTGTGCAAATTTGCATATTAATTTTTATAGTAATATATATATTTTTTTTAATTTCTGAATTACAGTATTAATTTTATTAAGATCGGACAAATATATCATATAGCTGCCATATGGGCGTTCGGTGAATGTAAACGTAAAAATGTAAATGTAAAATGTAAAATGAATAGGTAAATGTATATAAAATGTACATAGCTTCTTATTTTTTATAATTTGATCGATTTTTAATGATCGAATTGCTAACTGCAAGGCTATACAAACTTCGGCTTACCGAAGTTAGCTTCCTTTCTTTTTATACCCATGCAGAGGGTATGATAATTTTCCCATGATATTTGCAACGCAGTTAAAGGAGACATCTCCGACCCCATAAAGTATATGGTCAAAACCGCGTTAAAGTAAACCAAGCAGAAAAATATATTTTTGTTCAAATTTTCCACTCAGTTGTCATTTGTCTATAAGGACATAGCCTATAGTATCGAAAACTTTGAAGTAAAGCATAAAAATCTCATTTTGTGATATTTTTCGAATGAAAAAAAAGTATTTTAAGTTATTTCACATTCTCCTATACATATTTAACTCAAAGCCAAAACAACCAATCAACCAAAACAAGGATACTATTAAAATGGTCTCATTTTGTTATATTTTTCGAGTTATAGAAAATATTTTCAGTTTTTTCGCATCACCACATATTTAACTTGAAATAAACTCGTTCCCAAAAATTCAATAAAGTTTTCATATACTTTTCTTTTGTTTATTCTTTTGAATAAAATAGAAATTAGTACAAGTACACCAAAAAATGGGTAACGTTACCGATTTTACTTTTTTGCCTGCGGGAGCATTAAAATTATATACTTATCTGCAAGTAAAATATGTAATATATTTCTATTCGTTTAACTTAACTAGAAATGGGCAGGAAGAAAAAAACAGGATTGCTCGATTCGCTGACTTAAACGAAAATACACAGTAAAATCCAAACTTATGTCAAAAATTTGGTAACTCTTGTAACTCTTATGGTAGGGGTGATAGAAAAAAATTAGTTGATACAAAATATAAATCTTGGACTATACTATACTATCAGATACATATAAGAAATAATAATTTTTGCTTTTCATTTATGGAAACAAAATATCCGTACAAACGTAACGTTACCGACTTTGTTTTTGACCATATACATATATTCTTGAACAGCATACCCACCCAGCCGAGTCGATCTAGCCATGTCTGTCTGTCTGTCCGTCTCTCGGTTTCTCAGTTAAGCGATTAAAGCTTCATAATAAAGTCGTTTGATCCGGCTAGACTAGACCTCGTAGAAACCAACAGATGGACATGGCTAGGTCGACACGACCTATGCTTTATTGGGTCGAAAATACCCCCTTCCGGAACTTCTGACTAAATGTATAATGCAATAATATATCTAGTTTTATTATTGTTCCGCAATCGAGGAGACATTTCCGACTGCTTAAAGTTTGTATATATATTTAAAACACATTTATATTAAAGACAAAATAATATTTGTTAATAAATAAAATTAATATATTTTAGCATTACATTTAAAGTTTTATGTAAGTCGTTAAATTGGTAGTTTGACTTTATAGTCGCTTAAAATTATTGCTAAACTTGGCTATGCAAAATTTTTAACCACTTTGGCTTGCAGGTATAAATATATTTTATCTTCTAAATTTAGATAATGACTGCTTGCCCAAAGATACTCCGAAAGCGTCTGATGAGCAAGGATTTGGAAGATGGCGAGATCATGGAAGTGGCCGAATCTGAGCCCATCATAAAGGAGTTTAGTGATGGGTACGATGAGGAGCTCATGGGCGATGCAGACGACCGGGCACGCCTGCTGCACCTCAATGAGTTGGAGCGCGAGCAGGAGCTGTACCAGCGATGCTTACGGCGCGAGGACCTCCAACGTAAGTTTGACATCCAATGGCAGCTGAACAAGGATCGCATGTCCGGTGCGCCAGAGGAGAATTTCGAAATCAAAGAGCGATCACAGATGAGGCGGCAGAACCTAGATCATCAGCGAGCCGGCAACAAGAGAGCCAGTGCCTTCGAGCGACTGATGGCACTGCGGAGCAACAAACTTACCAAGGACCAGGGCTCGGAGGATGGAACAGTGCAGGCGGGGAGCAGAAATGTCCTGCAGGCCCAGCAAGTGAAAAAGGTGAAATTAAAGGCCACAGATATATACTCTGATGACTCATCAAGCAGCAGTAGCAGTGGGGACAATACTCCGGTTCAGCCGGCTGCTAAGGATCAATCACAAGTAACCACTTTGGAGCAGTTGGGTCGGGCCATCTTAACTCGGAGCCAACTAGAGAGTTTTCTGGATAGACCCATCTTCAAGGAGACCGTAGTGGGTTGCTTTGTACGCGTCAATGTGAGTTTGCAGCCGGACCGCTCGAACTGTGTCTACCAGATCGTGGGTCTACAGGATAGAAAGGAGGAGTACCAACTGGGCAGCAAGCGGACCAAGCTAGTCCTACGCTTGAGATTCGGCGCCCAGGAGCGCTACTCCCTCATGGATGTGGTCTCCAATCAGCGGGTGACCAACCACGAGTTCGCCGTGTGGGTTGCAGTGTGTCAGCGGGACATGCAGCCCTTGCCCCTTCTCGCCGACATCGACAAGAAGCAGTTGGACGTGGAGAGGGCATCCGAGTACTCCTTCACCGAAGGGGATGTGGAAAAGCTTATACAAACCAAACAGAAGGCGGGCCAAAGAGGGTGAGTTCCGCCTACAGGAAGGTCTGTCTGATCATGGAGCGTGACATGGCTGTAGGGCTGAACGATATGGAACGAGTTAAAGATCTAGAAAGGCAGATTCAGGAGATCGACGAGCAGCCGACGAGGATCCAAGGTGAACATACTCAAGAACGCGCTCAAGAACGGGCTCAAGAACGGCTTCAGATCACCAGCTCACCTTGTGCCCATGTACCCAACATACACCGACATGAGCCGATGACGTCGTCAGGGTCCAAGAGGTCATTTCCGGATCGCGCCCCCAATTCGGAGGAGTTTGAACTGGAACAGTACATGCGGCGGAAATATAAGAAGAGTGCGGTGGTAAGCCGCTGTCGCGTGGAAGCAGAATCTGAGGATTGGGAAGAGGTTGGCCCGCAGGCCGAGGCCCCTTCTAACGACGTAGCCGGGGAGATGGAGGAAGTCCCGGAACTCGATCTGCACGAGTTGCATGATTTTAAAGTGGTGATAGACACCAAGGGAATGGGTGTGTAATACATATTAGATTTTGTATAATCCATTGGTTCATATTTGTCTTTTTACACAGCTCCCTTGAATGTAATCTTCAAGGATGCCAAGTTGGCCAGCCTTTTAAATGGATAGTGGCATTTAATAATAATAAGACAAAGAAAAGTAATTACCAGAACTACTAGAGATTAGAAATACCTTACACACAGAAATAAATAACTATTTAAAAACCCATATAATTTGTTGCAACCTATGAAAAGTGGTTAACTTTCCTAATCATTTTTAATTCACTTCTATAATAAAATTATATAATTATTTAGTTCAAAAAATATAAGATTGATGATCAATTAAATAGTATACTTATAATAATTTCGCCCTATTTTCAAAGAAATCGCCATAAAAATTTATTTTTTCCTAATACAAATTTTTCTTAATATAAGAAATAAATTTCTATATTGCAGAAATGGTCACCATAAACCAAAATCGCTATAGAAATAAGAAAGAATTTCTATACCTAAGAAAAATATTCCTTATTTTTAAAAATTCTAAAAACTAGGAAAGCTTGCCTTGAAACAGAATTTTAAGAAATATATTTCCTAAAAACTAACACCCTAACCATTAAAAGTAAATAGCCCTAAATAATATAAATCTTTTCTAAAATGTTGAAACTCTAGAAATACTTTCTAAAAAATAGAAAAGGTTTTCTAAAATCTAGAAATACTGTAGCCCAGAGCGCTAATGGGTTGTGCATTTGTCGATCTACAAGAGGAGGGCGGTTCGACTCCTGATCAGGGCAAGCCCTTCGATTAAAATAATAAAGTTAATTAAATCCGATTCAAGCCTGTCACGCGTACGCAGACGAATGGCGTAGGGGTTAAGCGTACGCGTGCCAACCAGTTGGTCGAGGGTTCGAAAAGCGGTCGGGGTACATGGTAAGAGTTGTGCTTTTCTAATGTTTATTTGACTTTTCAGATAGTCTATTAATAAAATTTGAGTAAATTAAAATAATTCATCAAATTTAGCAATTCTGACAAAGCGATAAAATAATAAAACATGTATTGCATATTGCGAAATACGCTACAAATGGGAAGTTAGTTTACATATGGCACTGTGTGTACATTAACATACACTGTTCATAGTTGTTGCTTTAAATAACCTTAAAAGTGTGTACTCATCTTACAGATAAGTTTATTTTTTAATTCTAGAAATTCGCCCTAAAATTAAGAAAAATCGCATTAAATCTAAAAAGACTTGCCCTTCAACTTAGAAAAAATCTAGAACAATTTGCCCTTATTTTAAGAAATACTTTTCTACATTTTAGAAAGTATGTCCTAAATAAAGAAAAATGTTACCCTATAATTTATGGTGAGCTTTTCTGGAAGACAAAAATAGGCCGAATTTTTGATTTTAGGGTTAATTTTGTTTTGAGTGTACTATTAATAGTAAAAGAATTATTTTTCATTTGCAAGCTGGTCAAGTATAAGTATAATACCATGTAAGTGTAATAAGTGTAATACCATGTAGGGGTATATGAACCATAAATATTTCCTAATTTACCAGGTCTTTGGATCTTCTAACTAAAGTAAGAATCTAAGCTGTGATTGGTGGTAAAAATGCATCTAAAATGGATAGTTTATTGTAGGAGCACTAAAACTCACGAATAGTGTAACAAAATAAGACTACTACTAGGCAATTATAAAATTACAACTACATATTTTTCAGTCGACAATAAAAAATAATTGAGGCGGGAACTAAAATTAATTAATAAGAATAATACTATGACAAGGGTCACAAATTTGAAGGGCTAATGACGCTAGAAAAATAGGTAAATAAGTAAGCAGCGTGTTGCTATTTCTATTATTTCTGAAGCCAACACAATAAAATTTAAGGATTGAAAAATATGTTGCGTTCTGATAGCCCCTTTCCGGTACTTTTATTTACAGAATACATGTATAAATGGGACATTCCATATCAAGTCGGCCACCCCTGATTTTTTTTCGCTCTGAAAAAAAAAATGCGTACCCACATTTTAAAGTGCTCCATGTCCATATAATGCCCCATAAATATATTTTCGTTACCATCAATACTTTTCGAGATAATCGCTATTGGAAAAAAAACTTTAAAAAATCATAGCATTGAAATGGTGCATGCCATTTGAAAAACAAAAAATACGGTTATCCTTTTTACAAACATATTTTTCATAAAAATACTAGACTAATCTGGATATAATATTTAGCGGGTTTTAATAAAAATAAAACTGAAAGCTAATTTCGCCAAAGTTTATACCATCTTAGAAGGTCAGCAATTGGATCATTGAAAATCGATCCATTTAATTTGTAAAAAAATCAATTTATTTTCATTTTTAAATTTTAATTTTTGTATTTTACATTTCAAATCGACCGATCCTTCTAAAACACGCTTATAGCCAGTTAAATCTCCATTAAAACCGTTATGAACTATAAAAGTATCTAAACAAAAAAACGTTTAAAAACAGAGAAATAAAAATTTTTGTACTTAATTTCTGCCATCATTCCTATAACCTATAGGATATAGTGGTCCATTTCGGCCGTTCGACATATTTTGCGTGCTAAAATAAGACTATGCTGAAAATTTCAGCCCGATAGCTCAAAACTGAGAGAATAGTTCGCGTAAAACCGGCGGACAGACAGACGGACAGACAGACGGACAGACAAACGGACAGACAGACGGACGAACAGACGGACAGACAGACGGACAGACAGACGGACAGACAGACGGACAGACAGACGACGGACATGTAGATCGACTCGGCTGGTGATGCTGACAAAATATATATATTATATGGACTGAGATGCCTTTCACTGCGTTGCAAATATCATGGCAAAATTATAATACCCTCTGCAAGAGGTATAAAAACTGTTTAATTTTTTATCGTCTTAGTCGATATCAAATTTGTTTTACCAGGAGGTTCAGATAAGAAACAAAAATCTTAGAATGGTACAAATGTGTTTGCTAGAAAAAAAATTTATTTTCATTGTTTATCCATTAATAACTTTTGGAAAGGTATATTGCTTTTATGATCATCAGGCTATGTACATTTTAGGGTTTTTCTTTGGGAAAAGTGCGCTTATACTGCCAGAATTAAATCTCCACTTTTAAAACCGTTATGTATAAACTTACATCTAAACATCAAAATACACGCTTAGTCTCCTAAATAATATTCAGTGTTGAATTTTGAGTCTGATCATAAAACCAATATACCCCTTTTTAAAACTATTTAATGGATAAACAATGAAAATAAATTGATTTTTGTTTAGCAAAGACATTTGTACCATTCTAAGATTTTACTTTTATCTGAACCTCCTCAACAAATTTGAGCGATAAAAATTAAACTTTTATTAAAACCCAATATTAAATTTTTTTATGAAAAATATGCTTTTAAATAAGGGTATCCGTATTTTTCGTCTTTCAAATTGCATGCATTATTTGAATTGATTTTTTTTAGTTTTTTGTCCAACAGCAATTATCTCGAAAAGTAGTGATGGTAACGAAAAAATATTTAAGGGTTATTATATGGACATGGAGCACTTTAAAATGTGGGTATGCAGTTTTTTTTCAGAGCGAAAAAAAAAACAGAGGTGGCCGAGTTGATATGGAATGTCCCATATATATGTACATGTACCTAATCGTAATCAAGGTCCGAGTTCATCTGTTCATGTCGCTTTTTCTTTGTTTCCTATTTCCAAACCCATAACTTATACTTTACTTAGCGCAATATGAAGTCAGGTGAATAGTACTGGGCGCATCTTTTGAAAAAGCTACAAAATCATTAATAATACAAATCGAAACTCATTCACAGTATTGGCATCAAGTAAAATTGGAATCAACTGGGATCATAATTGAAGATGTGCTCACAGCCACAAAGGTGACAGAGGACGACCGGCAATAAAATAAATGCCCTTTACTGATGAGTCATCAACATAATTTTTACGATTCGCCCCATTCGATGAATAAACAAATAACCAACTGGAGCTGGTCGAGAAAACGAATCCTGAACTTTCGGGGACTCGTTTGAGCGTGTCACGAAAAATTTCGCATGCATTGACTTTTTATGGCAGCCAGCGGACGAAAACGAAGCGAGAAACCACAAAGGCTGCGAATGGACAAATAATGCAAAATCATATAGTGGGGCTCATAGACCCAACACTCCTGCCATCCACTGCCGTCGTCCTCATCAGAGTCATAAAATCCAGCAAGAAGTCGCAAGTTGCCACAGTTTCACTTGGCTGCTAAGCAACTGAATTCGTACCGAAATGAGCCGGAGTCGATAGTCGATGAAGGCGCCACCGCCCTTGTGGTCAGTGCTAGTGCTGCGGCGTTTTCAGAACCAAGCTCCGTTTTTGGCGGTTTTGGTGAAAAAGAAAAACTAATATAAGAAAGAAACGAAATTTTAAAAAAATAAAGTGGGAAATTGGTAAACACAATCAAGGTTGTTGTAAAATTGATGGACCGAATCACCGGTTTAAATGTTTCGTCGATCGAATTAAACCTGAATAATCTAAAGATTAATATTAAAAATTAAATAGATATTATATAATATCTTTCAAATATACCGCCCGTTCAAAAGTTATAGCAATTCAATTTTTATTTTCAATTTTTAAATAATAATTGATAAATAACAGTTATTTTCAATTCTTTAAAATCAAATTGACGAACAATTCTTATTGTGAATTTTTATTTTTGAAAACTACAAAATAAGAGTTAGAATTTAACTTTTATATAAAAATTGAATGATAAGAATTATTATAAACTTTTTTATTTAAAATCAAAAATAACAGTTATTTTGCAATTCTTTTTTTAAATCAAAAAAATAACTCTTATTTTACATTTTTATTTTCAAAATTATAACTTTTACGACCCCTGCTATATACTATAATAATCCTTTATCGTGCCAAAGTAATGATTCGCACAAAATCGAAAACATGTTCTTTATTTATTTTACGTTTACTTGAAAACGGCATTTATGTTTTAAAAAATGTGGTTAATTATTTTAGTACATTTTTTATTTAGAATCAATTTAAATTGAAAATGGTTTCAGTTATTAAATAGGAGGGTAAATAGCCATTTTAGCGATATAATAAATAGCCATTCTGTTAGGCATCACCGTTTGTTACGACCAAAACACTCTCCAACCTACCCGTTCTTCCCCTTCGCAACCGCGCGTGACTAACGTAATCAGCTCACGTAACGCCTGAACGAGATGAGATGAAATCAGCATACACTCAGGGCTGCGACTACATAAATGTTGAATTTATACCAAAATGAAGAGGCTCGGGACCAGCTGGGGGCATAATTCACAGTTCCCAGTGGCCATGTCCTGGCGAAGTCGAAGCCATCGGAGCTATTTAGTAGATCCTTGACACGCGATAGAGTAACCGTTGTCCGGCATTGCAACGATTGTATTGCCTAATTTGCAAGCAAATGTCAGACTAAATCTGGATTCCATAAATGGAAAAATAGAGCACATCGTTTACCCTGTAAGTGTACGGAACAAGGGGATAACAGATTCGTGTATATTTATTTTTGAACAGCATCAACCGTCGAGACGAATCAGCCAAGTCCATTCATATACTCGTACACCTAGATGGGACTTATAAGTTAGGCTTGTATAAATACTAAGCAGATCAGGTTAGTTAAATTAATGTTTGCCACAGTGTTACAATGCAATCTGACATTGGGTCTTCGTCTTTAAACTATTAATTATGTAATTTTTAGCAGGTCTCCCATAACTTATAGCTGCCATAGGATCGACTAGTCCATAAATTGTTTTTTAAAATACAGACATTTAACTTTTTAAGTTTTAGAAACACGCTGAGAATATCAAAAGTGTTTTAAAATTAAATTTATTTGGTTTTTGTTTTAAATATAAAAAAAGGGTGGATCGATCGGTTCCACTGAAAGGACAATATTCTAACAAAGCTATTGAAAAACAAAGTGAAGGAAAACGTCCTCTCACGGATATTTATTTAGCTGTATACCTTTCATTATTTGTGGGGTTGTAATATGGGTGGCTAAATTTTACTATAAAGATACCACAACTCCAGTTAATTACAAAATAAAGATATCGTAAAGCAAATCGGTTGTCTGCCCTTCCCTAAAATTTATCTAACCGTAAAAGAATAACATATTTATGCTAACTGTGCTGTTAACTGTCGTTAATGGCTGTAAGCAGCGAAATGTACTGAAAGGCGTAACCACTTAAAAAACTGTAAGTCTCTTCTTCATCTTCACTTGGCTATCGGAAATCAGTTGTTCTTTTATCGTGCCGAAAGAGATTTGACTGTTAGTCTGGGACCCTGTCAAAGTTAGCTTTTACATTTACTCAATAGACAACCCACTTTTGTTAGCCGGGATTTATCTGACCACGAAATTTGTACAGAAAGTGTAGAAACCATGCCTAATACATCCAAGTATATTTAATTCGAGCAGCATTTTTGCTGATTATTGAAACATTATAAGTGTTTTATAATAAAATGCAAAACGATTTTAAAAGTGGATTCCTATGGATAATATTAGGTGTTCAGATTCCGATTGTACTCTTACCCCTAACGAGGATATAAACCTATCCGAAGTGTAGTGTATGCTACCTTCTATGGGACATTTAGTATATTCAATTTAAATGCAAAACTTATCATTAGTGTTGTGTACAAGCGAGCCCGAGCATAAAACCATAGAGAATGGCTAAGAGAAATCCAACGAGAACGGAGACCCAAACATCACGCATAGGTTTAATTTTATTTTGATTTTTACGACTGAACCACGGGTTGTGACTGTCTTTGGCAGTCCCACCTGGATCACTTGCTAAATAACCAACGAAGGAAGCTAAAAAAAAAAATACATGGGTGGGCACAAATAAAAGAGCAAATAGTCTCCACCGGAGATGTCTCGGCCTGGGTTGCTGGGAAGGGAGCTGATGTGTCCATGAAAACTAAAGCAGGGAAAATGCCTATTTACGAGCTTGCATGCTGCCGGACACATGGTAATCATATATTTTGGTCATATCTGTGGACCATAAAACCAGTGTCCTTATGTGCCTGTCAATGAGTTCTTTCATGACATTTATTCCGCTTGTTCCAACCCTGCTTTCGGCTTTTTCGGGCCCTGCGTGCAGATGGAAAATATTTTAGTGTCCATTTAATGTCCAATCTAAGATGAGCTCGTAACTTTTGATCGAATAAACGAGCCAGTGGTCAGAAACATCCCAAGCCCCAGTCCAATCGGGCCATAGGTAAGGTCATAGTTAACCCCAGGAGAAGTGGGAGCAAAAATGGGTTCCGTTTTCGAATTAGGCACGCAACCTGAGTCTGCCAGTCTCTGGGGATAATTCTCTAATTTTCTCACCGCTGCCCGGCCCATCAGACTGATAAGCAGAAGTTAT
The DNA here is from genome assembly GCA_014170255.2 of Drosophila triauraria. Lineage (NCBI taxonomy): Eukaryota > Metazoa > Arthropoda > Insecta > Diptera > Drosophilidae > Drosophila > Drosophila triauraria. Next base: position 22,871,281 of record CM024334.1, read on the forward strand.
TTGCAGGATATTTGCTTATTTTATTAGAAAATTTCCACTCTCTCTATAAAATGCTGCCTGCTGCGGCCTCTCTCGGCGTCATAAATATTTAATTAAAATCAAAATTAGTTTTTCAACAACCGAGGTAAGCCGGGGGTCGACCCGCGATTCCATCACGCCCGCCCGTCGAAAAATGTCAAGACTGAATGTAAAGAAGGCGCTGAGACCCTTGCTTGTTTAAAATTTAATTCGCATGTGCTCCTCCCCCGAAAATCTTTGGCCAGCTTCCCAAACAACTCCCGTAACGTATGCGGTTTTCAGCGGCGATTTAAGCGCCGGGCACACGCTATCCAGACTGCTTGTATAACTTTCTACTCCTCCCAAGTTACAAGACATAAAGTAGATTTGCATGCGACGCCCCAGAGACCCCGAAAAGAAAGTGTTTTTCCCCACCTGCTCGGAGATCTGGTGGATTGTGTACAATTGAATCGAGGGAAAACCACTGGCGAAAATCCGTTAATACGAAGACAGGATCTGGGTATAGGGAGAAGTAAATATTATTTCGAAGAGCTTGACTTTTTTCAAATTGTTATTTTTATTCTAGTCATAACCGGAAGCTAGCCCTTGTAACTCGAACTCTTGTTCATTTCGCAAAACCTATTTTGACCGCCTATAATATTTTTCAATTCTTCCAAAAATATTTATGTACTTATAAATATCAATGTTACTTGGATAGGAATTTTTAGCAATAAATTGATAAGTTTTTCAATTTAATTTACATAATTTTTATTCGCACATCGAAACTTAAATAAAATTAAAACTATGTTATGTTCTTTTAATATTTATTAGATTACGATGAGAGAATAAGAATAAACCTCAAAGCAGGCCAAGAATAAAATTACTAGAAAAAGAATTCCCCTCTCAAGAACAAATTGTTCTCGATAAAAATAAAAATTTACCTAAAAATGAGGTTATATAAATAATATTTTTTGACCTTATCAAAGACATATTTTGTCTTCTGTAATCTAATAAGTATGTCAAATCTATTATGCAAATTTAAATTGTATGTACATATTAATATTTAATATGTTAAGTTTAATTGTATGCATATATTATTATATAAATTCTATAGGCATACTCACATATTTTTAAAAGACTCGGACTCTGACTCGAAGTCCGACCAGTCAGCACCCCAGTCCAGCACTCTTCCAAATGCTCCACTCAGGCAAATCAAAGAAGGCCCATAAAAACTTAAATACGTGTTACACGTGGCAGTGGCCAAGTCTAAAAATAGCTCGCTACATTTTTCTATGTTTCATTCCTTCTATGTCTACCCTCAGGTTCCTACTGTAAAAACTCAAAATTGAGAGTAACTTCTTTTCGACTTCAAGATCGCTTCTTGTCGAAAAAACGAAATCGAGAACAAATTCGTCTCGATTTGAAAACGCCTCTTCGAGATAAAGTTAGATGAGATGTTCTTGTTGTAATCAGATTATTGCCATAGGTTTTTTGATTACAGTTCCACATTTATTTCTACATTGATACTATATAAGTGAAGAAAGGAGAAATACAGAATCCCCATATTTAAGAGCCTCGCCAGGAGCGTCCCATCAGGGCTAGTGTCCACTGTCGTTGATTGCTAGCGGCCACCTGAGTGTGCTCCTGGCTTTGTTCCTGCAGTCTCCGTTGGTTTTCCTTGAACTGCTCGATGGGGTCCTCAAACTGGCCGTAATAGTGCAGAACTTCTCGCACGTCGGGCACCTGGTGCTCGGCCACCAGTTGGAGGAAGGCCGTTAGATCGAAGAGCTGCACATCGTCATCGTTTCCCAGCCATTTGGTCATAACAAAAGCGTTATCCGGATGCAGGGGAGTCGCCCTTCGATCACAGTCCACTACAATCACACGACTCAGATCCCGATTGAGATAGTCAAGGTTCTTAATGTGCTGCCGCTCAACGAATTTTGTGGCTCCTTGGACTAACCGATAAGTGGTGTAACCGTATGGATCCAAGGCATCTATAAGCGGGAAGGCGGTCATACCCTCCTCTGAAGTGTATATCACGATCTCAAAGTTTCTGCTGCACTGCTGCAGGAAGTAATCGACCCCCGGACGCTTCTTGAACCGCCAACCAGTCTTATATGTCCAGTCCGGATGAACCAGCACGTCCCTTATCTCCAACACCAACGTGTACGGAGGCTGTATATAGGGAGGTGGCAAAATATCCGGCAGCAACTTCGTTATCTGTGGTGCTTCCATCATTTTCTGGTAATACTGCACCGAGTGCCACATCCGCATCAGGTACTGACGATACCAAGGCAGCTTACTGAACTCATCATCGATGGGACCACGGTGATCCACCACGGGCTTTCCCAGCTCGTATACTGCCCACAATATGGCACTGAAAAGACCGCCAATCAGAACGGTATATCCGAAGACTCTCTTGGATCTCTTCAAAATGGTATGGGAGCTCTCGGTAGATTTTTGCATTCTCTGCTCAATGATCTTGGTGACTTCTTCTGCGGCCTCAGAAAATACTGCCCCTTACTACTGTTTCCCATCCATAAAGAGACTCTTCGCATCCATGTGCCATAACTAATCATGCTAGACTCTAATGGTATAGTTCTAATATAGTTCCCGATTTTATTATTATTCTCTAAAAAGACTAGTTAATTTGAGTAGAAACACAAAGCCATGGGTGGCTTTTGGAATTTTACAATCGAACACTTGAAGTCTTCTAAAGACACTGTAACCTTAGGCCTTATATATTTATATTCTCACCTTATTGAAATATAGGAATCTTATTTATATCAAATATAATTATTTCTTTACTTTTTATTTAAAATGATTATATTTTATATTCCCTGAATCATATAGAAATTGTTTAGAAAACCCTTCTTTTTATATCTTAAAAGTTCAATTCATAGGATACCAATTAGATAAACTATAGTTCACAGGGCTCTAAGGGCTATTCATTTAAGAGCCAAATTCATACATACCATGACTTAAATGCTCTGTGAAAATACTTGGGCTTAATTTTGCAAATTGCATTGGTCTCGCTCCAAGTTGTGGCTTGGGGAGTGGCCAGGTGGGAGCGGCTCTTCATCATTTAAATGCAGTATTATCAGTGGCCAACAGCGGGCTGGCCAGTCAGCTCGTCGAATTGTCATAAACAATCAAAATCCATTTAAAATTGTACATGCAATTTGGCAAGGACCAAGGGGAGGCTGAGCCAGGGCAGTGGAGGTGGCAGGCAGACGAACTACCAGATGCCGACACCATCAACGCCTCGTCAAGTGTGTGGGCGCTGGGTGTGTTGGGTGCAGGCAGGGTCTGGTTCATTACCTTGACCCCTTCCGCCCGCAACTCGTCAGCCAATGTGGCATGTCCTGGCATGTCCTGGCTTGTCCTGCGATTTCGAGTGTGCGCCAGTGTGAGTATATGGCCATTTTGCGGGTCCTGGGCCTGTGTATCGTTGATATGATAATTGGCATGAGGTAATAATCCACTTGGATACGTTGACAATCGTTTATATCGCAATCAGTGTCATGCCGTCTGCTTCTGTTTGGCTCCGTATCCTGCAATTCAGTGTCCTGGCCACATAAAGTATAATTTCCCACCCGTGTTCTCGTTGTCGTTTCGACTCCTGGCGCTCCTTCCTCTCGTCCAGCCATTGACTGGGCGACATATTAAATAACAATGAACTGCAATTGCCCAACGAGTCTCGTATTTCGCATGTAATGCGTGCAGACGCACAGATTTTGAGTAGTCGCAGCCAGCAGTTAAATGCCCTTACATGGATCCAGCTCCAGTTTCATTCGGATTTCCCCATCCTCTTCGCATACCGCCTTCTCCTGGCCTCCTTCTGTCCAACCCTGCCCGGTCCCTGGCCATTGTTGTTTTATGTCTGTCCTCCACTGGCAGTCGTCCCTTGCACTGCATATAATTTCTGATTTCCGAGCTTAACTCATCGCCCAGTTAAATTTAATCGTTTTTTCAGATCTAATTAGGTATAGAAGTCGGTTTAAAGTTGAAATGAATCGAAAACTACGCTTGTGGGCAACATCAATTTATTAATTAGTGAACTCTAACAGGCAAGATTCCATTTTGCAAATAGTCTAGTTGGTGGTGTGGTAAATCCGACAAAAACAATAAATTCCCACAATATAGTCTCAAGTTTTTACAGCTTTGTAAATCTCGATTTTCAACGCCATTTTTCAAAAAAATGTTATTTTGCTTATTCATTCGATTGAGCTTTTAACTCAACATTACTTTAACGAAATTCGCTTGAAGTGTTTATTTTTGATGATCCACTTCAGAGATAGAGGGGATTAGCCTGGAGTTTTGCTGTAGCAGATATAGGAACCTTTATTTTTTAAGATAAAATAAATCTAAATACTCTTCAGTTTCGACTCTAGTGTCAAGCTAACCGGTTGTGTTCATTTTAAAGCTCCCGAATTTCTTAAAATTTGTATATAAAATTTTTCTCCAAATTTTTCGGATATTTTGGATACAACTTTGTGTTGTGTTTTTGTCGGCCTTGCCCACGTTCTTGGCAGGCTGGCTGTTGCGCGTAACTTAATTTCTTTAATTTTTCTTAGTTCCGTGTACAATGGCGGATACTAATACCTTGCCGGGGAAGGATGTATACTACTTTCAAGGTACCTCTGAGACTGAGAGTCGTATGATTCAACCCAATGAACAACAAGTTCCGAAACTATCAGCTTCCGCTAAAGCAGGATATCCCGACCTCCAGTTAAAACTGAAGATGTAATTAAAGAAGCTGTAGTTCAGGCTTCTAAGAATGGCAAGGCGACTGCTTTTGATGCCAATAGGTGCCTAAGTGATGATGATATGGATATGGAACCGGACTGCTCCGTAAATGCTAGCCCTAAGTGGATAAGCAAGAGTGCTGCTGACGAGGAGCGCTTTACTCAAGTAAGGAATCTCAGGAAAAGGCGAAATCTTGAAGAAATCGGCGATCATAAGTCATTGCAGCTGAAGAGTCTTCCAAACGGAGAAAAGAAATCTTATATTGGCAAGAATAATAGCTTCGCCATTCTGTCTGATGATGATGAGAATGACACAATCATTCCCGGTAATACTGGTGATACAATCTACTCGGCTGAAGCTTCGCAACCCAGAACCAACAAACGGGATCCCCGTCCCCACCCTTTCTTTTGAGGGTATTACGGATATCAAAGAACTGATTGCCCTACTATCTCGGGTGACGACTGGATTTCGTCTTAAAACGACTGGGCGATCCTCCTGCCGAATAACTGTGGATGATGGAAATGTATACAGAAAAGTTCAAAACTTTTAAGGATAAGGGGATTCCCTTCAGTACCTATCAGTTTAAAATGAGCGAGCTTTTCGAATCGTTATCAAAGGTCTTAATGCATCAACCGAGACTAGTGAAATAGTTGCTAGACTCAAAGAACTGGGGCACAACCCCGAAATGTTTACAACCCTATGGTGAGAATGGTAAGGGAAAGCGAGACATGTTCTTTGTAGAATTAGAACCTGCAAGGAACAACAAGGATGTATATGACATTCGAGTCATTGACTACCAGGTGGTGAAAGTAGAACCTCAACAACCCAGAAAGGGCCCTTAAGATGTTTTCAATGCCAATTATTTGGGCATTCGAAAAACTTTGTTCATTTTCACCGAAGTGTGCCCGATGTGCTGGTGACCATAACACAAACGAGAAGGAAAAGTGCCCCGCTGTGCAAGAGGAACAGCTCAAATGTATAAACTGTGGCTCCAATCATAGTGCGTCCTCACGCAGTTGTCCCGCCTACCTGGAGCATTCCCAGAGGCGCAAGTCCATTGGCTCAACGAACCAACGAACTCAAAAGCGTCCAGATTTTCAACCTGCTCCGCCGCCGGCTCAGAATGCTTGGTTTACATCTAGTCTTCCAATTTCATCAAACCAACAATCAATGGCATCTAACTCCTGCCAAAATGTGCATTCAATAAGCCAGCCCCATATTGGAACTGCCAGGAAGACTCCCTCAATTGAACAACCTGCTCAAGACAGACTACTGAAATTCATTAATGATTTACAGAAGCAGCAGGAAGCTGCTGCAATATCACAAGCGGCTGCGATCGACAAGCTTCTGCTGCGCTTCGATCAAATGATGTCGGTGATGACGGCGACAATACAAATGTTACAGAGCGTGATGTCTAAACACGCCAGTCCCTTGGAGTCAACGCGTTGCGATGACTAATTACGGGATAAATATAGTTATGTGGAACGCCAACAACTTAGTTGGCAAATCCCTAGAGGTTGAGCTTCTCCTCCAGGAACGCAACATTGACATCCTGCTGATCTCTGAAACACATTTTACCAGCCGTTCTTTCTTCCGTGTTCATGGATATGCAGTACACTGTGCCAACCACCCCGATGATCGACATCGTGGAGGTGCTGCAATCATCATTAAATCCTCCTTGGACTATAACCTGAGTGCCTCAATATCGGAACCCCACCTGCAAGCAATTTCCATAAATTTGGTCACCACACTTGGAAGAATTTCGTTTGGTGCTGTTTACTGTCCTCCTGGTCACCGTCACTCTTGGTCAGCTGAGCAATATCTTCGCCTGTTTGGCTCTATGGGCAGTCGCTTTGTAATTGGAGGGATTGGAATGCGCACCACAGCTTCTGGGGATGCAGACGCTCCTGCCCTCGGGGAAATACTCTGATGTCCGTTGTCTCTAGCTCAACCATGCAGATTCTGGCTACAGGGGACCTACGCACTTTCCTTGGAATAATGATCATCTACCGACAGCCATTGACTTTGCAGTGTATAGAGGCATTCCGTGCAGCCACCTTGCCATTTCGGAGTGCTCGGGCCTTTCCTCTGACCACATTCCGCTCCTGATATATTTCTGCGTTGCTGCCTATCAGGTCGTTCCTAAAACCAGGCTTTTGCCTCGGGGATCAGACACAAGAAGTTTTAGTGCCAGACTTTCTGCACTGACTGAAAATAACCCATCACTTGTAACGGCGGATGACATTGATTCTTTTGCTCAGGACTTAGTAGACAAAATTCATCAAGCTGCCCCTCCTGCTAGATGTATATCTATTCCTCCGCCATCCTGGACATCATCAAAGCCAGAAATTGCAGCCTTGGCCAGGAAGGGTCATGCACTCCGTCGTACCTGGATGAGGACAAGGCATACTATCGATTTAGCTAGGTGGAAGGCATCTGTCTCAGAACTTAGGAAAGTTCTCCGCTTGGCTAAGTCGGAATTTTTCGTAAATCATCTCAATGCCATCGATCCTAACCAGGATCATGGGTTTGCTTTATGGAAATGCACCCGAAACCTAAAAAGGCAGCCACTTCCCAGGTTTTCTCTTAAACGAAGCGATGGTACTTGGGCTCACAGCGATTCCGCTATTGCTGAAGTATTTGCAGGCGATCTGGAGAGACGCTTTACTCCGTTTGATTTTGCAACAAGCCAGGAGACCCAAACAACAATCTCTAGGTTTGGGCTCTCCTTTGGTTCTCCTGTTGCTGTGCGGCCTGTGGATCAAGATGAGGTTCGTGATCATATTAAGCGACTGGTTCCCACTAAGGCTCCTGGCATGGATGCAATTGATGGTAGAGTAGCAAAGGCACTTCCTAGCTCTGTTATTGCACAGCTCTGCCTTCTCTTTAATGCTTCCCTTAACCTTGGCCATTTTCCATCCCCTGGAAACGTGCACTTGTCACAATGGTCCATAAGAAAGGAAAAGACCCGTGCACACCAGAATCTTACAGGCCGATAAGTCTCCTGTCCACTTTCTCCAAGATATTCGAGCGGATCGTGCTTGCTCGGTTGCTGAATATTGACGCCTTCATGGACGCTCTGCCGGGCCACCAATTTGGCTTCCGAAGTCGCCATAGCGCTATTGAGCAAGTTCACAGAGTGGTTAACCACATTCTGAGTGCTTTAGAAGATCGCAAATACTGTTCAGCTGTATTTCTAGACGTACGGCAGGCCTTTGACAGGGTTTGGCATGAAGGTCTATTTTACAAATTAATGCCGCTTTTACCTGAGGGACTCTGGAAGCTTATTGTGTCATTTCTGGATAACAGGAAGTTTTCCGTTGAGATCCGTGGACATCGTTCGGAACTACGCCCAATTCATGCTGGTGTACCTCAGGGCAGTGTTCTTGGCCCGGTACTGTACACACTTTACACATCGGATCTTCCAAGCCCCATTGCTCGTGGTACTCTTCTAGCAACCTACGCAGATGACACTGCTTTTCTAGCTGCTGGCAGCACCCCATATCGGCTTCCAATCGTGTCCAGACATTCTTGGACGAATTCGAATGTTGGGCATCTCGATGGAACATAGCGCTTAACATTGAAAAGACACAGCACGCCACTTTCGCCCTTCGGCCTGGCCGCTCACGTGCCCTTTATATGGATGGGAAAAGACTAAAGCATGAGGATAAGGTTACGTACCTTGGCGTAACCCTAGACCGCCGACTTTGCTGGAAGGGGCAGATTGACCGAGTCTGCGGATCAGCAAGGACAAAGCTTGAAAAATGGATTGGCTCCTTCGTTCTGATAGCGGTCTATCACTCCATGCCAAGGTGCGATTATTTAAAGCCATTGTCCTTCCGACACTGAACTGGGGATTACATGCTGGGGCACCGCTTGTGACTCTTCACTTAAAGGGTGCAAACATGCATAACGAAGGCTCTGAGAAGGATGCTGGGAGTTAAGTGGCACCACTACGTACACAATGAGACGCTATTTCAAGACACAGGAATACCAACTGTAACAGAAACAATTTCATCATTTGCAAACCGATACAGAGACCGCCTGCTAGCGCATACCAACCGTTTGGCAAGACACCTTGCCACCCCGTTAGGCCGAAGACGTCTGCGCAGAAGACACCCTGCGGACCTATGGATACTCGGCCGAGACAGACATGGACGATTACTTTAACACCATATAATCACACATAAAATGCCCCAAAGTGGCGCTCTTTCCCACCCGCAGTTTCCGGGATCTATAGTTACTATTAATCAAACACGAAAACAAGAGCTACTCTTGTGAAGCGTGATAATTAAACTTACAAAAAAAAAAAAAAAAAAATAAATACTCTTCAAGGTTACCGTAATATGTGTACCAATTGTTAAAATAATACAATTTGCCGTTTTCTCTGCTTCATTTTTTAGAAAACCCAATTTTTTACGGGTTCTAACTAGATGTAACTCCTTAATGCGTAGTAGTCACAATAACGGCCATGAATAAGCCAATTATGTAGATTTGCTTTTGCTGTGCACCGACTGCAGAGGATATATTTTTGTATAAATTATAATTTATTTAAATTTATAATTTAGTTAAACTAAGTTATAATAAAGGGTATTACCTTGTAGATACCGGCTATAAAAATATTATTCCATGTTTTGCTTTGGTGCTAATTGACCGATCTGCAAGATTTTCTAACCTGATCTTCTCATATCTCAGATTAACTATTTATCGGTTTATAAAGTTTACATGTTCTTGAGGGGCTCTAGCTTACCCGTGGATTGTAACGCAAGAGGCATCAGATAATTCCCAAGTCTGGATTCTGGACAGTTGATCGTTTAGCAAAGTCCTCTGATGATGGTCGAGATGGTGATCGATCTAAACGCGTCTGGACAAAATTGATCTGTGTGTGATCTTGGCATATCATTATGATCGAGTCTTGATTTACGTATACGTAATATATGAGAAACTTTGACGATTATGATCTAGAACCCCTCAATAACAAATAAAAGGTAACATAAATGTTTATATGTTTGGAGATTTAAGTTTCTGGTCACTTTGGCTGCAACTGTATTGGACAGCATTGACACACATGGAAGCTTCACGCGATCACAAGGCAGCTTCTACTACCACTTTCGAGGACTCTTTGCTATGCAAAAGGGCGAAAATTTATGCGGAAAAAAACTTGGTGGGAGCTGTTAAGCATAGAGAGAGAGAGAGAGAGGGAGGAGACCGAGGGAGCTTATAGAAGTCAGATGGACATCCGGTTCGAGGTACCACCACTTTCGTGCTTGACCTCACTCACGGCTGCCTGCTTAGCCTCTTGTTCAGGATGGGATGGGATGCGATGGCGCAGGACGTCCGCCGCGGCGGCGAGGATGGGGAATATGGAAGCGTGTGTGGCCCCCTTCGCTGTCCAAAGCTGGTGCGTTGGCTTTTTATGGGAGACCCTTCACCACCACTTGCAATGAAAGCATTTCCGCATCCGGCACCGCATCTTCCGAAGCGCCAGCAGCAAAACCAGCGCCAAGAAGCACCATGGAGTCCACTTTAATTTTTGTTTTGTTTATAATTTACGCGACACAACATCAATTAAGTGCTTGGCCGGAAAAGCGCATACCTGCAGCTGAAAAAAGCAGTCATAAATTGTTTGCGCTAAAGTGTTGGAAAATGTCGGGGCGACTCCCTTTCCTATACTACCTTGTATATCCAGCGCTCCCCAGAGGGTCACAGGAGCACCGGATCGGGAGAGTGGTCCTTGAGCAGACCAGCTGCAATGTGCTGGTGCATAAATACCCAACGCCATTTTGGTATGAGTATTTTTTTATGTATCACACAAATCATTTTATTGAATACACGCTGTATGTAGTGTTTGCAACTTATTTAAGCTACGAGAAAGGTTTAGAACGGAGAGAAAAGGCGTCGATGTGATCGTAAGGCACCCACCCATGAAAGGCGTCGAGATACAAGTTGAGTTAGAGAATTTGTGGGTGTGGGATAATATTAAAATAAATTCTATATTTGCCTAGAGCCAGAGATTAAGTAAATACAAAGGAATATATTTTATTAATTAAAGTACTACTATAACCTTCTTGATATGTAAAAGAATTTACTAACCTTTAAATAGCATTGAAGGTTTGATGATGCATATCTATCTTGAATACCCTTACAGTTGCAATTTGATCCAACAGATTCAACGAATGTCATATAAATGACTCATCTCTCCCATGGCAGCTGTATGGTAAGCCGTCGGACTTTGGGATCATAAACTTATCATATCTCGCGTTAAGATGTTAAAAAAGAAACGGTTAATAGAAATATTTATTCTATAGTACGTTTTCCCACGTTTTCCGCAAAACTTTTCTATTTTTTAGGCTATAACATTTTAAAATTTTGAAATTTTTTCTTAAAAATAGAAAATATTGGTGAAAAGTTTCGCCCTATTTTTCAGGGTTCTGTATTCTACTTTTTGGGATAACATTTTCTGAAATCAAGAAAATGTTTCTTTAAAGTAGAAAATGTTTCTCATAAATAGAAAATTTTTCTAAATTTAGGGGAAACTCTCGTTTTATGGCGATTTTTTTAGATCTAGGGCGAATTCTTTTTCTGAGTGTATTTTTCTACTCATTTTTCGAAAGATTCTTTTTAAAAGAGATTCTAAAATCGTACAAAACAATGATTTATAAATACAATATATTAAAAAAAAGGACACATTTATGTCGATTTAAATATTATTTGCTTATTTGTTTTATGATAGAGTTAATTATAAGTATCATATAGTCATATGATTTTCAAAATTAAACCGTAATTCTAAAATCTTAAGAAATACCTGTATCTTTGTATATGTTGATACAAAACTAAGTTGAATTAATTTAAATTCACGAATTTTAATTCATTAATCAAAGATTAGAAGACTTCAATGCATTCTAAGGGCTTAAATTCATTATTTTGTCGAATGCAAAATCGAAATGAAAATCAAATTGAAAATTAATCTTACGCAGGTTATCTCTCAAATTTTTTCTGGTGTTTCGCCACGAAGCAATGGCTCAGGTGGAATCAAAAATTGTAATTTTACTTTTCCCAGGCAATATAGTCCAGTAAGGAAACATAGTCCAGGAACTTGAACCTGTAATTTCAATGCTGCTGTCGGTCTTTTTCTGCTGATCGGTTTCTAATTTGAAGATAAAAAATCATTGAAATCGTTCTGCCGTACTCTAGTTACATTTCTTTCTTAGTTATATAGATAAATAAATAAATAATATAATAAAATAATATATCTTATATATAAAAATGAATCGCAAAATGTGTTGCTAAGCGCAAAACTCAATAACGCCTGGACCAATTTGGCCAATTCTTTTTTAAATGTTCGTTGAAGTCCAATGATGGTTTTACGGCGAGAAAAATCGAATAATTGCCGGGAAAACGCTAAAAACAGCCCATTTTCTTTTTCACATACATAACTAAAACGGCTGCTTTGATATTATTGTCAGGTAATTTTCGTCAAACATTTCCTGTCATTTGTATAAATGGTGGGTCTAGAACTGTTAAAGTGTACTATATGTATGTGCGTGTACTTTTCTCATTTTCTCAAGACCAAGACGAGCAAATATAGGACGGCGAACGCGTAGTACAAATGGGGTATTACAAAGACGATCCTACAGTGCAGATGAAGGTAATGCAAGAAATAGATCTGTTGACACCGTACCTGTAGTGAATCTTTCAAGGTGATCACGAATACGTCGTGCTGTTTTGGCTGAAATGATTAATGGACGGATACATTGAAATGATGGACGCAATATGTCCGCAACTCATCCGCGACTCTTCCGTGATTCTTCCGTGATACTTCCGCGACTCAAGAGGGAAAATCTTTTTTACATATAGTGCCATCTCTGATACATAGCATGCGGCGCGTGATACATTGTTTGACATCAACTCATTGCTTTCTGCTCAGTTAGAATTATGTGACAAACCGGTATTGTGTTCACAGTGAAATTGTGATGCATGCACTTGTCTTTACGGTGGTACGTTAAACTATGTAAATTATGTGGATCGTGCATTTGAGGTTAAATTCACCACTCTGTCCATAGTCCAAAATGCCTAGAGGACGACGTGCGAACATCGGCCGCCACACAAGACATGCAAGCCAGCAACAAGTGTATTCACAGAACTTTACGAAGAAAGACAAAATAGGAGGAAATGAAGATCATTCGCATCACACTATCGCTTGGCATTCCAATATCATCCCACTGCGAACTACAGTGATGATGAAAATTTAGATATTGGACCAATGACGACTATGTGCCGATATTGCAATGCGTTAAGTGGAAAAGTCAAACTGGATCCATTACTTACACCACCACAGCCACTGAAACCATTGTTCGATGGAAGTGATACCGATTCCAGCCATATTCTCCAACACAACCTTGAATACAATAACTGCTTTCGCATGACTTACTTTGGAGCTAATATCTTTCGAGAAGGCCACTTCAAAGGTAAGAATACAACACACATAACCAATCATATAACAACTACATATACACACACACTACACCATCACACGATCAGAAGTTACACCGTATTCTTCAACAAATGATTGTTTGCAATTACAGATACAAGGACAAATATATAATTTGCATGGTTCAATGTTCCCAACACCAGATGAACAGCATAAATTTCTGCAAATATATTTCATTTCGTCGATGGTGGATCAGCTGAATGTGCTGTGCAATATACAGGGAACACAACAGTTAAAGAGACGAATTTTTGAAAAGTTGCAAGCATTTTTTCACTCAAATAATGCTGTGGTTAATATGCTCGAAGCAGCATAGGAACAAATGCCATTGAATACGCACGAACTTGATTAAGGCAACCATTATTAACGGAAAGTACGCAGGTGAAAATGTATGTATTCCTCGAATACCAATGATTCCGACTGATCTTCCGTTTGACTTCAAACGATTGCAATTTCCAGTTTGCCTTGCGTTCGCAATGACAATTACCAAGTCGCAAGGCAAATCGCTTAGTGTTTGCGGGATAAATTTAGAAAATCATTGTTTTTCACATGGGCAGTTATACGTTGCGGGTTCACGAGTTGGAAAACCATCCGCTTTGTTTGTGTTAACGTCAGACCAAAAAACAAAAAATGTGGTTTACCAAAGATCACTTTAATGAAACGGATAATTTGCGGACACGTATAACGCTTCGATTCAGTATTTACTTTGGATTCACTTTCATTCACTTAGAGAAGTTCAACTAAATAACACTTCATTTTTGTATTCGAAATGAATTCATTACTGTTGTGAAATTAAATAAAACTTTTCCTTTTCAAATATAAAACAAACAAAAAAAATGTTTCTTCATCTTTTAATCAACAAACGAAATGTTACATAAAACGAAGACATCTGGTGGCGGTGACGGAGTTCGCCGGGTCAGCTAGTATTATATAATAATATATGTACCTAATATATGTAATAAATAAAAACTAATAAAAATAAAATACTAATAAAACACCCAATGCATATTCTAAAATCATTTTAAAGTGCAGTAAGAGGCAAAATTAGTAATTAGTAAAAATAAAAGACCTAAAAAAGAATTGTGCGCTGGAGCCATAGTACCAGTATTTATTAGCCTTACTGCAAGAGCCCATACCCCAAGCATACATTTTCCCTCGCCGGATGCGACATTCAAATAGTGAAATTAATGTTCTGCCGCACTCATCCATTTAAACACGCACCATAAACTAGGGACGAATTTATTTCAAGGAACATTCGAACGAACAATAGTAAAAATAATTAAATTAATGGGGGCACAAAAACGCAGCGGTAGCCAACAAGTGAGATCGACTTTTACTCCAAATCGAGACGGAGGCTCCTGTTCATCCAGGTACCGAAGCGTTTGTGAATTAAATATACATTCAATTTCCGATGGGTTCAGGTACCCGGCAATTTGGTGCTGGGGGTGGCTTATAGAGCGCTGGAGCGACCGCGACCAAAATAATTTCAACCATTTGTCAGATTTTAAATGCAGCTGGCCCTGCATAGATTTCGGCATTGCCAATGCATTGTAATTTACGCGACAATTCCAATAAACATTAGTTCATTTGTTACGCAATGTGCTGCACCCAAGTAGCCACTGCGAAATTCCTGCATCCTATTAGCCCCCACTCCCCACTACCCACTCTTCATGACCTCCTTTCCATCACCCCTTGGCCCCACCAGGACGCCACGTTGTTGTGGTTTTACGGCTGGCACATTAAATTAATTACTCATGTTATTATTCTGGCCGAAATGAAGTACGCAACAATTTATAATCGCGGCTACATGAGATTAGATGTACCTGCGGTGTCTACCCACTGTGTGCCGCCCTCCAGAGCGACCATTTTGGACTGCAAGCACTTTGCTTTATTGATCAAAATGCGCGCAAACTGTTTTGCGAAATCAAAATTTCACAATGTTCCACAAATGCTTCTGTACGCAATTAATACTCGGAAAAACAAATTGCGTGCGGACACACATCGATAACTCGACCAAACAGATCAACAAAATCAACTCTGTCTGCCATGCAGCCTCAGGTCCCAAAGAGATCTTAGAAAAGAAATATAGGAAATATGGAAATTAGTATACCATAGACTATATAAATAATAAGATGCAAAAGGTGAATACACTTTAATAATACAAAACAAAATCTGAATAAAAATAATATCAGAAACACTAACCAAAGAATCGTATGATCACTATTGCCACTTCCTTTTTTTTTTTTTTGTTTTTTTACTTTTAAAGTATAAGTATTAAAAGTTTAGTATTATTATTTAAATTAAATTTCTTTTTAGTTTTAAAATTAATTTTCAAACAAGACTGCATTATTACATTTTTTAATGCGAAATAATTAATTATACAGTGCTTATCAGAATTATAAGACATCCTGAAAATTTTAGTTTCGACCATCGTAGGAGAATGCGGAAGCATAATACAACAAAATCAAGTATGCAGAATTAAAGCCCAATGAATTCTGCTTAAAAGCGGATGTTCTTATCTCTGATTGCATCAAGTAGCGGTAAAAAAAGCGCAATAGTTCGATTTTCGCCATGCCGAACAGCTTATCATAATTATAAGACACATTTCAATTATTGCGGCTGAATACAAAGATTTGGTTTCTAATAATTTTTTTTTTATATTTCTGTTAACAATTTAATGAATCTGTTATAAAATGCCGCGTAAAAGTTTATTATTTGACGAGGAAAAGGGAAAAATAAATGCGAAAACTCGCAAAAAGCGAAAAATTGCGAAATGTTGGTCGAACAAGTTGTGTTATCACAAAATTTTTTGATAAACCGGATAAATATGGTGTGAAGCACAGTTCTGGAAGAAAACCAGCACTAAACGAGAAAGAAAGCTAACTTCGGTAAACAGAAGTTTGTATACCTTGCAGTCTGCAATTGGATCTTTTAAAACCGATCCATTTTGATGATGTAAAAAAAAAATGACAAAATATGTACATTTTGTAAATTTTACATTTTACATGTAGAATTTTACATTTTCATATAAATCGACCGATCCCTTCTATGGCAGCTATATGATATAGTTGTCCGATCTTAATGAAATTAAAACCGTAATTCTAGAAATATAAAAAACGACTATATCCCGAAGTTTATAGAAATTCGTTGAAAAACAGAGAAGTTAAAATTTTTTTTACATTAATTTCGCCATCATTCCTATGGCAGCTATAAGATATAGTGGTCCGATTTCGGCCGTTCCGACATATATACTGCGTGCTAAAGAAATAAGACTATGCTGAAAATTTCAGCCCGATAGCTTAAACTGAGAGACTAGTTCGCGTAGAAACCGACAGACGGACAGACAGACAGACGGACATGGCTCGGCTCGGCTGGTGATGCTGATCAAGAATATATATACTTTATGGGGTCGGAGATGGCTCCTTCACTGCGTTGCAAATATCATGGCAAAATTATAATACCCTCTGCAAGGGTATAAAAATGTCCAAGGTTAAGGAAAAACATCCAAAAGACTCAAAAAATGAAGTATATTTTTGAGGTTATGTACATTTTTTTAAGTTTATAATACTAAAAAAAAATTTTCACTTAACTTTTAATTTTGGATTTAATTGCAAATTAAATTTCCAACAAAATGAGGTATCACTCATTTCAATTAGACAAAAACTGGCAGAGATATCGAGTTATATTGTATTTGGATATATTTGGTTATTTGGTTATTTATTTATAATTATACTCCATGCATAGTTAAGATCAATCTGGTCATATAAGTAATCGTAAAGGTAGTTTTTAAGCAGAACATTAATAAAGAAATCTGATCTCGATTGTGGGACCCGAGATGTGAGTGGTTGATGATTAAACAGGGCGTTCTCAAAGTAGGTTTTTTTCGTCCTGGCACATAAAGAACTTATGATGATCGGCAAACACAAACGTGTCTCTTACAAAAAGCGAGTTTCTAAGGAAGTAAAAGGCCTTACGGATAAAAACATACAAGAAAGAAAGAACAAAAGCTCAAAATATTTACTTGTTTAAAATTTGGTTTTAATAAGACAAGCAGATATGCATTTCACTTTTATTAAATTATAAAATGAAATGTAAAGATTCAACAAATAAGCTACTTTAATCCGGACAGGACACCGGAAAGCTCCCAAGAACATAACACTTAATCCGAGGTATGCAATTTATGGCAATGGCTCAAGCAAAACATTAATTCCATTTAAATAGCCGTCTTATGAATCAACAGGCGGTTGGCAAAAGCAACACAATCACATCCTAGTGCATCCGCCAATGCAGAGTTACTCACTTCCCCGTCCCCGTTCTGACCCAAAATGTGGCCACTGAGGAAGGATGGCCGACTACCCGGATGTATTGCAGGCCCCCCACTTTTCGCACTCCGCCCGAATGTTCCCCACTGTTTTGGGCCTAATGTATGATTATGTTCAAAACACAAAGCATACGCCAAGGCGACAGGGACCACTGCAGCCGGACGATAGGGGAGATCCTGGGATTGGTCAACGAGGCGTTCCACCATCGCCCCATTTATTTGCATCGTAAAATTTGCACATGTTCAAATCAAGATTTACGATGTCGAGTGACATCATTAATCAAGCGCCTGATTGGTGATCCTGTTCCTGTTAATTAATACAATAATGGATTGCGTGTGGAGCCTTTTACCTCCCCTTGGGAGCTGAAGACGTCGCTTTACGGTCCAGAAGAAGCCGCAAGGATAATCTAGCTAGAAGGTAAATTGAAAAAAGCCGGCCTTCCCCCTGTCTGCAACATTGATTTAAAATTTACAGCACTCGTGGCAAAGGTGGTTGCAACATGGCCATATGTTGCATTGATTTATTATTGGCAGCCAAAATGAATATCTCCTACAGCTGCTACAAAGGTTGGATAATAGATACACTCTTTGCCAAAATTCCGCACTACCTTCATGAGGTGAGTGCTCATCCCGGGATCTCCCACACACAAATTTTAATTAACAATTTTACCCTTAATTTGGCCAAAATCAAGCAGAGTAAACAAGGAGGGCAAGCGAGTGGGATGAGTTAACAAACTAAATTACAATTTGGTTGGACCAACAAACCCCAATTCTCGGCTTGGACTAGGCTCGAGCATCAATTATGATTATCGTCACGTTTTATGAGACATTCTCTCGACAACTTTATGACTTGGGCCACGCTTGTCAAGCGCCCAAAAGTATGTGCCCTTATAATGAATATTGACAAAGGAAATTGCTGCGGCCGGTGGATTCGGTGGATTCTGGGATAGGAGGCTGCCGTGGGTGGATTCTAGTTAACCTAGCGGGTAACATTGCTGCGGTGTCCTCATTCATTTATTAGTGGAGTACATTTGTTAGAGAAAGAAAAACGATTACGTAAGATAAGCCGCTACGAAGTATGATACCTCAGATGCAAAAGCTAGAATATCAGGAAATCTTTAACATTTGTTTTCTGTAATATTCGCATGTAAGGACCGCAGACTCTTTTAAAATGAATCCAAATGAATAGATATCTGGTGGAGAGGGTTCAATAATCAGCCCTTGAAATACTAAACCACTTCCTGGTTAGACAATTGTCGTAACAAAATAAGTTAAATATAATTATATGGAAATTACCCGGAGTTGCTTAACGCAAAACGACTCTTTGCCACTTTAAGCAATTTTAGTTGCATATTTGCAATTTCAATTAAATCCAAAAGAGAAGCGTAATTAACGTAATTACTAAATGCAAAAGAAATCACTAAGCAAAATTGCGTCAGAAAACTATCGAAACTGTGGAAATGTAAAAATCTAATGGAAAGTGCTGCACGAAACAAACAACATACGCAATTTGCAAATGAAAATGGTTTTTGTCGAAAAGGTCCCTTCTTTGGTTGTGGTTTTTGCCTTTCTATTTCTTGACTTTTCCACAATGCTCGAGCTAATTTAATCGCTACTGTCATTTAGTTGTTATTGGATGTTCTTTTTGCGGATTCTCTTTTTTGGCTGGGTTATGGCAGCTGACGCTAAGTGCCGCTAATTGAAATTTCGTTTTGAGTTTTAATTGGCCCGACTTGGTGTCGGGTATTGCATGAAACAGAGTTCTTCCGCCTTACCCTCTTTGTTAATTTTAGCTTATTAATATTTTTCGTATAGCGCAATAAGATCCAACTGTGCTAAGCTTCATACACTTAGTACCTGTAGCTAAAAGAAAAGGTAGATTAGATTTGCACGCTTACAGCCTTGAGCTTAAAAGATCAAACGAATTTCATAACAAGAAAATACCCTTGCAGTCTGCAATTGGATCATTGAAAATCAATCCATTTTGGTAATGTCGAAAAAATATCAAATTATGTACATTTTGTAAATTTTACATCTTACATGTTGAATTTTACATTTTCATATAAATCGACAGATCCCTTCTATGGCAGCTATATGATACAGTTGTCTGATCTTAATGAAATTAAAACCGTATTTCAAGATCTCTAAAAAACGACTTTAGAAATTCGTTGAAAAACAGAAAAGTTAAAACTTTTTTTACATTAATTTCGCCATCATCAGCTCTAGGATATGGTGGTCCGATTTCGGCCGTTCCGACTTTATACTGCGTGCTAAAGAAATAAGACTATTTCAGCCCGATAGCTCAAAACTGAGAGACTAGTTCGCGTAGAAACTGACAGACGGACAGACAGACGGACATGGCTAGATCGACTCGGCTGGTGATGCTGATCAAGAATACGTATACTTTCTGGGGTCGGAGATGCCTCCTTCACTGCGTTGCAAATAGCAATGCAAAATTATAATACCCTCTGCAAGGGTATAAAAATGGTTTAAAGTACAAAGGTAAAATGTATCATATTTTAAAATTTTTAATTGGATCTTTAAGAACTTAGATTTTGTAAAAAATGAGCTCTGTATCTATCCCATATCTCTATCCCATACGAACGATCTGACCATATAGGCATTACTCGACCGTAGATTTGATACTTGTTTAAGTCGTTTTGATATTTTGAAGGAATTATACGTGAGCAAAATATACTTAAATTACTTTTAACAAAATAATGTTATTTTCACAATTAAAAAAAACGATCTTCAAAAACTAAAACATAAAAAGTGTTATTCATTTCAAATGAGAATTAATTTTCCTTTGCGTTGCTTTATATATATTTTTTATTACGAAGATAAGTAACGTTTTAAATAAATTTTATTTTAGTTTCACTTACAGATAAATAATAATGAAAAAAGACATTTTCGCTTTTAACATTTTTGGCTGCGGTTAACCTTTCGGGAGATAAAATTATATGTAAAAGAATTCAATCGGTTCCCGTAATGAGACTTCCTTTTACTCTTTTAAAAATATAATTTTTAAGTAAAGAGTTTCAACGCCTATTTTTCCTAAAATTCAAAAATGTTTTTCCGTTTTAGGTTAATAATTATTACCACAAGAAGTGGTCGTGGAACGCCACAGTGGAAAGTTTTGGGCAAACATCAAAACATTCCATGCCATTACCCAAATCCAAAGAATCCTTTATGATAGCACTCTGGGCTGCAATGGCCTCGGCTCATGGAGCCCCAACCCTAATGTTGACCGACCATTTTGGATGATTGTCGAGCATGTGAAACTTCTTAAAGATAATAATAATTTAGTGCTGTTGAAATGACTTTTGACCATCACACACAATTGATACGATCCAGGCTCCCACACGTGTTCGAGGAGCCGCATTTGGTCCTCCTTCCCTACAGTGCCTCCCCGTCGATTTGCCTTGGAATGCAACTGCAGAATGAAGTCGAGAAGTTTGCACAATCAAAACTGGAGAGTCTGGCGGCACGGGGCAGGTCATTTGCTCGTTGCCGCATCTCAAAGAAATAAACAAAGGGCCATGCCGCCAAAATGCCGGAAAATCCACACATCCTGCCGGCTGGAGGGGATCTAGGGGTGAAGGATTGGGCTACTTTGCATGCAGTGCGAGTAACTTTTCCTGTTTTTCTGCTGCTTATGGGGTATGGGGGTATGGCGGGTCTGGCAAAAGTGCAAAATGAATTTGTAAAATTTACTCGTAATAATTTCTCGATTTCTGCAAAATTATTTGATTACACACACGTGTGGAATGGAGCTGGGCCCATGCCTCTCATGTTCACTTGGCTGATACATTATCTGGCGGCAGACTCTAGATCCTTCTTGGCTCGAGCGCCAGAGTCGTAAAATAAACTTCATCTTCAATTCGTGCTGCCGCTGCCTTGGACTTGGTGTTCGTCCTCTTCTTTTTATATTTTGGAGTCCCTTTTTCAACCGCCTGCAATGCTCAGTCTTTCGAAATATTTACAAAACAAACAAAATAGTTTGTGGTTATATACATCGACTATAGATTCAAGTGAACAATAGCTGCAAGTACATACTTAAACGTGTATTTGATAGTGAAGTGCTTTAATATCGTAAGTTGTCGAAAAGTAAAATCATTCATGGTGACTTGACATATCGACGCATGGGCCGGCTACTAAAACTATCTAAAATTGTTGTTTGGTTCGACTTAAGACATTAAAATCTTCAGGATGATTAACGACGGTGAGAGCGCGATTTTCGTCGCCACCAGAATATTAGTGATTGTATTTGTCAATTATTAAATTTGCGAATAGATCTTTACCAACACATGCCTAGTTAATCTTTCTTGGGGCGTGTTTTCTAAAATCTATTTTAAGATCTCCAGGATCGGGCCTGGGTAAGTCAGGAAATGAATAAAGCAACACTTGTGTTACTTCGGTTTCCGCTTTCTGGCGCTTGTTAGATATTTACAGCGGAGGCAAGGTTTCAAAATGGGATGGGAGAGTTTTTCCTTTCAACGAATCACGCGCAGGTCGTTGAGGGTACTCTTGCTGTGGCTTCATTTTCCACCACCTCGTGACAACCAACTGCATAAACTTTTCGAATCTTATTTTCTTAAAAAAAAAAAACACGGAAAAATAACAACATCGGGTGCGGCAATAACTGCTGCCGCTGTGGTTGCCATTCTCGCATCCCAAGCATCGCGTAACAATTTCCGCCAGCAGGCCCATAAGCCAAGTCCTGCCATGGTATCCGTGAACCTTGTGGTTGGCCCCAGTGGCCTTTATCTCCTCCTTCTCCTTAAATAACTTTCAATTTGAGCCAAGAACTCGTGGCTGTGCCTATTAACCGCTTTCCACCGGACATCCCTGACCGTGGAACTCTGACCTTCATCAGCGGAGTGGGGATCGAGGTGAGACCTGGGCACGGCAAGTTGACAATTGCTTGACTCGGGGTCCAGTAAGTTTATTAGTTAATTTTGGACTCAGAAATGAAAATTACATCCTTCCCGTAACCACCATGCTTTGATTTAAACGTCATGAACACTGCACTTTAAATAAGGTAATTACGTATCCCCAAAGCCGTTTGAAATTTTAGCCCCAATCAATCTCCGAAGAGGAGTTACTGCGCTTAGATGATGAGAAACCTGCGCTGACAAGTTCGGTGGGATATTTTCAGACGACCGAACGCCACAAAACCCTAACCATAAAATCAATAACAGTTGATGTCAACGAAATTGGCGGAGATAAGAAAGTTGCTACCTAGCAGACTGTTCCAACGCCCTCCTTCGTCTCCTTGGAAATGATCAGAGGGCACAGAATGATCAATCTTTTAGCGGAGTGCTGAGGAATGCTTTTCAAAACTACACATTAGCCACCTTCTTGGAGGAACGCGAACGCGGATTCTGACCTGAACGCTTTCATTCATTAAATCATGGCTCGGCGCTATGTCTCTTTTGCGCAGGCTAGTCAACAATGACATTATATTTAAAGAACTCATACGCAGACGACTGGTATCAATAGTTCCCAGATACTGATCAAATGAGCAAAACCAGCATATTAGGTATTAACCCCGAGTTTCAACATACCAAATATAGAAGGAATACATATAGAGCAAAAGGAAAAATCAAACTATCTAAGAGTGATACGAATCCGTAGCTATCCTGGAAACATAACATTACAGAGAAAGTAAATAAAATGGGATAGCCGTCTACTTTTGCTGGAAAAGTTCTTCAAAATTTAGGCAAATTTTGGGCTCCCACATATAGTAATATGGCTCTACATGGCAATTTAAAAATCTCCCAGAGTCAGCGACAGTTTTCCAGGCGGAGGTTTTCCGCAACATTGAGTGCAGCTGAGCTTTCAATAAAGTGAGATATCAGGAATACCTTAATTGGATTATACTCGGCTAACCAAGCGACTCTCTATATTAGTGCAAAGAGGCCTTCATACAACTGGGTACAATTAGCTTGGGGTGTGCGGACTCTGGGATGTCATTGAACTCTTTCTCTCCCTGTTTCTTAACTTAGTCCTGTCAGGAATTAAACTTTCAGCATTGACTTTATTGTTTTCTTTGCAGATAGTATTTTAATTTAAAATAACAAGAAGGTAATTAACAATTACACAACATTATGTTGGAAGTACCTAAGATATTAAAGTTATAAGCCTCGAGTTTAGTTGACAGATGGTATTAATAATCATCTAAAGTGTCATAAAAACCTAAAATGTTGTACCAAGTATATTTATATTTTTAAAGTTGTTTTTATGTTTAAATAAAAGTATTACAAAGTGTCCTATCTTAAGGTAGTAATAGCAAATATATTATTCATTTATATGCAAAGATCTTTACAATTCAAATTCAACTAGAAAGCTTTACTTCCCACGCAGCAATATAGAAACCAGTATTACATGTTTGACAATATTCCATAATCCAACTAGGCAAGGTTTCACTAAATCGGAACCGTACATCACAAAAATGTCAACAGTCTGCGGCACTTCTTTTAGTTTTGTGAAATGAATCCAGATAGCCACCCTATTGCAGCTAGTGCTTTTCACGAACTATGCCACCAAAGTGGACAATTCTGTTATTAATCGACAATAGAATTCATCGTGATTCTCTAAATTTTGTGATCTTATAATTTTTATTTTTAAGAGAACTTTGAACCCCTTTGTAAGAAATTGCGATTTTAGAATTTAAGATGTAATTTTGGAGAGCTAAAAAAAGCAAAGCAGAGCCCAATTAAAACTGTAATATTTGCTATTAACCATTAACATCCATCCCATCACTTGCCACAACTCCTACAGGATCAGCCGGAGATTCAGGGGTATCAGGGGTAGTTGGGTCAATTCGCCCAACCCAAGCGGTATGCATTGAAGGATTATAATAAGAGAAATGTGAAAATAAAACATTTTATTAAGCAAGCGACGGAGACAACTTTTGTCATGGATTGGGGCAGTTTGAAAGAGAGAAAGAGAAAGAGTGGGACAACGGGTGATGGTCCAAAATGCGAACGAAACATGTCGATGTGGAGTGGGATAGAGGCAGAAATACTGCCAGAGACGGGCCGAGAAGGAATCTACAACAAACCACGGCAACCAGACCAGACTTGGACCAGAGCTTGCACCACTCGGGGATCGCGGCACCGATGGTGGGGCCTCGGGGCTTCAGGGGTCGACACTGCATGGTAGCATTGTCAAAATAAATCAATCGGCTTTATGTTGTTTTCTGGAATTCTGTTTTGTTGCTTTGTTATTTTTGTCCACCGCCGTCGACATAAGGATGCTCCGGTGTGGAACAGTTGCAGGAGCTGCAGGACCAAGAACAACAGCTCCAGCTCCAGCTCCTGCTCCAGCTTGCGGTGGCATAAATCAGTTGGCCGTAGGTCCCATTTATGAAAGGATAAACCAAGCTCAAACACATACAAACTGAGGATTTTTGAGAGGGAGAGAGCAAGGGCGTATAAAATGTGCAAGTTCCAAAATTATATAAATAAAAATACAAATTTTAACTGGCGCCCAAGTCCTCTTAAAATTTCTGATTTATCTCGAAAGGAATTAAGATGTCTCAAAAGTTCCAGCGGGCAACATTAAAACATCATCCAAGGATAGACGCCCGAATGGGCGGTGCAAGAAACCCGACTCTTCTCGAATATCTTCTATCAGCTCCTCATAATCGTTCACACTTCCTCTACTGGCAACTTTGGTTTTGTGGCTCATGAAGATGAGGATGGTGCCAGGGCAAGGGGCTTGAGCCCAGATGGTTTAACGAAACTTTACAGCATCTCTTTGGACGCGTCTAAAGTGATTTCCTTTTAGGATTTTCAGAAACTTTCACCACAGGTAAGTAAACATCGCACTCTCTCGCACGCACGTCGATGCCTCAGGTCCTCCAGCCTCGCCACACATGAATCTTGGTCCGAGTCCTCGGCCACGCGTGCTCTCTCCTAGTCTAATGAAGCAAATTCCGCCTGCACATTTCCCTCCACTCTTTAATCTCTAATAACTTTTAAGCAAGGGACTTTGCCATGCACGCAAAACGTCAAAATTCATCATCTTTGTGTTTGACTGTTGGAAAAGCAGTGGGTCTTGTGACCAAGCTCAAGGGTTCAAGCTCAAGCCTTCACATAAAGTCGCTTGTTTGTAAAATGCCACTTCCTCTTTTATGTCATTAGTAAATGGAAAATTATGGGGTTGAAGAAATCAGCCTGAGTCCACTGACTGAAATGGTTGTAAAAGATTTCATCCAATAACATAATTCGATAACTCTTATTTATACAGTTACATTTACTAAATGTATCTTTTGCATTAAAGTGTGTTAACGTTCACAGTTCTGCTTGTTTTAAGTCAGGCTTTTATAGCCTATAACGGAATGTATTAAAAATAAATGAATATCGAGCGATACTTTTACAATGAACACATTTTACTCAGACGAAAATTAGCTTAAGAATTTTCATCTTTAATAAGCAACTTGCCGGACCTTGCTGTTTTATTTCGAATTATTTCTCTTTCTTTATAACTTTCTGTCTCTAGGAAATGTATTTTAATACCCGGTACTTGTTAAGTACGAGGATATACAAGAATGGTAGTCCGTATACAGCTACGTTCGAAATAGAAGTAGTATTAAAGGTTTAAATCAAATGAACAAATAATAATGATAATAATTATTGAAGATAAAAAATATATATAGTTAATTAAACCGATCATGAAAATGAAAGCATAAGTATTATTTATAGATTAGAAGTGGCTCTATGTCTTCAATACTTTATAAACATATAAATAAAATATACTGCATACAGAAATAATAATAAAATATAATATAATTATTATATTTATATTATAATTATATATAATTTTTTCAATGCATTCTCTCCTGCCTAAAAATAAAGTTATTAAAATGTAAGATTTCGAGGTCCTCGACTATACATACCCTTATTTTAGCTAGAGAAAAACAACGACAACAAAATGGCACATTTATGTAGCTAATTTTTTAATTTGTCAAAGAAAAGCAAAACTCGGGACTCGTATGCTTTCCTGGGCGGCTGAGGCAAATTTGATAACATTTGCGGTTACACCTCATTCGTCCTGATGGCGTTCAGGAACCATCCCTTATTCCTGGGCCCCGCACACTCCCTTGAAGGCTTAAGTTGTTGTTTCCCAGCTAGAAATTTATGCGATCAATTAAATTATTCAAATGACCGAAGGAAAGTTGCTCTAAGTTTTAATTTTCATAAATTTTACTTAAAAATTGTGCTCTTTGGCCGTAGTAAATTTGTTCTTATGGTCGCTTAATGTGTCAAGTTTTTGTGGGCAATATCTACCAGAGTTATGAAAATGATAATCAGATTTTATGATGATTAGAAATTAGATATTTAGCGCCAGCGATGACAATTTATTGCAAATGAGCAGGAACTGAATAGGGAGTGAGGGTGAGTCCTCTGAGGTCCAATGCCCAGCGAAAGTAACTCAAATGTAAATCATCGACAGGCCAAGGAAGAGCCAGACAAACTTTCGTCTTGGTGGGAGCCAAAATGAAATAAATACATTTTGTGGGGAAACCTTTACAACTAAATGCGGATAATCTGTAAGTTTGCCTTGTGCCCAAATTTATGGCCAAGTGGGTGGAGTCTTCCTATATATTGTTGTATTGCACCTCTCTGTATATCTTTGCCAGCAAGGGAAAACGCTGCCCGCAACTAAAACATGCGCATTCAATGGGTGAAGCTGCCTTTCCACCCACAGCTCCGCCACCCCAACCAACCCTTTCTGGTGCCATTCATTTCCAGCAGAAGAGCGAGTGTGTGTGCAGAGATTTACCGTTTTATACTTGACATTTCCAAAAGTTTAAGTTTTAATTTATGACACCACCGCTTTCTATACGGGGCGACAAGCTGAATATGAGCGAATGGGCCATCCTTAAATGGGATATCCAGCCATTGTCGCTGTCCTTCTAGAGCTCACGGATCGTCTTCAGGTCGTGTTTTCAATGGATCGTAGACCCGCAAAAAGCCATTGTCCAGTTTGAGTGTCCAGTTTTGAGTTTGGTCTAAGAATAAGCTTATGAAGGACGAGACCGTCTTAGGTCGAGGCTTGGGCGTTGGAGTGTAATTAAACTATGTAATATACGTATTTAATACTTATATGAATATGAAAAATATTCATGTTATACAAATAATTGTAAAATTATGAGAGAGTAATAGCCAGATTTGGAATTGCCACAGTGATCGAAAAACTGAGACAATAATTTAGTATTTTAGGTTTTTGGAATTAAGTGCACTTAATGTCAGTGTCATCCTTTTTTTCTTAACAAATACAGTGATATAATTAACGCCAAGGCTTTAATTAATAACTTAAGTTGAAAGAGGTATTGGCACATATGTACGTAGGTCATCGAAGTGTAGGTCTCATGTAAAAATACACTAAGAGCCAGTTTCTCCCCCCACGTCAAAGTGCCTGATAGCTATCTATTTGGAAAAAATAATAACCAGATAAACTTATCAAATCAAATAAAACAAATCGGTTTTTTGCAGTCATGTAATTTTATCTGAACGAGAAAGAATAACAGAACGCTCTTAATGATAGATTATTGTTGAAAGGCATAGAAATTGTGCTGTAAGGCGCAACCACGCGGTTGACAAAAAAAAAAATTAAAATGTAGTTTAATTTCAATAATAAATCTATTTTTAATCTTTCACATTTTTAACAGTTAATCTAGATCAGAACTAAAATGACAACCCAAAACAACGTAAATATAGCATGCGTACTGTTTCACCAGTAAGGATTTCTACCCTGGGATTCCATTCGCCTGCTGTCATCTGTGAAATAAAGGAGGCCCGAATAGGTTAGTCACTGTGTAGTTCTAGGGAAAGAGATTACCAACCTGCATAATTGGGATAGTAACTGGCATCTCCGCCACTATAACGCGCAGAGGCCTCGAAAGGAGAACTACAAGGAAAGTAAGCCTATTTTAAAATCAATTTAAGGAGGACGAATGGCTGACTTACTATAACCCATTGCGCGAATTCATTTCCTTGGCTCGTCTTTGTTCCCGCGCCATGCAGCGGTATTCAGAAGCACTAGTATATGGACGACCTGGATTGTAGGGATTGGACTGGAAGCCGTCCGACATATTTTCCATACCCCGCCCTTGGCTCTGATACTGAGAATAGTCCGGAGCTGACAGGGGCTGATGGTTGTTCAGTCGGCTAGGTCTCTGGTCGTAATCGCCGCACTGTTGCTGCTGCTGCTGCGGCTGCTCCTGTTGCTGCATACCGCCTCTCATCTGCACATCAAACTCAAATAACATCTAACATCTAGACCGAGGAAACATTAGGGATCTTACCTCTGGATAGTATTCTTCCGGAGTAGGCATGTAGGAAAAGCCGGAAAGCTGTGCATACGTAGAGAAGTCAATATCCATTTCAAGGTAAAGTTTAAAATAGTTTTTTGATCGAAATTACACGAAAATAATTTTGGAAATAAATACAAATTTTTCTGGTTGTAACTGTACGAAAGCTAAAAATAAAGTGACTATGAACACCAAAAACGTCAGTACATTTTCTTTCCAATAAAAAAAGGGACACTAGATTGAAAAAATTATCGTAAAATCATTATCGTATCGACGACCTTTCACCTTGGACGGCTGTCCACGTAGTAAAGAAATACAAATTAAAAAACTAGCGATATACCAATCAAGAGGTATTGTTTTAGGAAAAGGCTGTGCATACTTGGACTTTTGAAGAATCGATTGGTCCAGGAGAAATGAGGGTGAAAGTGGGAAAGAATTTTGGTTCGTCAATTTGGGCTGTTGAGGTCGGTATATCGAAATTAACAGTTTTTCTAGCGAGGCCATACGGCCTAGAATACCAAGATTTCATTCATAACGCATCTAACGACACCACAATTATCGATTCGACACTCCATTCAAAAGATATATAATAAACAAAATTTAGTCGGCCTCTGGCAAATGAAAACTTATTTTGTTTGTCGGGTTGTATTTCCGAACCAAATCGCTGTCTTAGGTTCCTGAAACCACCTTTATGTCTGATTTAAAATTTTGTGACGATTAATAATTATTTAAATTAATAAATTATTTAATTATTTTCATAATCTGCACACTGCTTTAAATTTTCTGCAAATTTCAATGATACATTTTATTCAGCAATTTCGATTTTGAAACTAATTAAATAATTTTTTATTAATTACTTTATTTTAATAGCTATTAACAAAATTTAGTATCAGAAATGTTTTGAGTTGAATATGCGATCGTCACTTTTTGCTTACCTCGTTAGAAGGTGTTTTTGTTTGAATTTATGGTTCATTTACACCTTGTGTATATATTAGTCAGAAATTTGCAACGCAGTGATGGAGTCGTTTTCGACCCAACAAATGTCCATCTGCCCGTCCGAAGTTCTATCCGCATTAACGCAAACTAAGCTATGTTTTAAAGATATCTGGATGAAACTGTCAGAGAAACTTTCAGTATAAGTATCTACTGCATACAGTAAATAAGACGGATCCGGACTGATGGCTATAGATGTCATTGGAATGATCAGAAAGTTAACAAACGAGAAAAAAAGCTAACTTCGGTAAACCGAAGTTTATATACCCTTGCAGTCAGCAATTGGATCATTGAAAATCGATCCAATTTGGTAATGTAAAAAAAAATGTCAAATTATGTAAATTTTGTAAATTTTACATTTTACATGTAGAATTTTACATTTTCATATAAATCGACCGATCCCTTCTATGGCAGCTATATGATATAGTTGTCCGATCTTAATGAAATTAAAACCGTAATTCTAGAACTATAAAAAACGACTATATCTCGAAATTTATAGAAATTCGTTGAAAAACAGCGAAATTACAAATTTTTGTACATTAATTTCGCCATCATTCCTATGGCAGCTATAGGATATAGTGGTCCGATTTCGGCCGTTCCGATATATATACTGCGTGCTAAAGAAATAAGACTATGCTGAAAATTTCAGCCCGATAGCTCAAAAACTGAGAGACTAGTTTCGCGTAGAAACCGACAGACAGACAGACGGACAGACAGACGGACATGGCTAGATCAAGAATATATATACTTTATGGGGTCTGAGATGCCTCCTTCACTGCGTTGCAAATATCATGGCAAAATTATAATACCCTCTGCAAGGGTATAAAAACAAGAACAGAAGCTAGCTATATGCGTGTATATTGTAAAAAATAATAATAATAATACTAAAAATAATATTAGGTATCCAATTCCTTTTCCGATCGTTCCTTGCAACAGCACTAAGAAACTTAAATTAATTCCGTAATTTTTAAATCCAAGAACTCTGAGATATTTCCATTATTTCTGAGTAGATGGAAGTATTTTGAAAAAAAAACCTTTAATTCTTTTTTAAACTTTTTAAAGATCAACAGCTGACTACAAAACTGTTATACTGTTATATCTAGTGGCATTTTAGTGGCATACCATAATGCGAAAAAGGATTATATTTCCATCATCACCCCAATTTTCCTTCGTTACTGTAGCAAATAACTTGAAATAAATAAGGTACTTATTTTATAATTTATTTAAAATTGCCGATTTAGTCATCTTAAGCGACTGATCTAAAATCTATTGCCTCGGCAATCCTGTAGCAAATAACACCCACTTCACAGCCGACTATATAGTTATCATTATATAAGGAACGACCAGGGTCCAATCTATGGCTAACTAATAACATAATGCAATGTACTTATGTAGACATTTCGATCATAATTTATTAATGGGAGACGCTTTCAAAATGATATTTCATGTTCGACGAACTGGGCACCTCCACCTCCACTTTTAGAAATACGAGCTTCCATTTCCACGGGACTGGTACATTTGACCCTCAGGGCCACCAATACCTGGCAAGGAGTTGTAGTAATCTCCTTGGCCTCCTCCTCGCTGCTGTTCCATGGGAGAACTGTGGCGCAAGTATACTTATTAGCTCTATGGGACGAGGAATACCTTTCGGATTAACTCACTAAAGTCCGTTTCGGGAATTCATTTCGCGAAGCATTTTGTTGTATCGCAGGGGACTACGATAGCCAGGACCGCCGAAGGCAGCAGATCCGCTTTGGCCATTACCAGATTCTTGCCCATAGCCACTCTGCTGCGGGTTATATCCTTGGCCACGTCCCATCTGGTCATAGTTCATTTCATAACCCTAACAAAAATAAATTAGACATATATACACATAAGTATGTTCAAATAAAACTAAGATAAATACTTACTTCACCACCCTGGCCGTATCCTTCGTATTGCATGCCGTTTCCGTACTCCATGATGTTTTTGTTTTGATCAGAAAAATTTACCACTTTACAAAAATTTAGAAATTTGTAAATAAACTTTTGTTTTTTTTTTTTTTGGTTGCTTTTAGAGTTCTTTACAGTCCGAAACCTGAAATTGAAATGAAAATTACCCAGAGGCAGGCAGTCAGGTCGAAAATTAAATTGACATATTTTGTCATGGATAATTCGATTCCTTCATTTGCTTTCTGTGCGTTTCTAAAAATTCGATCGGAGTTTCATGCAAACTCGAGGTAAATCTATACCTATCTATATTTTCGATGAAAAAATGGACGGGACAATATAAGGAACATGAAGATTGATTTAAATATAACAATATTTAAATAAAATATTTAAATAAAATATTTCCAAAAAGCAAACAAGGACTTACTCCACCTTCTTTAAGGAAGGCGCTAAAATATTAAAATCCCTTCCAATCTATTTCCGTCTTACTTGGCCATTTTTATAACCGATTAGGGTAGCTTATCTGACCAACCACATTGCAGCCAAAGTTTCTGCAGTCAGAGGGCAAAAAAATGTGTTGAATTGCCGGATACACTGTGGTCCAAATGCAAACATTTTTACATAAATAATAATATTTCACTTCAACTATACAGAATATATAGAAAATAGAGAGTATCTGTAATTCGATTTAAGTGTTCCTTATCCTGAGAGATAAGCAACCTTGACTCGACATTAAGTTACCAGCCCCAATAGCAATACACAAAGATAACATAGAACTTGTTTCAAAAACAGAATTGGAATTAGAGTTAATTATGGTTTAGCTCTTGTGATTCCCCAAAAATCAGGGAGACATAGCTAAATCGTCTAGGCTGTTTATTAAAAAATATAATTAATCTCGAAAGTAACTCGACCCTGAAGACGATCGTCATACTAAATAATGATTTTACAGCATAAGTCGTTTTCCTCGGTTTGGAGACCCGACTGTGGAGTTCGAGTACTAAACTTTTTGGCCATATTAATTATTTATTTGTTCAATATCTACTATCTTGGACATATGAATGGTTTGGGAAGACGCGCGGCTCTGCGTGATGCTGAAATCCCGTCTGTTTTTTTTAAGCCACAGATATCGGGTATCTTACAGCGAGCACACTTAACTGTAGCTATCTTACTTGTTTTTACTAAAAATACCTCAAAATAATGTTCATGATATCGCAGACAAAAGTTCCTTTTACCGTTTAAACTATGAGCTTTTCGACTACTGTGCAATGAAAATCAAAGCAATGCAAGCCCTGGCATTCTTGAGAGAACCAATGAATATGCAAACGGCTGAGAGTGAGAACGTCGCCGAATAATTAAAATCGAGCAGGAACTGCTTTCTCAAGGCAGTGGAAGAGTTTTCCTCTCTGGCCGGATTAGAGATACCGGCGAACACTTTACGGCGGACAATTAAGTGCGCCCGTAATCTGTCCTTCGTAATTATGGCGACGCCGCATATATTTATCTGGTAGCAATTAACGCCAAGCCAGCGCAAAATCGCATATTTCACATCGCCATTGGCCCAGACACCCCCAATTGGAGCTAAAACTGGATTTTAAATTCATTTTGAAATAAATGCTAGTTTCATTAGCATCATTTAGTATATAAAAGTTGTCCACGCATAGTGAGCCAGGCTTTAACATTCATATCCAAAACAGCCTTTAGAGCAGAGCAGTCACTTGTTTTCCATTGGCAATACAAATCAATTTATACGTACTTATATTTTTCCACAAGATGTCTGCCGAAATTGAGGAACTTTTGAAGCGCTATCAAAACTATCCAAATGTTGTGGGCACTATCGTTTTGGACCCATTCGCCATACCTATTAAGACGACCATGGACTACACGTTGACCGTTCACTATGCAGCCCTGATCAGCACTCTGGCTTTCAAGGCCGCCAAGATGGTTGCCAATTTGGATTCGAGCAACGAGCTGGTGAACATGCGCCTGCGCACCTTGCAGCATGAGGTCGTCGTGGTGCCCTCCGAGAGCTATATCATCATTGTAGTGCAGAATCCCGGAACATAATTCACAATTACCAATAAATTAAACATGTTCTTGTGTTGCGGCGAATGCAATTATAAGTTTATCTCATTTGGACCACAATTTAGGAAAAGAGGAAAGTAAGAAAGATCGAATTATGTTGGAAGCTAGCCAGATTGTGAGGCTTCGGGTATTTAATCGGGGGCCTGTTGATACTGGTCATATTAGATTTATAGGGTAATGTACTAGAAGCAATTCCGTCACCCAGATCCACCATATTTTCCTTCAAAATGGGCTAAGAAAATTGTTTGATTCTGGTTAAATATGAATAAATTACATATATATTGGTATAATTAAATCACATTATTGAGGTTTATAGGTACATTATTGTGAATAGTTTCTACAATCACTGTTTGCCGAGGGCGAAGGGATCGCTCGAGGAGGTTTTCACATAGAATATGCCCTCCTTATGGACCGAGGGTTCGCCTGCCATCCTGATGGTCTGTCGTTGGCTTTGATCGCACTGCCACTTGCCATTTTCCCGAACGCAAGGTGTTCCCCAAAAGCCCAGAGGCGAGTTTATAGACTCGGCGAACATCTGATATGATCGAATGTGGGAGCAGCCCAGGTAGTAGCAGCTGCGCTGGTAGGCCCCGTAATTGGGATAGAAGGTGGCACTGCCCGTGGGCCGTCGGAATCCAAAGTTGGCGCTCGTATGCATAGACTCTACGTACTTGGCATCGGTTGGATCGATTCGGAATTCGGCGCTACGATGTCGGAACTTGGGTCCCGCAGGATCCAAGGCGAAAATAGTATTGATCTTGTCCGGGCTCAGTCGCTTTCCAGCGGATCCAGCAATCTGGGCTCCCAAGGAGTGGCCGATAAAGTAGATGCTATCCAAATCGGCTCCGAAGTTGCGGTTCAAATTCCTGGTAAACTGTGCCAGCTGAGCTCCGAACGTCTCGATTAGATTGACTACCGAGAAGTAGTTGATGTTGGCAGAACTCGCACTCCAATCAGCCACGATCACATTGTACTCCCCTCTTCAGATAGGCGTTCTTCACGTCCCGATTGAAGGAGCCGCGCGATTGACTCATCCATCCGTGGATCATTAACCTGGTGGGCAGTGAGGCATTAAAGCCAGCCTGCCTGACTTTTCGCTCATTCGAGAAATCAAGTTCCCTTCCACACTCGGTGAACTCCTTTGAAACAGGTAAAACTGCATACGGAGTTTCTTGCTGCCAAATGGATTCAGGTTGCTGGCTATCTTCTTGATAAAGGGCAGGTCTAGGAACTTTCCAATGCCCCGCGACTCGCTGAGATCCTTGTCGCATACGTTCCAGTCATAGTGCTTGGCTCCCTCGTACTCATCATCCAGGTTGGCCAAAATATCGTCCGCCTCTGGTTCCGCTGAGATATCCGATCGCTGCCCAATGCCAGAGGGTGTATCATCTAAGTTTGGCAGACTATCCATAAAGTCGCCCATCTCAGCATCGTAGTCAAGTTCCAGTCCGTTGCCACTGGGCTTTCCTAGAGCTGATTTCGGTAAAACGAGATTATAAATGTATAAGTCTCTATATTTTTCAAGTCTCTTCAAATAGACTCACCTAGGGTTGCCATCAACAATAGAACTAAAATTAGTTGACTTCTCATTCTAATTCGATTTCGATTTATGGGGTCAGCTGCAGCAAGCGAAGTTATAGATTCCACTGGCCAATGCACTCTGTTAGTCTGTTCGATCTGACATGCTGTTTTTATATGCTGCCGAGCTGCCGATCTGATGCATTCTCCGCTTTGATTGTTCCCACTAGACGCACTCAGTACGTCACGCCTAGACTTGGTTTTAGCACGCCAATAAAGTGCACAGATTAAACGATTCGAATTAAACATAGTCGGGGTTGTGAAGGGGTTATATTTTACATGTTACATGTTTTATATCACCTATTGCTCCTTATGGATATAGAGTTAATGTAAATTATTAATTCTGTAATGTAATCATGTAAATAATAATTATTAATTATTAATTTTCTAAATATTTGGGCAATGCATTTCTGCATATTGCTCGTTTAAGCTCTATCATATAAGGGACCGTTTTATTCAATCTTATATGACTCTTGTAAATCCTGCGCACTTCACCAGCTAAGTGCGCCCTGATAATAACCTTCATAGCTGATATGAGGCATACCCACGGAAACGTGTGCCGATTACCGGTTCTATATTAATTTGGTGACGTAGAAAATACTAAGTTGCCCAGAGTAGCGCGTTGGGGAAAATCTCGGCGTAAAGTTGATGCAGGCACAAAAGTGGGCAAAGCATCAGCTAAGCTCAATCACAGATACCAGCTGGGCGTTTTCACAGCCAATTATGGAGGCGCACTGCCCGCCTCAATGACTCGATTAAAATCAATAGTGGCGGGAAATATTACTCGAGATTGATATTTAGAAAATACCAATGATGACTGGGAAACGTGTTAAAAAGTAGCTCTAATAACATTACTTACTGCATTAGGCCTGCATAAAACATGTAATATTTGTTATTTGTAAACTTTGTTCTGCACTGGAAAAAATTCATTAAATCAATAATTCAGCCTTAAAAAATGGTATGTAATCAAAATTTTCTATGATGAACGTAAATCACTTTTGTTTTGTATATATATACATATATGTATTTCCATCATCTGTTTATTAAAAAACAAGTAAGAAAGCTACAGTCGAGAGTGCTCGACTGTGAGATACCCGGTACCCAAAATACTTCTTAATTAAAAATTAAATCGCCGCTCGAATTAGCTCCCGACTAAATAAATAATTTGTCATATATTAAATCGGGACCCAGGGAACACCACGTTGAGGCCATTTAAAATAAATGGGTAAACCATTTATTCATTTATTACAATTACATTCTATTACAAGAAACAAATCGCCTTCTTATTGAAAAGTGTGGAAGCTATTAGAAGTAACAATCGCTGTCCATTACGCAACATAGAGCATAGCCCAGACGTCTAAGCGGTGGGCAAGCGCTTTTTATGCAAGAAAGTTCTGAGTTCTAAGCCCGCCCATGCCAAAGAATTTTTTTTAAATTTTTATTCCAGATTCCTATTCATTTTTTCTGCTCTTTATTCAATTAATACATTTTATACCAGTTCGGCAAAGTTGGGTTATGAAAGTGAATTTTGTTATTTTTCGTCATTTCTTGGTCACGCTCGTTCTTTTCTGTAGTTTGGCGCCATTTTTTTGGTCAATAGTCGATCTTTTTTCTCTATCACACACACTTGTTTTGTGCGTCTCTATTACAATAAACAAACCGCCTTCTAATTGAAAAAGTCTGGAGGCTATTAGAAGTATCAATCGCTGTTTACTACGCAACATAAAGCGTAGCCCAGATGTCTAAGCGATGGGCTATTTAAAATAAATGGGTAAACCATTTATTCATTTATTACAATTACATTCTATTACAAGAAACAAATCGCCTTCTTATTGAAAAGTGTGGAAGCTATTAGAAGTAACAATCGCTGTCCATTACGCAACATAGAGCATCGCCCAGACGTCTAAGCGGTGGGCAAGCGCTTTTTATGCAAGAAAGTTCTGAGTTCTAAGCCCGCCCATGCCAAAGAATTTTTTACATTTTTATTTTAGATTCTTATTCATTTTTTCTGCTCTTTATTCAATTAATAAATTTTATACCAGTTCGGCAAAGTTGGGTTATGAAAGTGAATTTTGTTATTTTTCATTTCTTGGTCACGCTGTAGTTTGACGCCATTCTTTTGGTCAACAGTCGATCTCTTTTCTCTTTCACACACATTTCTCTATTACAATAAAAAGCCTATTTTCATTAAGAAAATGTAGAAGCTATTAGATGTGACAATCTCTGGCAATTTTATTTCAGTTCTGCCAAAATTAATTTAACAATTGCGAAGCAAGTATGAAAATGGCGCTTCATATGTAACATATGTAATGGCCCAGTTGTCTAAGCAGGCGATGCATTTACATTTTGCAAAATTTGCACGAGGTCGATCCCACACAAAACCAAAATATTTTCTTTTTTGTATTTTTATTCTAAAATTTTTTTCTAGTTGTTCTACGGGTATAATAACAAAGGAAAAAGGAAGAAATGCAAAAAAAAAACAGAGAAAAAAAACTATAAAAAGTATTGGCGCGGTCGGGGCTCGAACCCACGACCTAGACGGCTACAGGCTACTCAGCTTGCAATAGCAGCGCCTTAGGGGGCTGTTTTAAAATTTTAACCTTATTGCTAATATCTCCCATGTTTATCATCCGATTTAACTGCAATTTTCAGAAAACGTCCGCTCAAGCCTATTAATTTATTGTATCTATTAACTTTAACCCTAAAATAACGAGTATAGCTTATTTTACGTTTTTAATGGTTTTTAAGAGCGGAAGTGGGCGTGGCCAAATTTTAAAACAAACTTGATCTGCGTGCAACAGATTCCAATGTTGTCACCAAATTTGGAAACTCTAGCTCTTATAGTCTTTGAGATCTGTTGTTTCACACGGACGGACAGACGGACAGACGGACATGGCTAAATCGACTCGGCTGGTGACGCTGATCAAGAATATATATACTTTATAGGGTCGGAGATTTCTCCTTCTGCCTGTTACATACATTCTCGATTGGCACTAACTTATAATACCCTTGTACCCTGTGGGTACCGGGTATAATTAACATGTTTTAAGATAGCTTCAAAATTTGGAGGATATACCCGTACATATATAATAAATAGGTAATTTGGTAGGAATATGTAGGTCTTTAATGATGCAAGAAATTATGCAAATGTTTTCGGAAATATCGGTTCAGTTTATCTTGAGATATCGTGTAAAAACGAACAAGAAAGTGACATTTTAGGAGTAAACAATCAAGAAAGGAATCTAATTTAGGTAAGCCAAATTTTGTATAACGAAGATTTGAAAATTTTATTAAATTAACTTTTATATAAACAATAGTTATATTAAAATTTATACAAATATGTTAAAAAACAGCGGAGCTATAATTTTACTATATAGTCGCCCGATCGGGCCGATCCAACTTACTTATTTACTACCTGAAAAGCTTTTGCCGCCCGTGGATCTATGTAGTTCCAGGCAATATGAACAAATATATACAGTTGCTTTATATAAAATTGTTTAAGGCAGTAAAAATGTTAATTTTTTTGTATGTAATTGCGTTGAATTTCTTTTTTTACAATGTTTTGTGTGTAATCTCCCTGATTGACATTCTTTTCATATTGGACATCTGCGCAAGTAATATGCAAAACAGAGCGGCAAAAAAATAGGACCAATATAACATTTTATATGCATTTTAATATTTTGGAGATATTTATTTTTTTTTTTTTGGGTTGCAATCAAGAATATTGCATTAACTTAGTTTATATTAGTTAGATCGCAAACACTATTTGTTATGGGTTGCTGGAATCGTTGCAGTGACGAGAAAAGAAATATCATCAAAAAACTTAATAAGGAAAATTGTTGGTTTCTAAAATAATATATTGGCATCGATTATATTTTTTATACCCAGCACCAATAGGGTACCAGGGTATTATAAGTTAGTGCCGAGTCGATTTAGGCATGTCCGTCTGTCCGTCTGACTGTCTGTCTGTTCGTCTGTATGTCTTTCCGTGTTGGTAAAAATATCTCAGAGACTATAAGAGTAGAGTTACCAAATTTGGTGTCAACATTGGAATCCGTTGCACGCAGATCAAGTTTGCTTGAAAAATTTAGCCACGCCCACTTACGCACCGGAAAATCATAAAAAACGTTTTATAAGCTATAGTCTTCTTATTCAATTTAAAGTAAATACATAAACTAAATAAATAAATAAAGTCAGCGCCGGTCAATTAGAAGACGATCAGAGCGAAGAAGGCAGCGACAAGATTTAGACAATAGGAGAAATATTCAAACAGACATGGACCGTCGCACAGTCGGGTAACAGATACCCAAATCGCGATCAAATCAACTAAGTGTGGTAGAGGAGCCATTGTTATTTTTCTTATCAAGTTTAATTCACTTATAAAAAACATGGTTACAAAAAATATTTTTTATATTTAAAATTAGTTAAATTTATTTTTTAATTATGTAAAAATTAAATTACGTTGATTTTGTACTATTTTACGATATATTCACTGAAAACTAGGTAGCAATTAGTAGTTTTAACCAGTTTTTAATATAAAAAAATTTAAAAAAATAAATAGAAAAATTTTTTAATTCAAAATACATTTTTAAAGAAGATTTTATTGAAATTAAATTTACAGGGAGGGATATGGTAAGTTATTATAATATTTTTGTATGTGTATGAAGTAGTCTATATGCATCTTCTTATTTTCGCATGCAATTTTTATACCCGGTACCCATAGGGTACAAGGGTATTATAAGTTAGTGCCAACCGAGAATGTATGTAACAGGCAGAAGGAAAAATCTCCGACGCTATAAAGTATATATATTCTTGATCAGCGTCACTAGCCGAGTCGATCTAGCCATGTCCGTCTGTCCGTCTGTCCGTCCGTGTGAAACAACAGATCTCAGAGACTATAAGAGCTAGAGTTACCAAATTTGGTGACAACATTGGAATCTGTTGCACGCAGATCAAGTTTGTTTTAAAATTTGGCCACGCCCACTTCCGCCCCGAAAATGATAAAAACGGTATATAACCATATGCGTGATTTTCGGCGTAAAGTAAATAGATAGGCTTAATAAGTAGTCAATAGTGGACGTGTTCTGAAAATTTGAGTAAAATCGGATGATAAACATAGAAGTTATTAACGATAAAGTTTCTGAGAGAGAGAGAGAGCGCACGCGTGCTGCTCAACATATTCCTAGCAACATTTGTCTTTGTTGGGTGTTGCTCAGCATGTTCTTTGCAACATTTGTCGCTTTTGAGAGTTGCCCAGCATGTTCCTAGCAACATTTGTCTCTTTTGAGTGTTGCTCAACATGTTTCTAGCAATATTTGTCTCTATCTATTTCCTTTTTATATGTTCATGTGCTGTTTAATTTCATCTACAATGCTTTGGGTATCGGGTATCTTACAGTCGGTCACACTCGACTGTAGCTTTCCCACTTGTTTTTTATACAAAACGTAAGAGAATGAACGAGAAGCTTTTCAACTTCAAGAGTTTAATATCGATACACGGCAGATTTTGCTATTCAAATAATATTTTAGAGTTTGGTGTATCTATTTACTAACTTTTGCCTGACTTTTAACCTTTTAACAAAACAACATTTTAAGCTACAATTTATTTAAATTAAATAAGTTTTTTACTCACAGGAGCTACCTTGGTAAGGAACCCTTAGTTTCTATACTTATGCCAATAACTCATAAACATTAAAAGGAAAGCAAAAAAAAAATTAACTAGCAAACGATTTAAGTTTGCTAGAATATCTCTGTAAAAACAAGATTAAAAAAGTTTCGGGTAAATTCGTCTTTTTTTAGGTTAGGAAACTGTTAATCAATTTTCTCAAAAAAGGCACAAAAGGACACATCTATTTTTAAATATATGAAAGTATATATCACATAGTATTTTTCACTTTCTGATGGACGTTGATGCACTACGGCTACGTTGATGGCCCTTCGAAACCAAGCACGTGCTTGTTAGGGTTAGGTGTTAATAGGCGCGAAGTAAAAGTATGGGTAAAAGAATTCGAGGAAACTACCCTCCACCATATAGACTACTAGCGCGCAGCTCGATTGCTATCTCGCATGTGTACTAAGTGGGTTAAGATTAATGTTTTTAGTTTAGGAAGGCTATCTACAGATGAGGTTATTTTGTACAAATCATTATAATTTGCACATAATACTCTAAAGGGTTCATGCATTTTATTCGAGGTTCTACAGTGGTGCAAAACTAAAGGCAACTAGGATCTAGTGGTTCTACATGGTACGTGGAAATTCAAATGCGCCTAAAGATCGGTGCTTTCCACGTCACCACGGATAAGATTATACACAAAGGCAATGCCTAGCATCATTCTACGGTTTGCAAAGGAGGGTAGGTTAATTAGGAGAAGTCTACTAGAAAATACTACTAAAATATGAAGTCTGCAAAACATGGCACTTCCGAGAATTATCTCTAGTTCTGTAGAACTTAGAGCTTAATTTAAGGTTTAACAAAATATTTTTAAAAATATAATATATTAATATTTAAAAATTATAGGTTACCTAAAAATTAGTTTATACGTTAGATATTTTGATGGTATACCAAAATTTTTATTTATTTAAGCAGGTTTTTAGAAACATATATTTAAACTGGAAGGAAATGTGTAGTTTTTATTTTCATCGAAAATATATATTATGTAAAACATAA
Source organism: Drosophila triauraria (assembly GCA_014170255.2). Lineage (NCBI taxonomy): Eukaryota > Metazoa > Arthropoda > Insecta > Diptera > Drosophilidae > Drosophila > Drosophila triauraria. Next base: position 22,913,409 of record CM024334.1, read on the forward strand.
ATCAAAATGTTTTACAGAAAATTAAAGGTCATTTTATGTAATTTATTTTGGCATCAAAAGTTTTCTATTCTAAAAATTCTAAAATTCTAAAATATTTTTTAACATTGAGCGCCAAAATTGGCTCTGTTACCCCACTGTGCGTCGAAGACATGAACAAGTAGGAAATACTGACTTCAGGAGACGGCGCCGAACTGACCTAGCTTTTAGGCAGCCTGAACAGCAGACTGATAGATTACGTAGATCAAACCGTAGGCGGGATTTGGACAAACGAGCTGGCAAGCTAGAAATAACCTTACTAGAAGGATTGTTGAGCGGGTGCGACATACCGCGGCACGTCGAAGTGCTTGGTTAGCCGCAAGACGGGCAGCATTTGACGTCTCAAGAAGGCTTGGCCAAAGAGTTAGTCAGTATAGGTCGATTAGTCAGAATAGGGAATTAGAAAACCGTGAAATGCTTCCCTTAATAGAGAGAAACGTGCGAGTAGCTTTCAGGAAGAGGCTTTGCCCAGGCCCTCCATTTTAGAAGCTCTTATGGGAAATTGTAATAAAATTTTTAAACTGGGCCCAAATAAAAAAACTGGGCCCTTTCCTGTAAAGGACTGTGGTTTCCTCACCAAGTAGCTATTGAAAAGCATTGTGAATTTAGTGCGGATATTTTAAATGTTGAGCGTCAGTTCCCTTCATCTGACAATTTCTTACATTTTTGCAAAACATGTTGCCGCAAAAATAGGTCTGGTGTTAAACCAAAAACTTTAATTTCGAATGGACTTAAATTCCCATAGCTGTCCGATTGCCTTAAAGGTCTTACTTCTTTAGTCTTTCTTTTATGATTATTAAGTCTTTAGGTCTTAAGCGTCAGAGTGCCATTAAAGGAGCTTTAGTTAATGTACTCATGCCGATAAGCAATATCGTAACGTCCCTTCCACGTGCCTTTCATTAAGCAAAGGAAGTACAGCTTCACCTCAAACGTAGAATTGAATATAACCATGATTTCATGGCCGAAACCATTATAAACAAACAGTGGCTATCATCTTATACGACCGAGACTCTTACATTCGTAAGTTCTCAAGCAGATTCAGAATTAGTAGAGGAACTTGAGCGAAAATTCGCGATCCAGCACATCAGGATGATGCTGAGATAGAGGAACTCAATCCTGGGGTCAAGAAACCCTGCTTGAGCATAACTGTTGCCATGCAGAGAATCACCCTTGCTCCTGGCGAAGGCGAAAGACCCCTGGACATGATTCTAGATGCTGTATGGAAGAGTTAGCATTTCCAACAAATTATGCTGGCAAGAAGAGACCCTTTTCCTTTTCTTTCTCCGCTAAAGTTAGATCTGAGCTTCATAATGTAGATAGAAGAGGTTGTCGAATGAATTGACAAATTATTATTCAGTTATAAAAAGTTACGGCTGATCCATTTGCCTCATGAAACAAAGCGCCTCACGCGCTATTACAGCTGCCAACGCTCTTAATGAAGAGCATTTAGACAGTGTTATTCGCCATGATGAAGGCTATAGGGTTCTGAAAGGTGTTCGCGTCTCTTGCTCACTGGGAGTGAGTTATGGCTATGATCCGCCAGTTCGGCCTGCCAACATATTTTATCCCCTTGTCGGCTGCTGAGACAAGGTGGACGGAGTTGTTACAGTTATTGAAAGGAACTGTAGATAGGACAGAAGGTTTTAAATTTTAGTTATAGGCTCGTCTGATTAGATCAGACACTGTAACTTGTGCTAAGTTTTTTTGATTATCGTTATCGCCAATTATCGGAAATCATCCTGTTGTTAGGTACTATTGCCCCTCTGTGGACTTTTAGAATGAATTGACCCTTCCATCTGTCAAAGCTTTTTTTTACCACCACAGACGTAACGAATACTGAGCTGTCTCAGTATGTCGAGTACCAAAAGCACAATTACGGATATTCGTGTATGTGTGAAGTAAGGGGTAACTCTTTTTGTCGCTTTCGTATTCCGTATTTTCCTATACCACAAACAGAAATTCTTCGGTCATTGCCTGACGATTAGGAACATGTTTTTCTTCATCTTCTTCAAATAGAGACAAATATTGCTAGAAAAAAAAAAAATATTAATAGAAATGTTGAGCAGAACTCAAAAGAGACAAATTTTTCTAGGAACATGTTGGGCAACTCTCAAAAGCGACAAATGTTGCTAGGAACATGCTGAGCAACACCCAACAAAGACAAATGTTGCTAGAAATATGTTGAGCACCACGCACGTGCGCTCTCTCTCTCTCTCAGAAACTTTATTTTTTAATAACTTCT
>CM024334.1:22916186-22942006 GCA_014170255.2 Drosophila triauraria
GACATATTTTCCATACCCCGCCCTTGGCTCTGATACTGAGAATAGTCCGGAGCTGACAGGGGCTGATGGTTGTTCAGTGGGCTAGGTCTCTGGTCGTAATCGCCGCACTGTTGCTGCTGCTGCTGCGGCTGCTCCTGTTGCTGCATACCGCCCTCATCTGCACATCAAACTCAAATAACATCTAGACCGAGGAAACATTAGGATCTTACCTCTGGATAGTATTCTTCCGGAGTAGGCATGTAGGAAAAGCCGGAAAGCTGTGCATACGTAGAGAAGTCAATATCCATTTCAAGGTAAAGTTGAAAATAGTTTTTGATCGAAATTACACGAAAATAATTTTGGAAATAAATACAAATTTTTCTGGTTGTAACTGTACGAAAGCTAAAAATAAAGTGACTCTGAACACCAAAAACTTCAGTACATTTTCTTTCCAATAAAAAAACGGACACTAGATTGAAAAACTTTTCGTAAAATCATTATCGTATCGACGACCTTTCACCTTGGACGGCTGTCCACGTAGTAAAGAAATACAAATTAAAAAACTAGCGATATACCAATCAAGAGGTATTGTTTTAGGAAAAGGCTGTGCATACTTGGACTTTTGAAGAAGTCCAGGAGAAATGAGGGTGAAAGTGGGAAAGAATTTTGGTTCGTCAATTAGGGCTGTTGAGGTCTGTATAACAAAATTAACAGTTTTTCTAGCGAGGCCATACGGCCTAGAATACCAAGATTTCATTCATAACGCATCTAACGACACCTCAATTATCGATTCGACACTCCATTCAAAAGATATATAATAAACAAAATTTAGTCGCCCTCTTGCAAATGAAAACTTATCTTGTTGTCGGGTTGTATTTCCGAACCAAATCGCTGTCTTAGGTTCCTGAAACCACTTTTATGTCTGATTCAAAATTTTGTGACGATTAATAATTATTTAAATTAATAAATTATTTAATTATTTTCATAATCTGCACGCTGCTTTAAATTTTCTGCAAATTTCAATGATACATTTTATTCAGCAATTTCGATTTTGAAACTAATTAAATAATTTTTTATTAATTACTTTATTTTAATAACTATTAACAAAATTTAGTATCAGAAATGTTTTGAGTTGAATATGCGATCGTCACTTTTTGCTTACCTCGTTAGAAGGTGTTTTTGTTTGAATTTATGGTTCATTTACACCTTGTGTATATATTAGTCAGAAATTTGCAACGCAGTGATGGAGTCGTTTTCGACCCAACAAATGTCCATCTGCCCGTCCGAAGTTCTATCCGCATTAACGCAAACTAAGCTATGTTTTAAAGATATCTGGATGAAACTGTCAGAGAAACTTTCAGTATAAGTACATATCTACTGCATACAGTAAATAAGACGGATCCGGACGGATGGCTATAGATGTCATTGGAATGATCAGAAAGTTAACAAAAAACAAGAACAGAAGCTAGCTATATACGTGTATATTGTAAAAAATAATAATAATAATACCAAAAATAATATTAGGTATCCAATTCCTTTTCCGATCGTTCCTTGCAACAGCACTAAGAAACTTAAATTAATTCCGTAATTTTTAAATCCAAGAACTCTGAGATATTTCCATTATTTCTGAGTAAATGGAAGTATTTTGAAAACGTTTAATTATTTTTAAAATTTTTGAAAGATCAACAGCTGACTACAAAACTGTTATACTGTTATATGTAGTGGCATTACAATATAATTACTCCGTTGCTACCATAATGCGAAAAAGGACTATATTTCCATCATCACCCCAATTTTCCATCGTTACTGTAGCAAATAACTTAGAAATGAATAAGGTACTTATTTTATAATTTATTTAAAATTGCCGATTTAGTCATCTTAAGAGACTGATTTAAAATCTATTGTCTCGGCCATCTTGTAGCAAATAACACCCACTTCACAGCCGACTATATAGTTGTTATCATTATATAAGGAACGACCAGGGTCCAATGTATGGCTAACTAATAACATAATGCAATGTACTTATGTAGACATTTCGATCATAATTTATTAATGGGAGACGCTTTCAAAATGATATTTCATGTTCGACGAACTGGGCACCTCCACCTCCGCTTTTCAGAAATACGAGCTTCCATTTCCACGGGACTGGTACATTTGACCCTCAGGGCCACCAATACCTGGCAAGGAGTTGTAGTAATCACCTTGGCCTCCTCCTCGCTGCTGTTCCATGGGAGAACTGTGGCGCAAGTATACTTATTAGCTCTATGGGACGAGGAATACCTTTCGGATTAACTCACTAAAGTCCGTTTCGGGAATTCATTTCGCGAAGCATTTTGTTGTATCGCAGGGGACTACGATAGCCAGGACCGCCGAAGGCAGCAGATCCGCTTTGGCCATTACCAGATTCTTGCCCATAGCCACTCTGCTGCGGGTTATATCCTTGGCCACGTCCCATCTGGTCATAGTTCATTTCATAACCCTAACAAAAAATAAATTAGACATACATACACATAAGTATGTTCATATAAAAACTAAGATAAATACTTACTTCACCACCCTGGCCGTATCCTTCGTATTGCATGCCGTTTCCGTACTCCATGATGTTTTTGTTTTGATCAGAAAAATTTACCACTTTACAAAAATTTAGAAATTTGTAAATAAAATTTTGTTTTTTTTTTTTGGTTGCTTTTAGAGTTCTTTACAGTCCGAAACCTGAAATAGAAATGAAAATTACCCAGAGGCAGGCAGTCAGGTCGAAAATTAAATTGACATATTTTGTCATGGATAATTCGATTCCTTCATTTGCTTTCTGTGCGTTTCTAAAAATTCGATCGGAGTTTCATGCAAACTCGAGGTGAATCTATACATTTTCGATGAAAAAATGGACGGGACAATATAAGGAACATGAAGATTGATTTAAATATAACAATATTTAAATAAAATATTTAATTTGTTGCTCCAAAAAGCAAACAAGGACTTACTCCACCTTCTTTAAGGAAGGCGCTAAAATATTAAAATCCCTTCCAATCTATTTCCGTCTTACTTGGCCATTTTTATAACCGATTAGGGTAGCTTATCTGACCAACCACATTGCAGCCAAAGTTTCTGCAGTCAGAGGGCAAAAAAATGTGTTGAATTGCCGGATACACTGTGGTCCAAATGCAAACATTTTTACATAAATAATAATATTTCAGCTGAGAAGATAACACTTCAACTATAGAGAATATATAGAAAATAGAGAGTATCTGTAATTGGATTTAAGTGTTCCTTATCCTGAGAGATAAGCAACCTTGACTCGACATTAAGTTACCAGCCCCAATAGCAATACACAAAGATAACATAGAACTTCTGTTTCAAAAACAGAATTGGAATTAGAGTTAATTATGGTTTAGCTCTTGTGATTCCCCAAAAATCAGGGAGACATAGCTAAATCGTCTAGGCTGTTTATTAAAAAATATATTTAATCTCGAAAGTAACTTGACCCTGAAGACGATTGTCATACTAAATAATGATTTTACGGCATAAGTCGTTTTCCTCGGTTTGGAGACCCGACTGTGGAGTTCGAATACTAAACTTTTTTTGGCCATATTAATTATTTATTTGTTCAATATCTACTATCTTGGACATATGAATGGTTTGGGAAGACGCGCGGCTCTGCGTGAAGCTGAAAACCCGTCTGTTTTTTTTTAAGCCACAGATATCGGGTATCTTACAGCGAGCACACTTAACTGTAGCTATCTTACTTGTTATACCCTTGCAGAGGGTATAATAATTTTGTCATGATGTTTGCAACGCAGTGAAGGAGGCATCTCAGACCCCATAAAGTATATATATTCTTGATCAGCATCACCTGCCGAGTCGATCTAGCCATGTCCGTCTGTCTGTCCGTCTGTCCGTCTGTCCGTCGGTCCGTCTGTCCGTCTGTCCGTCTGTCCGTCTGTCCGTCTGTCCGTCTGTCCGTCTGTCGGTTTCTACGCGAACTAGTCTCTCAGTTTTGAGCTATCGGGCTGAAATTTTCAGCATAGTCTTATTTCTTTAGCACGCAGTATATATGTCGGAACGGCCAAAATCGGACCACTATATCTTATAGCTGCCATAGAAATTATGGCGAAATTAATGTAAAAAATTTTAACTTCTCTGTTTTTCAACGAATTTCTATAAATTTCGAGATATAGTCGTTTTTTATAGTTTTAGAATTACGGTTTTAATTTCATTAAGATCGGACAACTATATCATATAGCTGCTATAGAAGGGATCGGTCGATTTATATGAAAATGTAAAATTCTACATGTAAAATGTAAAATTTTACAAATTTAACATAATTTGACATTTTTTTTTTAACATTACCAAAATAGATCGATTGTCAATGATCCCATTGCAGACTGCAAGGGTATACAAGTTTCGGTTTACCGAAGTTAGCTTTCTTTCTCGTTTTTACTAAAAATACCTCAAAATAATGTTAATGATATCGCAGACAAAAGTTCCTTTTACCGTTTATATTATGAGCCTTTCGACTACTGTGCAATGAAAATCAAAGCAATGCAAGCCCTGGCATTCTTGAGAGAACCAATGAATATGCAAACGGCTGAGAGTGAGAACGTCGCCGAATAATTAAAATCGAGCAGGAACTGCTTTCTCAAGGCAGTGGAAGAGTTTTCCTCTCTGGCCGGATTAGAGATACCGGCGAACACTTTACGGCGGACAATTAAGTGCGCCCCGTAATCTGTCCTTCGTAATTATGGCGACGCCGCATATATTTATCTGGTAGCAATTAACGCCAAGCCAGCACAAAGTCGCATATTTCACATCGCCATTGGTCCAGACACCCCCCAATTGGAGTTAAAACTGGATTTTAAATTCATTTTGGAAATAAATGCCAGTTTCATTAGCATCATTTAGTATATAAAAGTTGTCCACGCATAGTGAGCCAGGCTTTAACATTCAAACCCAAAACAGCCTTTAGAGCAGAGCAGTCACTTGTTCTCCATTGGCAATACAAATCAATTTATACGTACTTATATTTTTTCCACAAGATGTCTGCCGAAATTGAGGAACTTTTGAAGCGCTATCAAAACTATCCAAATGTTGTGGGCACTATCGTTTTGGACCCATTCGCCATACCTATTAAGACGACCATGGACTACACGTTGACCGTTCACTATGCAGCCCTGATCAGCACTCTGGCTTTCAAGGCCGCCAAGATGGTTGCCAATTTGGATTCGAGCAACGAGCTGGTGAACATGCGCCTGCGCACCTTGCAGCATGAGGTCGTCGTGGTGCCCTCCGAGAGCTATATCATCATTGTAGTGCAGAATCCCGGAACATAATTCACAATTACCAATAAATTAAACATGTTCTTGTGTTGCGGCGAATGCAATTATAAGTTTATCTCATTTGGACCACAATTTAGGAAAAAGAGGAAAGTAAGAAAGATCGAATTATGTTGGAAGCTAGCCAGATTGTGAGGCTTCGGGTATTTAATCGGGGCCTGTTGATACTGGTCATATTAGATTTATAGGGTAATGTACTAGAAGCAATTCCGTCACCCAGATCCACCATATTTTCCTTCAAAATGGGCTAAGAAAATTGTTTGATTCTGGTTAAATATGAATAAATTACATATATATTGGTATAATTAAATCACATTATTGAGGTTTATAGGTACATTATTGTGAATAGTTTCTACAATCACTGTTTGCCGAGGGCGAAGGGATCGCTCGAGGAGGTTTTCACATAGAATATGCCCTCCTTATGGACCGAGGGTTCGCCTGCCATCCTGATGGTCTGTCGTTGGCTTTGATCGCACTGCCACTTGCCATTTTCCCGAACGCAAGGTGTTCCCCAAAAGCCCAGAGGCGAGTTTATAGACTCGGCGAACATCTGATATGATCGAATGTGGGAGCAGCCCAGGTAGTAGCAGCTGCGCTGGTAGGCCCCGTAATTGGGATAGAAGGTGGCACTGCCCGTGGGCCGTCGGAATCCAAAGTTGGCGCTCGTATGCATAGACTCTACGTACTTGGCATCGGTTGGATCGATTCGGAATTCGGCGCTACGATGTCGGAACTTGGGTCCCGCAGGATCCAAGGCGAAAATAGTATTGATCTTGTCCGGGCTCAGTCGCTTTCCAGCGGATCCAGCAATCTGGGCTCCCAAGGAGTGGCCGATAAAGTAGATGCTATCCAAATCGGCTCCGAAGTTGCGGTTCAAATTCCTGGTAAACTGTGCCAGCTGAGCTCCGAACGTCTCGATTAGATTGACTACCGAGAAGTAGTTGATGTTGGCAGAACTCGCACTCCAATCAGCCACGATCACATTGTACTCCCCCCTCTTCAGATAGGCGTTCTTCACGTCCCGATTGAAGGAGCCGCGCGATTGACTCATCCATCCGTGGATCATTAACCTGGTGGGCAGTGAGGCATTAAAGCCAGCCTGCCTGACTTTTCGCTCATTCGAGAAATCAAGTTCCCTTCCACACTCGGTGAACTCCCTTTGAAACAGGTAAAACTGCATACGGAGTTTCTTGCTGCCAAATGGATTCAGGTTGCTGGCTATCTTCTTGATAAAGGGCAGGTCTAGGAACTTTCCAATGCCCCGCGACTCGCTGAGATCCTTGTCGCATACGTTCCAGTCATAGTGCTTGGCTCCCTCGTACTCATCATCCAGGTTGGCCAAAATATCGTCCGCCTCTGGTTCCGCTGAGATATCCGATCGCTGCCCAATGCCAGAGGGTGTATCATCTAAGTTTGGCAGACTATCCATAAAGTCGCCCATCTCAGCATCGTAGTCGGTTCCAGTCCGTTGCCACTGGGCTTTCCTAGAGCTGATTTCGGTAAAACAAGATTATAAATGTATAAGTCTCTATATTTTTCAAGTCTCTTCAAATAGACTCACCTAGGGTTGCCATCAACAATAGAACTAAAATTAGTTGACTTCTCATTCTAATTCGATTTCGATTTATTGGGTCAGCTGCAGCAAGCGAAGTCATGGATTCCACTGGCCAATGCACTCTGTTAGTCTGTTCGATCTGACATGCTCTTTTATATGCTGCCGAGCTGCCGATCTGATGCATTCTCCGCTTTGATTGTTCCCACTAGACGCACTCAGTACGTCACGCCTAGACTTGGTTTTAGCACGCCAATAAAGTGCACAGATTAAACGATTCGAATTAAACATAGTCGGGGTTGTGAAGGGGTTATATTTTTACATGTCACATGTTTTATATCACCTATTGCTCCTTATGGATATAGAGTTAATGTAAATTATTAATTATGTAATGTAATCATGTAAATAATAATTATTAATTATTAATTTTCTAAATATTTGGGCAATGCATTTCTGCATATTGCTCGTTTAAGCTCTAGCATATAAGGGACCGTTTTTATGCAATCTTATATGACTCTTGTAAACCCTGCGCACTTCACCAGGTAAGTGCGCCACTGATAATAACCTTCATAGCTGATATGAGGCATACCCACGGAAACGTGTGCCGATTACCGGTTCTATATTCATTTGGTGACGTAGAAAATACTAAGTTGCCCAGACAGTAGCGAGTTGGGGAAAATCTCGGCGTAAAGTTGATGCAGGCACAAAAGTGGGCAAAGCATCAGCTAAGCTCAATCACAGATACCAGCTGGGCGTTTTCACAGCCAATTATGGAGGCGCACTGCCCGCCTCAATGACTCGATTAAAATCAATAGTGGCGGGAAATATTACTCGAGATTGATATTTAGAAAATACCAATGATGACTGGGAAACGTGTTAAAAAGTAGCTCTAATAACATTACTTACTGCATTAGGCCTGCATAAAACATGTAATATTTGTTATTTGTAAGCTTTGTTCTGCACTGGAAAAAATTCATTAAATTAATAATCCAGCCTTAAAAAATGGTATGCAATCAAAATTTTCTATGAAGAACGTAAATCACTTTTGTTTTGTATATATATACATATATGTATTTCCATCATCTGTTTATTAAAAAATTAACATGTTTTAAGATAGCTTCAAAATTTGGAGGATATACCCGTACATATATAATTACATAGGTAATTTGGTAGGAATAGGTCTTTAATCAATAACTTATGATGCAAGAAATTATGCAAATGTTTTCGGAAATATCGGTTCAGTTGATCTTGAGATATCGTGTAAAAACGAACAAGAAAGTGACATTATTGGAGTAAAGAATCAAGAAAGGAATCTAATTTAGGTAAGCCAAATTTTGTATAACGAAGATTTGTAAATTTTATTAAATTAACTTTCATATAAACAATAGTTATAATAAAATTTATACAAATATGTTAAAAAACAGCGGAGCTATTATTTTACTACATAGTCGCCCGATACTACCTGCAAAAGCTTTCGCCCGTGGATCTATGTAGTTCCAGGCAATATGAACAAATATATACAGTTGCTTTATATAAAATTTTTTAAGGCAGTAAAAATGTTAATTTTTTTGTAATTGCGTTGCATTTATTTTTTTACAATGTTTTGTGTGTAATCTCCCTGATTGACATTCTTTTCATATTGGACATCTGCGCAAGTAATATGCAAAACAGAGCGGCAAAAAAATAGGACCAATATATGCAATTTTATATGCATTTTAATATTTTGGAGAAATTTATGTGTTTTTTTTTTAATTGCAATAAAGAATATTGCATTAACTTAGTTTATATTAGTTAGATCGCAAACACTATTTGTTATGGGTTGCTGGAATCGTTGCAGTGACGAGAAAAGAAATATCATCAAAAAACTTAATAAGGAAAATTGTTGGTTTCTAAAATAATATATTGGCATCGATTATATTTTTTATATCCAGCACCCATAGGGTACAAGGGTATAATAAGTTAGTGCCGAGTCGATTTAGGCATGTCCGTCTGTCCGTCTGACTGTCTGTCTGTTCGTCTGTACGTCTTTCCGTGTTGGTAAAAATATCTCAGAGACTATAAGAGTAAAGTTACCAAATTTGGTGTCAACATTGGAATCCGTTGCACGCAGATCAAGTTTGTTTGAAAAATTTAGCCACGCCCACTTACGCACCGGAAAATCATAAAAAACGTTTTATAAGCTATAGCCTTCTTATTTAATTTATAGTAAATACATAAACTAAATAAATAAATAAAGTCAGCGCCGGTCAATTAGAAGACGATCAGAGCGAAGAAGGCAGCGACAAGATTTAGGCAATAGGAGAAATATTTAAACAGACATGGACCGTCGCACAGTGGGGTAACAGATACCCAAATCGCGATCAAATCAACTAAGCGTGGTAGAGGAGCCATTGTTATTTTTTCTTATCAAGTTTAATTCACTTATAAAAAAACATGGTTACAAAAAAAATATTTTTTTTTATATTTAAAATTAGTTAAAATTATTTTTTTAATTATGTAAAAATTAAATTACGTTAATTTTGTACTATTTTACGATATATTCACTGAAAACTAGGTAGCAATTAGTAGTTTTAACCAATTTTTAATATAAAAAAAATTAAAAAAAAAATAAATAGAAACATTTTTTAATTCAAAATACATTTTTAAAGAAGATTTTATTGAAATTAAATTTACAGGGAGGGATATGGTAAATTATTATAATATTTTTGTATGTGTATGAAGTAGTCTATATGCATCTTCTTATTTTCGCACGCAATTTTTTTTTATACAAAACGTAAGAGAATGAACGAGAAGCTTTTCAACTTCAAGAGTTTAATATCGATACACGGCAGATTTTGCTATTCAAATAATATTTTAGAGTTTGGTGTATCTATTTACTAACTTTTGCCTGACTGTTAACCTTTCTTGTGTATTAATAACAATGTATTAACAAAACAACATTTTAAGCTACAATTTATTTAAATTAAATAAGTTTTTTACTCACAGGAGCAACCTTGGTTTCTATACTTATGCCAATAAGTCATAAACATTAAAAGGAAAGGAAAAAAAATTATTAAAAAAAAATTTTAAACAAGATTAAAAAAGTTTTGGGTAAATTCGTCTTTTTTTAGGTTAGGACCCTGTTAATCGATTTTCTCAAAAAAGGCACAAAAGGACACATCTATTTTTAAATATATGAAAGTAAATATCACATAGTATTTTTCACTTTCTGATGGACGTTGATGCACTACGGCTACGTTGATGGCCCTTCGAAACCAAGCACGTGCTTGTTAGGGTTAGGTGTTAATAGGCGCGAAGTAAAAGTATAGGTAAAAGAATTCGAGGAAACTACCCTCCACCACATAGACTACTAGCGCACAGCTCGATTGCTATCTTGCATGTATACTAAGTGGGTTAAGATTAATGTTTTTAGTTTAGGAAGGCTATCTACAGATGAGGTTATTTTGTACAAATCATTATAATTTGCACATAGTACTCTAAAGGGTTCATGCATTTCATTCGAGGTTCTTCAGTGGTGCAAAACTAAAGGCAGGTAGGATCTTGTGGTTCTACATGGTACGTGGAAATTCAAATGCGCCTAAAGATCGGTGCTTTCCACGTCACCACGGATAAGATTATACACAAAGGCAATGCCTAGCATCGTTCTACCGTTTGCTAAGGAGGGTAGGTTAATTAGGAGAAGTCTACTAGAAAATACTACTAAAATATGAAGTCTGCGAAACATGGCAATTCCGAGAATTATCTCTAGTTCTGTAGAACTTAGAGCTTAATTTAAGGTTTAACAAAAATATTTTTTAAAAATATAATATTATATATTAATATTTAAAAATTATAGGTTACCTAAAAATTAGTTTATACGTTAGATATTTCGATGGTATACCAAAATTGTTATTTATTTAAGCAGGTTTTTAGAAACAAATATTTAAACTGGAAGGAAATGTGTAGTTTTTATTTTCATCGAAAATATGGAATAAAAAAAGGGTATCTTTGTGAAAGGATTGTGGTGTCCGTGTAAAACATAAATCAAAATGTTTTACAGAAAATTAAAGGTCATTTTATGTAATTTATTTTGGCATCAAAAGTTTTGGCGAATTCTAAAATATTTTTTTAACATTAAGCGCCAAAATCGGCTCTGTTACACCACTGTGCGTCGAGGACATGAACAAGTAGGAAATACTGACTTTAGGAGACGGCGCCGAACTGACCTAGCTTTTAGCTAGATTTCCATTTTAGAAGCTCTTATGGAAAATTGTAATAAAATTTTTAAACTGGGCCCAAATAAAATTTGCCTTTCCTGTAAAGGACTGTGGTTTCCTCACCAAGTAGATATTGAAAACCATTGTGAATTTAGTGCGGATATTTTAAATATTGAGCGTCAGTTCCCTTCATCTGACAATTTCTTACATTTTTGCAAAACATGTTGCCGCAAAAATAAGTCTGGTGTTAAACCAAAAACTTTAATTTCGAATGGACTTGAATTCCCAAAGCTGTCCGATTGCCTTAAAGGTCTTACTTCTTTAGTCTTCCTTTTATGATTATTAAGTCTTTAGGTCATAAGCGTCAGAGTGCCATTAAAGGAGCTTTAGTTAATGTACCCATGCCGATAAGCAATATCGTAACGTCCCTTCCACGTGCCTTTCATTAAGCAAAGGAAGTACAGCTTCACCTCAAACGTAGAATTGAATATAACCATGATTTCATGGCCGAAACCATTATAAACAAACAGTGGCTATCATCTTATACAACCGAGACTCTTACATTCGTAAGCTCTCAAGCAGATTCAGAATTAGTAGAGGAACTTGAGCGAAGAATTCGCGATCCAGCACATCAGGATGATGCTGAGATAGAGGAACTCAATCCTGGGGATCAAGAAACCCTGCTTGAGCATAACTGTTGCCATGCAGAGAATCACATTTGCTCCTGGCGAAGGCGAAAGACCCCTGGACATGATTCTAGATGCTGTATGGAAGAGTTAGCATTTCCAACTAATTATGCTGGCAAGAAGAGACCCTCTTCCTTTTCTTTCTCCGCTAAAGTTAGATCTGAGCTTTAAAATGTAGATAGAAGAGGTTGTCGAATTGACAAATTATTATTAAATTATAAAAAGTTACAGCTGATCCATTTGCCTCAGGAAACAAAGCGCCTCACGCGCTATTACAGCTGCCAACGCTCTTAATGAAGAGCATTTAGACAGTGTTATTCGCCATGATGAAGGCTATAGGGTTCTGAAAGGTGTTCGCACGTCTCTTGCTCACTGGGAGTGAGTTATGGCTATGATCCGCCAGTTCGGCCTGCCAACATATTTTATCCCCTTGTCGGCTGCTGAGATAAGGTGGACGGAGTTGTTACAGTTATTGAAAGGAACTGTAGATAGGACAGAAGGTTTTAAATTTTAGTTATAGAGAAAAGGCTCGTCTGATTAGATCAGACACTGTAACTTGTGCTAAGTATTTTGATTATCGTTATCGCCAATTATCGGAAATCATCCTGTTGTTAGGTACTATTGCCCCCTCTGTGGACTTTTAGAATGAATTGACCCTTCCATCTGTCAAAGCTTTTTTTTACCACCACAGACGTAACGAATACTGAGCTGTCTCAGTATGTCGAGTACCAAAAGCACAATTACGGATATTCGTGTATGTGTGAAGTAAGGGGTAACCCAGTCGGACCTGGTCGCTTCCAGCAAGCACAGTTCTATGCGTTCTTTGGCAGTAAAGAATGCATTCTCAATACGTGCAGTCTTCCTTTCAGATTAATATGGGGTGAAACAAGGAAACAACTGTTCTTTTTTTTGTATGCTGCAACAGTTCTTTCGCAACATATAAGTAACGTATATTACACTTCGGCAATCTTCGGGTTTCGCTTCCAACTTTAGTTTCTAAAATATGCGTTATATAACCCATCTGCAGCACACATCAATAACGGTTCTGTAGCAATGTATCTTTCATGCAAAATACCGCTTCAAAATAACCCATTGATAACAGTTATATAACTGTTATGAAGGAAGGCTTAAAGAACCCATCTGTAGCATACACAAGGAACCGTTCGGTGATAATGTATTAATAACCATTAAAACAACAATAAAAATTTATTTAAAAACGTGTATTTTCTTGCATTGACATGTGTATATAATATATGTAGGTTAATAAAATCGCACAATACATTTTTATGTGATTATGAAGAAAGCCTGCAATTATATTGAAAATAATAATATTGTTTTTGATGCAATAATTAAATAACGTTATAAAAATAATAAATGGGAAACTAAAATTATAAACACTCACCATAAAACGCAAATATTATCTGAAATAAAAAAATTATAATATTATGACCTATAAATAGACGAAATCTGAAATGATAAAATTATATTTTGTATATTTATGTATACATACCAGTTCTGAAATAAAAGTAATATATTATTTAGTTTATTATGGCAATCGCTTACCTTATGTTGTTAATATATCTGAAACTGAAATGAATTATCTTATTAAACAATAGATATATGTTTTCTTACCTTGCATACTTATTAAAATGAATTTCACAACTGCGTCAAGCAAACTTCCTAATGCAACTAAAGCAAGTAACAAAAGAAAACGCAAAAGCCAACCGCGTGTTTTTTCATTCTTTTCTTTTTATTTGTTTGTGAGTTTCTTTTCTTTTTATTCTCTTATTTACGTTTCAAATGCTGGTTTCCGAAATAATGCATCTTTATACGTTCTAGGAGAAGCGACGTTTGCACTTATATGAAAGAGAAAGAGAATAAAAAACAATAACAAATGCTGGTATCGGATAGAACGCATATTTATGCGTTTTAAGAGAAGCGACGATTGCACGGACCCGAAGCTATAGAAAAAAAGCCGACTGTTCGGGAAGCGCTCGGGTAATTTACTTCCAAAAAAACGTATATATATGCATTCTTAGAGAAGCGAAAGTTGCACATAATATTTATTTTATAGGTCATTTCTTCGCTTCTAATTAACCAACAAAAGAACACTTGTTATTGCATACATCTAATATGCATTATATCATAGTTCTGGCGATTTTTTAGCTAGAATTGGCGGCATATAGAACCGTTTCAGAACCGTTTTTCTTTACAACCCGTTCTACAAGGTCCGACTGGGAACTCTTTTTGTCGCTTTCGTATTCCGTATTTTCCTATACCACAAACAGAAATTCTTCGGTCATTGCCTGACGATGAGGAACATGTTTTTCTTCATCGCGTAAACTTAAAAAAAATTCAAATTGATTTATTAAAATAAATTCATTTTTTTATTGTTGAAAAAATATCAAATTATGTAAAATTTACATTTTACATGTAGAATTTTACATTTTCATAAATCGACCAATCCCTTCTATGGCAGCTATATGATATAGTTGTCCGATCTTAATAACTTCTATGTTTATCATTCGATTTTACTCAAAGAACACGTCCACGATTGCCTACTTATTAAGTCTATTTATTTACGTTAAGCCGAAAATCACTACTATAGCTTGTATACCGTTTTTTTAAATTTTCGGGGGCGGAAGTGGGCGTGGCCAAATTTTAAAACAAACTGATCTGCGTACAACAAATTCCAATGCTGTCACTAAATTTTGTAACTCTAGCTCTTATAGTCTCTGAGATCTGTTGTTTCACACGGACAGACAGGCGGACAGACGGACATGGCTAAATCGTCTCGGCTAGTGACGCTGATCAAGAATATATATACTTTATAGAGCCGGAGATGCCTCCTTCTGCCTGTTACATACATTCTCGGTTGGCACTAACTTATAATACCCTTGTACCCTATGGGTACCGGGTATAAAAAAAATAACCCAACAACCCAAAATTCCCAACTGTACAATAGTAGGCCAGGATGTGATCCCACCTCTGCTAAAATTCTATTGTGTGCACCCACAGGAAAAGCAGCGTTTGGAATTGGAGGTTCCACCCTTCATTCCATGTTTTCACTACCAGTGAATCAGTCCGGATCGTCCTTTAAAGATTTAGGAGCTGACCTTTTAAATACCCTCCGTTCAAGGTTTATTGACCTTAAGCTTTTGATCATCGATGAAATCTCAATGGTCGGTGCCAAAATGTTATCTCATTTAGATGCTCGACTTAAGCAAATTCGCGATAACAGAGACACTCCATTTGGGGGAATTTCTGTTATTGTTTTTAGCGATCTTAGACAACTACGTCCTGTAGGAGATCGTTGGATCTTCCAATCCACTTCGGCTTCGCATGACCCATACAGTTCTATATTTGGGTCTTCTCTGTGGGAAATTTTTAGGTCTTTTGAGAACACAGATATTATGCGACAGCGAGACGACCATCACTTTATGTAAAATTTATAGTCCGTAATGAGGACAAATACCACGATATCCTGGAACCTAATCGGCAGAAGGGTCCTACTTGATCGTACCTTTCTTTATTTATTTAACATAATGTTCTCTATCATAAGTTGGCGAATAAGAAACCAAATCGATTATACACTAGTCGGCATATGTATTTTGACAACATTTAAATTTAAATTTACGCATTATTTATACTTACTTTAAAAAACGTTTGGTATCAATGGATAGGTAATTTAAATTCCGTTTTAAAGATACAATACTCTTCTTAACCCATTAAGTACCCATTGAAAGTTTTCAATTCTTCAAAAGATCTATTTTCAAAACTTTTTTTTCCGGGCTTAAACAAAAAATGTTTTGATGCAAAAAGTTACTTTGAACAAGTCTAATAGTTATTTAAAAAATTGTTCAAAATCTCTTCGCGTGTATTTTTAATGATTTTGAAAATACAAAAATAAACATTTTTAATGAAAAGAGGTTAAAATAGTCATATTTAGCAATTTTCAAAAATCTTAAAAATACACGCGAAGAGATTTTTAAACAAATTTTTTAAATAACTATTAGAATTGTTAAAAGTAACTTTTCATCAAAACATTTTTGTTTAAACCAAAGTTTTGAAAACTTTAAGAATTGAAAACTAATGGGAGTATTGTATCTTAGAACGGAATTTAAATTACCTATCCATTGATACCAAACGTTTTTAAATAATATATAAATTTAAATAAATGTTATCAAAATACATATGCCGATCATATGTTAGGAATTGCTTAAAGGAAAACAAATTTAGTGCCCTTAGATCGAGAAAATTCCCACTTTTGAGTGCAAATTCCTTTGCGAAAATGCACCTGAATTGGCATGCAGAAAAATGAAGAAACATTTTTAGACTGAAGAAAGAAGTTTTATCCAGAGGAAAGAATATCACTCATTTGTAGGACGTCTCCAAAACTCGAAATTTTTCTAGTTTCACCTGCAAGACCATAAAACACGGTAGAACGAGCCAACCCGATCAATATTATTTGGATCTATATTTTAGCCATTGCGTATCAAAATGACATCTTTCAATTTATTGTACAACTTTGCCAAGATCACGTCAATGACAGGTAGCAAGCTAATCAGAATTTGTTAGAAATTGTGAAATTTACGATATATTGAAACCTTAAAACTTGAGATAGCGCCACCTAGCAGCATGAAGAAGCTGAATATATTGCCGAAACCACCACCTAGGAGTCGGAGCCGAAACTCATCAACTTTTATAAACATTCATAAAACTTTCATACAGAAAGGTTGTCGTCTTGGATAAAGTTAACAGCTTTTTGGCGGTTTGTCTTTCGCTATTTATTTAGCTATTATAGCACACATTTTACCGCCGGGAGGCTGGTTGGGAACTGGGGAGTGCTTTAAGAGCTTTAAGCGTTTGTTCGCACCAAAGCTTTGTCTTGCTGCCAGCAGGGTGGCCGTTTATGGTGTTTTTTACAATGTAGAATGAAGAAAGGAAGAAGAATATTTGCTGGCATATAAAAGCAAAATATTTGCTTGCATACAAAAGCAAAATTTTGCTGGCATACAAAAACAAAATATTTTCTGGCAAAATATTTGGCGGGACACCTCGATCCTCGATCGCAGTACAAGTACGTCTTCGAGGAGGAGGTCAATGGCACCAAAATTCTGGTCGGGCACTTTGTCGCACGAAAATTTAACTCTCGCCTTTGCTATTTGGCGTTGCCTTTGGTTGTCTTTTGCTCTGTTGAGATTTGCATACAAATGAATTGTCAACACGTTTACGGCATTTATCAATTCCACATTATCCTCAAGGATTATCCTCCAACCGAGCAGCGACTTCCTCCGTCACCCTTTTCGCTACATGTTGCTTACGAAATATATGCAATTGATATATTTCGCTTACGTAATCATGCTGTTTATTGGTTTGTTCTGCCAACCGTTTTACCCGGTTCGCTCACGGAATTCCGTTCATCTTAGTACCCGACCAAACGAAATACCACAATCTATTCTTCTTGCTCTTTTCGTTCTTTTTTTTATGAAGTTTTTCGTTTAAGGAATTTTATCGTTGATGTTAATACTAGGCTTATGAATTTTTTTCGTTGATGTTAGTACTAGGCTTTAGTACCCTACCACCCGAAAAATGAGAAAGTTCTTCTTGCTCTTTTCGTTATTTTTCCGCCAACGGAATCGATTTCGTCGATTTTAGTACTAGCCTTTGTTGCCTATTTGTTCCATCAGCGGGCGATTTCATTTGTTCAAAAACTGCTGGCTAGTCGTGGTAGTTGGACAAAGTCACACAGTGATAGGCAAAATACTATCGTGAAAAAGAAGAAATGCAGATGCATTTTATTCTGTTTTGTCACCCTAGATTCCTATACCTTGTAAACAGAATGCAGAATTGGAAAATGCAAAGGGGCCTGAGATCGATGTTGAAAAGTAAATATCGATACTATCTATATCGAAGTTATCGATAGTAACATCGAAGTTCTTTCATCTCTAATTACAAGATAAAATATAAATAAAAGTAGATTTAAAGGCTTAAATCAATAACCCGTTGAAGGATGAGTATCGACGACGTCATCTACGTAATCTGCCTCCTGGCCTGCATTGGAGCTGGGAGCTATGTGCGCAAGATTGCCAATGAGGAGCACCGCAAATTGGTGTCCACCACCTTGGGCGTCATTGTTGTTGTCATTGTTTCGGGGCTCCACAGCCTTCATTGCTTTGCTTCGTTAGCCTTGGGCACTGCATGCGTGCTCCTAGTGCATCCAAGGTTAGTTGAGAGGTGAAAACATCAGATTTGAGCCCTTAATAATACCATGGACTCCCGTTTAGCAAATGCCACCTGGTGACCTTTGTTGTGATGTTCGGATATCTGGTGTTCTTCCGAATGTTCGACTTCTACTGGGGTATTCCCGGACACACCAACATGATCCAAATGATTCTTACTCTGAAGGTTAGTTGCATAACAACCGTCTGTCTGTCGCTGCAGTCAATTGAATACAAATGGAATTTGAGTTCAGGTTTCCGGCGTTGCGTTTGAGAAAACAGCGGCATGGAAGCGGCTGCAGGCACGCGATGAACAGAAAAGGAATGATGATCAGCGGGATGTGAACAAGGAGAGCCTCATAGAGATAACGGACTACGACGAGGATCTGCAGACGCTGACTGCCGCAGAAATTGTCCACTACAGCTTTAATTATATAGGAGTTCTGACCGGTAAGAGGATTATCTTATCACTTGATCTATTTGTAGTGCAAAGTCCACTTTCAATTACAGATAGAAAACCGTCTCATAAGTGCTCTACAGTAATAACATGAAATGTAATGAATTTAATTGCAGGACCCTATTATCGGTATCGCACATATAGGGATTACTTTGAGATGCCCTTTAAGACACATGCTCTAGCATTGAGGCCACGTTGGAAAAGCTGAAATATGCCGTTTTTACTGCGCCCTGTACCTGGCAACTAACTACCTATGGCCACTGGATGTAGGTTCATCCCTTAACCTATTCATAACCCTACTAAAGTAATTGCATATCCCACAGTACGCAATGAGTGATGAGTTCTATAACGATCGCTCCTTTGTTTATCGCTTGTTGTACGTTTGGCCGACGTTCTTCACATTCCGTGCTCGAATTTACACGGGACTGACCTTGAGCGAATGCGTCTGCACAATGGCTGGCTTTGGAGCTTATCCGGACGAATCGGATCCAAATAATGGAGAGGGACCACGTAAACGCTATCAGCACTTGAAGCGCGATGCGGAGAAGCACACATACAACTTTACAACAATTGTGAACACAAGGGTTCTGGATGTGGAGCGTTGTTGGACCTTCCGCGAGGAATGAAGCATTGGAATGTTTGTGTGCAATACTGGCTGGCTGTCAACGTTTATAAACTATTTCCCAGCAAAAATACAGGTTTGTTTCTGCAGAAAGAGAGAGAGAGATACGAGACGTATTGCTATTATATCTGTATTATTCCTATTGTTTCCTTTGCTACTGATCCGTAGGGTTGGAAGGTATTCCGTAGTCCGACTTTATCTTTTATTTATTCTTATATTTCACGTATTAACATTTGATTTGAAAATCCATTATAGAACTGGCGCCACATTGCTGTGCTCTGCCTACTGGCACGGTTTCCGCCGGGACACTACTTCTGCATCATGGGGCTCCGTTCTATGTTTCTCTGGAGGACATGTGGCACAAGCTTGTGCGAAAGGATACCACTGGATCAAGACGCAAGGTGATCGATGTGCTGTTCTGGATCTTCAAGTGGTTTGCCTTCAGTTACTTGGGTGAAGCCTTCCTGCTCTCTTCGTTCGGCAATATCTGGCGCTTCTATAGCTCGGTTTACCACATTGGCTACATCAGTTGGGCAGCAATGATCGCTTTGGGGTTATATTTATCCAGTCAAAGGAAGGCTGCTGAACGAAGGAAGAATCGAACGGCAGAGAATGCTGCTGAAGCTGGTGGGGATGGAGTCCATGCTGACACAGGAAAAGAAGGCTCAGTAGTCAGCAAGATCATTCCAAGTTGATGGGTCAATTAGTGTCAGAGCTACAGGTAGTCCGTCGATCAAGATTAAATAAGGTGAATTTCAAAATAAAAGACAATATGATTTTTTTCAATATTTTTTTATTTTTGTTCATATTATTACAGAGTTATATTAGTTAAGCTACAGTAATAACAAAAGAAAAGTGTGGATTATTGTTTCCATACAAAAATATAAACTTTTTATAGAAGCGTTTCAATCTCATTAGACCCTTTTATCAAACTAAAATGGAAAAAATTAATTTTGTTTATTTTTAAATTTGAATAATTTACATTACATTTTTATCACTTTTGCTTGTCATTTTGTACATTTATCTTGTGTCAACACGTGAAATTTTTGGATGGAAACAAAAAAAGGTATTGATCTTGATCTAGTGAAACTTCGATATGAGGGCAAAACGCTTCGGAAAATTGGTAGCAATGTGTTGACTAACAGACCAGTATCTCTGCTAAGTTTTGTTCAATTGAAATGAGTGATTCCAATATTCCAGACTTTTTTATTATTACTGTAGCTTTACTACTATAACTCTATAACCCTTTCGAAAAAAAAAATATTGAAGAAAATCATAGTGCCTTATCATTTTGAAATTCACCTTAGCTCATAGAAAGCTAGTCTAACTCTATTGTATATCTGTTACCTTCTTGAGATCTTGATCTCTCTATAAATCACTATTATAATAAAATACAAAACGATTATATATTTATTCCGAAACATCTTCATTTTTGATTTGTTGGATAAGTAGTGTAAGTGGAACCATATCTGAAATCAATTATAAAATTCTTTATTTCTCACGTCTTTCTCCGATTCAAGGGTAATAAAAAAAAATGTATGTATTGTCCTAAGATTAGAGAATTTGTAACTTTGAGATGCCTTGTTAAAGGTACTGTTTTTTATATGTTATGTTCATTTATTCCAGATAACAATATATATCAATATATCCTTTAGCTGTTGGCTAATTTTGTTCAGCTCCAAATTGAAGTAAGATAACCTGAAAATCTTGTCTTCAAGTTCTCTTTAATAAGAATACATTCTTTACGACATTCTACGAGTTTACAAAAGGTATTTTTGTTTGTACCCAAATTTATTTTTGTTGATAGAATACTTGAAATTCGAGTGAATTGATCTTTTTTTAAGAAAGTTCAGTGTAAAAGTGTAGAGCAAGGTAGAGTGGTTAGAGTTCAGGGATTCCCTAGAGACTTAACAAATAATTAAGATACAATTTTAAAAGAAACGCTTATCACAATATATTTCAGCTAAATATTTTCAAGTCTCTAGGGGTTCCCGGAGGACAACCGAAAGTTACTTAGTAAGCCTTTTGTTTTGTTTGTGTGTTTTTATTCGATACCAGCTCGAATTTGATCTAAATTCAATGCGTTTCGATTTCAGTTGTGGTTTATGTAGCAATTCAGTGATTTCAAACGTGTTGAGCATGGCAAGAGATTTCCTGTTGCAGATGCGGATAGTAATGCTGTTGATCTTGTGTGAGTTGGTGGACTTCATGCCGAGGAGGGCTCATCGGTGACCAAGGACAGACGGCGTTTCACATCCTGCGTGGTGTTGTAGGCACCGCAATGCACGCAGAGCCCAATGAAATGGAATTTTGTTTTGGAGGTCTAGGACGTAAGAGGAAAAAGGGAAAAGATTAACTATTAAAGTACTCAATTCCTCCATTCCTTATTAACAAATTATAATGCTTACCTTGTGACAATCGTTGCAGAAGATGTGCACTCGCTGATTTTCATATTTCAGTGGCACCGGCATTCGTTGGGCTTGATCGTCCAGATACTCCCACAGCGCAGTCATGTCGATAAGTGATGTCTGGCAGGTGGGACAGGTATAATGACCCGAAGCCAGCAGCTGATCGAAGCACATCTTGTGCAAGAGGTGGCCGCAGTCGGGAATGTGGCAGGGAATGCGCGAAGTGTGAATGTCCCCTAGGCAAACCGGACAATGGGAGCGCGAAATGTTCTCTACACACTGTGGGGAAAAGAGGTTTTCACAATCAGTTAGTTATGCAAATCCCTCTAGATATTTCGGTGCCTGTTACGCGGTTCCCCATTAATTAAGTAAGCTATCCCTTGAACACTTGACATCTATTCAGCCAGCAATCCAGTTAATTGCGAATTGCTACAAAAACATTTGGGTAACCGGTTTTGGGCACTGGATTGACATAAAATGAATATTTGAGCCGACTTGGTATTTCTTCGAGTACTTTCAAATCGCGGTAAGCAAGTGTTGTCCAAGCGCCAAATAAAGTCTCCACTCACCCTGTGACCATCGATCTTCAGCTGGATAGGCAGACACATATTGCAGACCTCGCAGTGGAAGAAGTTCTCAGCTCCTCCGATGCGACATATTCCACAGCCATGACAATGGTACTGCTGCTTGTCCGCATCATCGAAGAGGTTGCAGATCAGGCAGGTGTACTGTAATGGATGGGGTTCTTTACTATCTACTTTACCCAAAAATCAAAAGGAATGCAAACTTCTTGCCACAAAACATCACTAGTGATTTCCCTCGTATATGTATGGTATACACTGTAGTACTCTCACATTAGAGGCGTGCTTCGGAAATATTACACGTATTTAAAAATTTACCTTGCCAAATCGGACGCCGCAGTTTTCGCACTGTTCCCGAACTGTTTGCCGCGTGTTGCACTCGGAGCAGATCAGCTCGGTGAGGGTTTGCGATCAAAGTGATGCGTCTCGTTCTCGTCATGGCAGAATCGGCACTTGTAGAATTTGTTGCAGCAGGGGTCTATTGAATCCGTAAAAATACACAATCCAGAAATTAGTAATGGAAAAAAGTAATGGCAAAATACGCTACATTGGACATACATTTCTAGTCCGCGTTTCCCCAGACAAGGACTGCCGAATACGGTTTAAAAGCATAGTTCATTAGCAGCCCACGATGATATGGCCCTAATTCCCGAATGGATTTGCTAATTAACGAAATCTGCTTGAAACCGCCCAAAACAAATGGTAGTAAAACGACGAGACTGTCCCTCAGAGGCTTTCGTTGTACGTCAGATCTTCCGACCAAAGTTAGCATTATCATAAACAACACACGTTGAATGGTCTCAACATTTTAGATGTACTATGAATCCGAATACTAATTAAATCACCTGGCGAGACTAAATCCGCTAGTAATGATGCCAAAAGCTACTCGGTCGGTTCATTAGATTGATGTTAAGTGTTTCACCCGTCGGTAGCTCGAATTATAAAAATTCGGTTATGATAAGGACCGAACATGGGCGCCGCTTCATAGGAACCCCCTTCCGCTGCTAAATCCAAGGTTTTACCACTTGAGCTTTATGGTTTAGAGCGATATCCTGTGGAAGCTTCACAATAATGGTAAGATGTTGTTAAATTCAAAAAAGCCTTTTGAAGCCCTCTTATATAATTGTATTATTTCAATTAGAAGTTTTCTGTTGTATCCTAGATCGCACGGTGGCATAAAGTGGCAATTATGGAACAGAACGCAATTGGAAAAAAAAAATTTTTTTTTATTCTCAATAGGTTAAAAAATAATAATAATAAATACCAAAATTTGATTACAGACTCTCTCTTTTAGTAAAAGTTAAAGTTAGTATAAAATAAAGGAGTTTTTCAGTAAGACTTCTTTTAACTCAAATGAGTTTTTAGTGCTTAATTTAAAGAAAACATAAGTGGTCATATATGTACATACTTTTTAACATTACTCCAAATTCTTACTAAATATGCTTAATGTTACATTATTTAAGTGTTGGTTACTCATAAATTATATCACATTTATGGACAAATGAGATTTGTAATATATTAAGTGTGTTTTACATATGGTTGTAATTAAAAAATCGCTGGGCAGTCAGTGTTTTCGATAAAACTCAAATACCAGTGTAGAGCCAAAGCCAAAATGGAGCAAAAGCGTTTTCTGTAGCACACCTGTTGATTTTTTTGTTTTGTTTTTAATTTTCACTTTTATTTTAAAGTGGATTGAAAAATGCTCAGCTAAGGCCAATTAGGGTACGCGCCCCTCTTAAAACGCGCTTAAAATGTATCCGACTCCATTAAGTATATATATTCTTGATCAGCATCACCAGCAGAGTCGATTTAGCCATGTCCATCTGTCCGTCCGTCCGTGTTTGTAAACAGATCTCAGAGCTAGAGTTACCAAATTTGGTGACAACATTGGAATCTGTGGCACGCAGATCAATTTTGTTTTAAAATTTGGCCACACCCACTTCGGCACCCAAAAGTCATAAAACCGTTATATTAGCTATGCTCGTTATTTTTGGGTAAAAGTTAATAGATAAAGTAAATAAATAGGTTTGAGCGGTCGTTTTCTGGAAATTCGAGTATAATCGAATGATAAACATGGGAGATATTAGCAATAAATGTCGAATTTTAAGACATCTTATTAAGGCAAGCTGCGTAGCCTGTAGCCGTCTGGTCGTGGGTTCGAGCCCTGACCGCGCCCAAAACTTTTATACCCTTGCAGAGGGTATTATAACATTGCCATGATATTTGCAACGCAGTGAAGGAGGCATCTCCGACCCCATAAAGTATATATATTCTTGATCAGCATCACCAGCCGAGTTGATCTAGCCATGTCCGTCTGTCTGTCTGTCCGTCTGTCGGTTTCTACGCGAACTAGTCTCTCAGTTTTTGAGCTATCGGGCTGAAATTTTAGCATAGTCTACGCAGTGTATATGTCGAACGGCCGAATTTGGACCACTATATCCTATAGCTGCCATAGGAATGATGGCGAAATTAATGTAAAAAATTTTAACTTATTTGTTTTCAACGAATTTCTATAAACTTCGAGATATAGTCGTTTTTATAGTTCTAGAATTACGGTTTTAATTTCATTAAGATCGAACAACTATATCATATAGCTGCCATAGAAGGGATCGGTCGATTTATATGAAAATGTAGATTCCATGTAAATGTAAAATTTACAAAATTTACATAATTTGACATTTTTTACATTACCAAAACGGATCGATTTTCAATGATCCAATTGCAGACTCTGCAAGGGGTATACAAACTTCGGTTTACAGAAGTTAGCTTTCGTTTGTTAGTTTTTTTCTGTTTTTTTTTTTCTTCCTTTTTATAATATACACGGAGAAGAACTAAAAGTAAAATAAAATGCAAAAATTTGGTTTGTTGGGATTAAACTCGGGCCAATTTCGCAAAATCTAAATGCATCCGCCCCTGAACAACTGGGCCATTGCACGTAGCCCATTTTCATACTAAGTATGCTTTGACAACTGTTAACCTAATTTTTACAAAACGGAAATAAAATGTATTAACTGAATAAAAGGAGAAACAACTGAAAAGCCAGAGCTCAGACCTTTCTTGCATAAAAACGTTTAGGCCGCTAGGCTATGCATGAAGCTAGTTTTAGTATTATATAGTATGTATTATTTCAATTTGCCTTTTAATGTAAAAACACAATCGTTTAGGTACCGGGTATCTTACAGTCGAGCACACTCGACTGTAGCTTCTACTTGTTATTTATTAATAAAATAGCTAATTCTATTATTATTATAATAATCTTGTGCTTGTTTAAGTATTTACTAAAGTATTTCTGCTAGATCGGTCTGGTACAACATCCTACATACGTACGTATGCATGTTTGTATTGTATCATCCAGGTATAAAGCGTCTATATCCGTCTCTACTATCATTGAGAATTATTTATAACTTATTTAAAAACATTTTTCGTATATACAGATGTACTAACATATGTACATACATAAGTATTTATTAACTCCGCTGAGATGATAACACTTGAAGAACAGAAACTGGGGAGAAGAGTCTTCGAATCCGGTTTCTTTGTGTTTCCCTCGTTTTTGCTGCGCTTCATTAAAGATTATTTTTGTTATTGCAATTTTAACTCCAGACCCCCAAATAAATTTCTTTGGAGTGGCAAATTTAACGCATGTCAAATTCAGGCTTGTATTACTCTAAATAAAATATTGTTTAGAACACACGATGCAAATTAGAGTTATTAAAATAAATATGGCGAACGTTGCTCTACATTTGATTGCATTCAGCGCATTTAAAATTGAGTTAAGTCTACATCTA